>CM060833.1:90725000-91325000 GCA_030762175.1 Metallyticus violacea | reverse complement strand
AAATTTTGTTTATAGCTAAGCAACTTTTCGATTTTCAGTTGTTCACAAAATTTGATATATTTGTTTTAATTGTCTCGCATGCCCTAAATAAGTGCACGAACTTTTTGCCAGAAGAGAAGTACGGTAAAATTATAGCAGAACCTTGTGTCACATTTGTCGTATTCGATTATATATGTTCCGGGTAAATATTTGTTTTTCATTCAGAATATAGCTCTCATTATAGAATTTATTTAGCGGCTCCTCTATATGTATATAAAGGCTTATCCAATTATATGACCATTGACGCGAAGCATGAACCTGTATCAGGTGATAATCGCTAGCTGAGCTATACAAATTGGAACGGGCGGGCGGGGTTTACGAACTGCAACGTAGGCCTTGAGTCTCAAGACAGTATCGTTTAAACCATTAGGAAACAACATTCTAATCCCAGAGTAAAACTTGTTAAAATATTGACAAGTACTAGGCCTAAAAGGAGTGTTTATGTATGATTCATAACTACCGAGCGGTTCATGCTGTCAGAAAATTATCTGAAGAGAAATTCTTAGGTGCCCAAACTCAAAAGTTGTAATGTAAATCATAAATAATAATATTCGCACAATTTAGATCAATATTTCTCATCCTTTTTAAGCGCAGATTCCATCTTGAAGGAGATTATCCAGAGACCTTTAAGATTAAGTAGTACACTATAATAAAATGAAATTAATATAATTAAGCATATGCTGAAATTTTATTAAATCATTCTGTACTGGTTAATGTGACGATTAAGCCTATATTTTCTACGTAAACTGATGTATGTTGGTTTCATTTTTGTGGGTTCTTGCCTGATCGGGGAAATTTGCGACCCACCAAATGGCCCCTCAGGGCCTATCAGTGGGTAAGTAACCATAGATTCACAAGTGCTGCTTTAGATGAAATAAAGTGTTACATCCGTCAAGAAATCTGTTTAATTTCTTAAAATAATTAAGGACATCGTGAGTAATTTCACAAACAGAAGCACCGCTACGGGTGGCCGAGGTCGTTAAGGCACGGACTCGTGAGCGGGAGGTCTGCGGTTCGAATCCCGCCAGGACCGTCCTCCCTGACTGGGGTTTTTTCCAGGTTTTCCTCAGTCTTCATAACTGGCAAATGCCGGGGAGGTACCTAAACTTAGGCCTGGAACGCTTCCTTCCTTAATAAAAAAATATCCTTTCCTAATTTATCATTTCATCTCATGTATCATCAGTGTCCACCGCCTGTGGTGCCTCAGTAGTAAAAACGGGCGTTAAACACTACTCAAAAAAAAAAAACAAACAAACAAACAGAAGCCAGAAATATGCTGAAAATGAAGACAGGCAGTTGCAGCATCTTCTTGCATGACATGGGTAAGTACATAAATGTATTGGAATGTATTATCCTGCCACTCTAGTGTTTCTGTCACCGACTCTTGTGCTAACCCTTCAGTCACGACTCTAGTATAATCAGTTTGTCTTATCGACCGATACAGTCTAGGTGCTGCATCGGTCATTAGATAATTGGATGTTCTATACATACACTGCACAATATTATATCATTCTACGTTTACGCAGATATGCAAGAGAACTAAAGAACATGTTAATCATTTTTTTTTCCGATTTAGATCAGGGCAGTTTTCAACAGAATTTCCTGGCAAACATCTTCTGGAATGCATAATAGTTATATTTAAATTCAAAATACTGTAAATTCATTCACATACGTAGGAAATGTTTTATTTTTGGATAGTATGGATATGACAAAATTAATCACATCTGACACATTCTTGAAACAATAAAACATATCTTATTAAACAGAAATAACTGTAAAAGTTTATAAAGCAACGGTAAGCCTAATATTATTAGTATTTGATCTGAACTCAGTACAAAAATATAAACAAAATTTTCGAATTGAATGAAATCATATTTAGATATATTTGTAAAAAAGCACTGGTTGCCAATAGATTGCTTATTAGGCATACGGTAGAACTCTATTGTAAGGAGAATATTGGAAGACGGAGATGGAACATATGAATTTGCCCAGAACCTTCAACGTTTATTGAGGATAATGAATTGTGTTACAGGTTCCCAAAAAATTGAAAAATAGCTCTGTAACATAAGGCTACATCTCTGTAGCACTGGGTCCTTATTTGAATCGGCATTATCAGCAGACCTATCCAATGTACTTTTCTAACGTGCAAATTGACATTCAAGGGGAAGATCACAACGTATGCAAATTGCAGAGCGGTTGAACAATAGAGTTCCCAAAGTGTTTCATTGTTTACTGATTACAGACTTCACAAACAGTCATCATAACTCCAGTTTTTGAACGAGTCTACCGAGGTGGTAAATGATCATTCCCCACAGCGGAATATAAACGAATAGCTATATTACGACTTCGCAATAGCTATTCGTTCCGAATTTTTATGGAGCAGAAATGAATATTGTATTGTGTTTGAAATGTCTACAAATGCGAGGACACAAACGTCTTGTAACAGTAAAAATATAACAAAATGATACGAAAGCGAAAGATTTATGTACTAGAAATTTGTACTGGATTCGAATCCCGATCACGTGAAGGCGTCTGGGTAAGGTGTATTTCAGAGTTTTTTCTTATAGTCAGAAGGGAATGCTAGATAGCTTTAAGAAGCCAAGGACTCCCAGCCCATTTGCGCTTTCATTAATTCATTTAATTTAATTCATGCCAACAGACTTATGTCTATAGTATTCAGTTCACAGCCTGCAGACGTCAAGAGAAGACCAATGCAGTCAAAGCGACACTAAATATAACATTATAAAAATTGTGCTGCGTCTCAAACTTTAGTGGAAAGAAATGAGCAATGTCTTACAGTAAGAGCATTATTACAAGAGTTCCTACCCCAATGCAACTTAAGTGAGAAACTACTTGGATTTAACTCATTATATGTATAGACTCTCTTTACATATATTTCCTATCTCTGTTTTTCTCTGCCTCACGTAGCTCGGCACTGAGACGAACAACCGTAGTAGACACAGCTAACCGAAAAGCATTTCTCTTCCTTTGCTTTCCAAGATCACAAAGAGAGTGATTAAAATATTTTAAGGTAAGGGCAATGTCTAAAACTAGGTTCTGAAGTCTGCAATTATTTGTACAAACAGAAAAATAAATTTAGGATACTCACATGAGAAATCCGGTCAAAATATTCCATTTTTTGTTTAAAAGCCAAAAAACTTTCATAAAGTATAAAATTGTTGTTTTTACATGAACGGTTTTTAATCACACTTTGAGATATATTAATGTTGTTAAAAACGTGTAGTTACAGTTTAAAACTCCTGTTGTTTTAATTTAAAATATCTTACGTTTTTTTGCATTCAAAAGGTTTCACATGATGCAATTTTAACAATCTTTCTTCAAAATATCAATAGCTGATGAACAAAAAAGTATCATATTATTTTTAAAAACTGTTATCAGTGTAAATATACCACAATTAATTTGAAAAATTATGAAAAATGTGAAAAAGTAGTATTAGTAATTTCTCACATCAAGTTAATATGTTAATATTTTATTTGGTAAAAATTATGAATTTTGCACTATTTAGAATGTTCAGCACATTCTCATATAAAAGTAAAAAAGCATATTTATTAAAAATATCAAAATCGAAAGTTGACAATTTTCATTATTCTAGTATAGAAATCTTGGTAGCAAATTGAAGAAATATGCTTCAAAATTGCAAAAATTTAGTAATTAGAAGTGAAACATATTTTTATAAAACTATTAGGAATATTTAAATAAAATTGGAACATTTTAATTATTCTGGTATAAGAGCCTGTGATAGAAAATTGAAGAAATAAGTTTGAAAATTCCAAAATTTAGAAAGATCACCTCTGGCTACCTTAAAAACTGAACACCTCAAACGTTCTTAAATTACATTCTGCAACTCTATGTTCAGCTACACAAATGGAATAAATTAATAATTACGACTGGAACAAAATCTCCCTTGAGTTATAGGACTTTTTTTCGGTTCTACTATATGTCAATTAAAAGCGAGTTGTGGACTAGTATTAAAGTGCAAACAATCAGAGAATCAGATACATGGGCGAAGTATTGTCAGGTGAAAAGCAAACTAATTCTCTTGTATAAATTCTCAACTACAAAGCTGTGTACTGTTATTGGAAGAAAGAATTAGACGAAAAAGCACTAAAAGCTTGTCTTGTTTTGTTTTGTATAGGAAATTTAATCTCGTCACTAGCCCTTAATCTGATGTAGAGATTCTATGTTTGAAAATTCATGGAATGAAATAGTTCCATGCCTAGGTCTAAAGACCGGTATTACTGTTCTTAGTGACATGACTTCCATTAAGTGCTTTCCAACGTCTGATCTGTTTATAATATGAATACTCATTGTGTTATTTTCGCACTTATCCAGCATTATTTATTATTTTTATCGGTTTCAGTTAGTGCACCTGTTGTTGTTTTGCATGCACATAAGAGGATAGCCATTGGAAGTTATTAATTGTTTGACTAAAAATAATTTTTTTTTGTAATTATCAATATTTATAAATGCCTGATATAGCATTCTACTTAGTTGAAATAATAAAAAGTAAAAGCAACTGTACTTAACCTATTCTGTATAGTTAATGACATCAAAGGAGGAAAGCCCGCGCTGGTGTTTTAATATTCTCTAAAACGACACTACAAAAATAACCCCAGATTACTGAAAACTGTATTTTTCGCTGTGAATTGCTGTAAAAGATAACAAACCTTGCTAACTGATGCAAAATCATTGTCAAACATCATGTTGTACTTTTCCATGCTTCTAAAATACCATAATTTTTTCCCTTGGTGATTATTTACTTAGAATGTTGTATATTATTGTATTACGTGTAAACACAACTTTTTTTTTTGTGAATTCTTCAGTATAAACGGACAGTCTTATATCAGTATGAAAGGAATACATATATGCCAATTGAATTCATCTTATATTTTGCTCATATGCCATCACATAACTATTGGTATCAAATGTCCTGCCAAGGATATAATTTTAGCAGAACGAAGTATCTAGAAAGTTCTTATATATCCACAAATAGAATGTTTCAATTCATTTTTGGTAATTATTCATGAAAACTTCCTAAATAGTATTTCATCCTAGCTCTTTCTCTTCTCATTACGAGAAGACACACACAGACACATTAAGGAGACATAGTTGCAAATCAAAAAGTATAATACTTGCTCTACCCTAATATAGATGGTAAATATTGTTTTTCCCTTTCTTGAACAGACAGCCAGCTGTGGAATCTACCACACTTGTCATAGTTTAGCAATGCAAAAAGGAGGTTATGAAACCATTAATAACTTCAATAATAAGGCATCATGAACTGCCCTTATTCGACTATAGGCAACAAAACCAAGTATTGTGTCTGAAAAGCCATGTGGGTGCTTTTATGAGGATTGTTCCACTCTTCATTGGGTACCCTTTAATCCCATTCTCCATATCTCACGATCTTGCCAATCTTCCTCTTGCATGATGTAGTTTTTCATTGTTAATTTGATTCCTGCTATCCATGATAGTCTTGGACGACCACTCCAAAAGAATTCTGGACTATCGTTCGGCCTCCATTCTCCTAACGTGACCATACCTCTGTAGAACCCGCTTCTGGATTCTACAGCTGATTCCTCCATATTCATAACCTATCTACTTCTTCATTTCTTTTTCTTTCCAATCTAGGAGCCAGGGTGTCTAGATGGTATTCGTATGCCATCCATCTCCACTGCCTTAAGTTTACATTTTTGGAGTTCAGTCAAAGTCAAACCTTCTGTCCTGTAAATTAATATACTCTACATTAATGTATGAAGTATTCTTTTCTTTGTTTCCTTGGATATAACTTTGCTTCAAGAGCAGCATTTAACAGTTTAATCGTCTTTCTAGGCTGTAAGATTCTGTAGAGTACATCAGCTTCACAGATTCCCAAATAATGGATCCCAAGCACTTAAATTGCTTCATTACTCTGATAGTTACCTTTTCCACCTCCTCCTATTACCAGACATTCAGTTTTCTTCATATTTATTTGAAGTCCTCCAGCTTCGAATGCTACATTAACTTTCTTAGCAAAAGCTTTACTGCTCTCGACTTTGAACAATCAACACCTGGTCATCTCATTTAAAAAAAGAGTAAACTGTTCCATGTCCAAAGAGAACTCCCATACGTGCACATGAGCGATTCCACCTCTCCAATGTATGATGAATGTATACTTTAAAAGGGGTTGGAGATATGCTACAACCTTATCTAAGGCCTTTAGTGGTTAGAAATACAATTGATAACTTATTTCCTATCTTCACTGCTGCTTGACATTGTTGGTATAATCGTCTAGTAAGTAAAATTAAAGGGTGGTTCAAAATCAATGTTTTCCATTGCTCCCCAAAGTTGCTGGATAGGCACAGAATCATATGCCTTCTCTAAATCTACAAATATTAAATGGGTTTTCTGGCCTTTAGAATACAACTTTTCACCAATTTGTCTAAGGCAGAATATATGATCCAAACACGAGTGTCCGGCAGTGTAACCGGCCAGATCTTCTGTTATTTTCTCTTCAATTGCATTCTCCAGCCTACACTTAAAATACTACTGATTATTATATCTCACATATTTGGTGAATAATAGGGAAAAAATTCGCCACACCAGTGAAACGTTAAATTATAGCTCCCAATCGTTTTGCTGTATTGGTGGAAAGTTTTATGAACCGTGAAAGCCACCATTAGGGCTTAACAAGGACAAACAATTAGTGGTATCCTGTTAATTAATCGTTGTGGCTGTAAAGTGAGTTACTTTGTTGTTATCCAAGGTTTATTCGCTATGACATTTTTGCTTTTAAAATGTGCTACGTAACATTTTATGTTAATTTACAGTAATTACACTTTTTGTTTATTTGACTACCAAATGGTTTTACTTCGGGACGCAATGCACACCAAAGAGTAGACTCTCTTAAAGCAAAAGGTTAAACATTCTAAATTAATTATTTAATTAATTGCAAAACAAAATATAAAAGGCAAGTTTTCTAACAAAATATAGCTAAGCATAATAAGCTGCCTCTAGCTCACTTTTTTGAAACCTAAATCTGCTACATTTTTTTAAAGTTATTAGTGCATAAAGCGAAGTGTTGAGCGAATAACGTAAGATTTTTGTTTGTGTACGCTCACCTAGAGCGAAAACTGAATCTCTAGGGCGCAAATGCCATTGCTTTATAATAATTAATTCTTCGTCGAGAGGTTTCGAGAAGTCGAAAAGGAAGGTATCTAAACATGTACGTTGAGAAGTATGCAAGTTTTAAAATCTGAAATGGTGCAACATGTTTCAAATAAAAAAAAAACCCACCCTAAAAAGCCTTATTCAATTTAAAATAAGATCTAAGTCAACAAATATTTGCTTCTATAATTCCTCAGCTGAAGTTTATATTGAATTTTTAATAATAAGTTAAAGTAGAAAGGCATTTTTCGTATAAATTTAAGAAACACGTCCACATTGCTTATCACATAGCACCAATATAAAATTTACATATTTTTAAGTTAAAGATTTTATTTTACTTTAAATAATAAATAAGATCTGAATTTTATTATTGTATTTATGTCTTGTGATCATTCAATGCTGCTTATTTAAATCTGATAATCATACCCACATTATTTATAATTAAATGTTCATTTTTATAAAATAATGTACCTTTTAAGTATTAGTGAAATTTTTGTATTAAAATTATGTTTTGAAAATTTATATTTTATCTATTATATGCAAACAATGAACCACACCTCTTCCGTGAAAACAACGTGCTAATTCAGGAAATGTGCAACTACTCTCTTAGATTCTCTGTTTCACTGAAATAGAGAAAGTACTCCATTTCCTCTTTAATCTGTTACTATTACCGTTATATGTTTATTTACTTATTGTACAGTCTGGGAGCACAAGTTGCGAGTAGACCATGTCTAAACAATAAAATACTTAACATTTTTGTGAGTGGATATTTGTGCTAATCAATTCATTCATGTTATAAAAAGCCGTGCTAATGAGCCAACCAGAGATACATTTTATAAATTGACCTTTGCCAAGATTAAATAATTGGTATGGAATTTTATTGGATGCGCATGTGTTTATAAATGTGTATAAAAATAACCTACATATTTATATATTATAACCTTTCATTTCTTATTTATAAGAGGTTCTTTCCCATGTTGGCTATTCAGTTCATTTCCTTTTACTCCAGTTTTCAAAATTGTTAAACATTATATTTGGTGAGCTCGATTAATGCAATTTAAACTGACCTATAAGAGATTACTTTTAAAACATAAATATAAAAGAATAGATTAAAGTTTGAAGATCCCAATTAGACACATTTAAAGATTAAAACGATAGGTCACATAAATGCCAAACGTGAGTACAAAATAAAAGAGAGGTCATTTATAATCATTTGCGGGTAATTTTCAGGTGAGCATAGTAATTTAGCTCTGCTTTTCGTCAGTTTAGTCAAGGATTTTCCAAGGTTTTCTAGTTCGCACCAAACCTTGAAGCTATAGTTTAAGAAAGTAAGATTAAAGATAAACAATACAAGACTGTGTCTTACGAACTAGAACATATAATGTGGATGATAATCTTATGAAGTGCTGTATTTTTATGTGATTCGACTTTATAATTCTTGTTTTTAAGAATATGGCCTATTAATTCTACAGGCAACAACTGGATTATTGCTGGCGAACATGAAAGCTAGATGATAACCAAAATATCTTCTTATAATGCGATTCGCATTTTTTTTTCAGTAGCTCTCTCATTGGTGAAATGTTGCTTGCGGCGACTTGGATAGCTATGAGATGAAAATATTTAAAAAGGTATTGTTTACTTCTTAAGAACAATATATGACTTTATTTTTATGAGCATTTGTTTTAATAAAACTAAAGCAATCTCAACTTTTTGTAATTTTTAATACCATACCTGGTTTTTCTTACTTCTGAGAGATTCACAACTTTATGATACTTTCATGTTAATAGCTGCAGAA
Organism: Metallyticus violacea; assembly: GCA_030762175.1. Classification (NCBI taxonomy): domain Eukaryota; kingdom Metazoa; phylum Arthropoda; class Insecta; order Mantodea; family Metallyticidae; genus Metallyticus; species Metallyticus violacea. The sequence continues at coordinate 91,315,999 of CM060833.1, read as the reverse complement.
ATGCACAACTTTAGTAGCATTTTTTTCTACCAATATTATTTCTGAAGCTGACTTTAGTTTTCAAAACTGTCGCCCCAGAATTTGATGTTTTAATAATTATATAATGACAAACAAACCATTTTCAAGGAGCACATTGATCTGTAATAAAAATTGCAGTGAAGTCTGAAGGTATATGTTTGTGACCTTTTTTGTAACATGTCTAATATTTCATGTATCATTGCTACTCAGCTAATGAACAGCAGTAATTTGAATGGGATTAGAAGACAGGAAAAGAATGAAATGTGTAATGAGTGTGTTCGGCAAGTGCAATGTGCGATACATTCGGTGCGGCACGTGGAATTAATCGAGAGGTGGGCGTGGAAGGCGATGCATGGCGCATGCACAATGTGAGTTACGTAACAACTCGAGGTGGCGGCCACAGCACCCTGAAATGCAAATCCTTGACCTTGTCACAGGGTCCATCATTAAGCATACTGGCAGCATCTTCTTGGAGCCTGCCTTGAGCTATGACACGACTTCCCTAGACGTTTTAATGCCTGAGATGCTTTACAGTGATAATAAAACAAACGTTAAGATTTCTGTTACAGCGGGAAAAGTACACAGTTTCAGAATGTCCTCTACGTACGCAGAGCCTGCAGTGAACACTTCTTCACGTCTCAGCAGTTCTCCCTTTACATAAGAGCCAACTCGGCAAAGCGACAGGGAGATTTAAGTGTACCTGAATGTAACAGAGCTTTGCTTTATTATAGTCTGATATAGCAAGTCAACTGTGTTGGACTTGTTATAGCACCAAATAAAATGAGTATTGTACATTGAGAAAAGTAAAAATAAAACATCGAATAGGATTAGAAGAAATACATGATACAAAAAGTAAAATATCATTTAAATGCACCCTGAACTCTAAATCTAAACTTAGCTAAGGAGCATGAGGGAAACAGACATTAGTAACGCCTTTCTCTCTTTTTATTGTGATTTCTAAATTGCTGCATTATTGCTGTGTGATGTTTGATATCTAACATGTTTAAATAATTTAATTTTAGGGCATCATTTCATATTAGAGTTTTTGCAGCCCAGTGCTAACTTGATGTGACATAATTACAAGACATATCTGAATATATTCTTCCTTTGGTCTCCAGGTGTTTTATAGTTCCATTGGCACATCAAGTTAGCACTGGGCTGCAATTTATCCGTCCATGGCTTCCATATTATCAAAAAGAAAGATAGGCACAGTGTTGAATATCGATTAATTATGAATATTCAAGATGCATCGCTCTTTAAGTTATTATAAAAGCCAAAAGAAAATAGATGCTAGTCTCCCTGTGTTTCATTTACACTATTTAGTTTCAAGAACTAAGACGCAAAAGGAATAAAACAATTGGACGCTGTGGGAAAGATTGCAAGAGTAAGAGCAAATAAGTGCGCCAGAATAAAATTACATAAGATTCTCACTAACACTCACATGCGTCATATAGTACTTTTACATCTGATTTACATCTGATCCAATAACAAGAATGACAGGAAACAATTTAGTGCAAATACTGAAGCACTAGTTTAGAAGAGCGTTCTAATGTCAGCATGGAAAAAGTAATGCATATTGGCACCTGAGTCACAAGGGCCTTCTGTGCACTTCTTCAATCCGAACGTAGAACTTTAGAGATCCCCAGCATCTTTCTTACAAGCATAGGAATTACATCTGCAATAGGAATGAAACCTAATAGAGATTTTCTTTGTCTTTCAGGTTTCATTAAGTACTTTAATTGTAGTTTGGCTGTCTGTAAAGTTACGTTAGTGAACATAATTTCTCTTCCCACAGAAGTTAGGACAGGTAAGAAGTGCAATTACTTCTGCCTAAAATTGCAACAAAGTTCTCAAGATTTGTGCAATCTTTGTTTTTGGAGATAACATAAACTTCAGCTTCTGAAGATTTTTCTATTCTTAAGTCGCCTGTGAGGAAGACTATATGGACCTTAGGAGAGTAAGTGAATTTTCTTCCACCCAGTCAGATCTTTCTACAATTATGGGTGAAATTTTGTGATTTTTAGACATGAAGTCAGATTATAGATCAAGCAATGTGCTAGATAATGGTTTTACTGAAGAGAGTCCAGTGTTATGATGACATTCTCTCCAATTTCCCACAGTTCTAAGAGTTACCCATAAAAGAGAGGATGTAAAGAAAACTTGTGCATTAGTCCTTAAGAAATGCACACTATTAGAAGGACAAGAAAGTATTGTCTGAGTGGGTAAGATTAAAATAATATTCCCAGGAAGTTACGCTCTCAATAAAAATCTCCGCGTCATGAACTGAAGGAATTGTTCAAAAGAGATGCTCTATCAGGTTTGCAAGAAAATTTTTGCTGCGCAAGGGCGGAACCAGAGTTCTCTAAGTGCTTTACAACCAGGATAACAATAATAATTTAATTGATCAAAGACTGAAATATTAGCTTGAAAACTTTTCTTTTACTGTTTGAAATGCTAAAAAAAATCTTAGCACGTTGTATGACCTGAGGATTGCACATTTGTGTGTCGTTTCCATCCAAGACAAACATTGTCGAGGATTTTAATGAGCTATTGACCACACTGTTTACTCTGACATATGTAGACATTGCGAGAGGTTCAAAGTCCTGATGTACCGGAAAATAAAGACAAGGCTTGAAGTGCGACGTTAACGTGGCAGACGCCAACCGCCTGGGGAGAGATCCGAGGGCGCACGTTAGTTATCTTCGGCTCTTTACTGTATACAGGTGCAGCAACCACTTCCCCGCCTCGAGGGAAACTCGAGAGCTCTGCATTGCAACACTGCTAACGTAACATAACATTTTTGTAAGCCATCACTGTCTTAGAGCTTCCTTGTCATGTAAGGTTTATTTCACTGCTGACCCTTAGTTTCTTCAAACCTTCAAGAGACATTGCTTTGATTTGGGTCAAGCTCTTATCCGAGAATTTCCCCCCTTCCAGGGAATGCGAATGCCACACCTAAGAATGGAGCAGTGGCGGCTTGTTCATTCCTCTGTCCACTAGCATTTCCTTCTTCTCCTCACTAACATCTTACAATAAGTATGGACATTAAATGAGTAGCAGGAAGAAATCAAAAAGTTGTTTATAAATTTTAGAAATAATAAACTGTGACGTTTTAAGGTTGTGTACTGCTGATGAACATTTATTTTATTGCTTCTGCCAGAATTACTCTAGTGATATCACTAAATAGATTTTTTGAAGTTTAGAATATTACATTTTTGTTCGTGGATATGAGTTGTAGATAGTTATAATTATATTATAGGAAATTTAACTATCTCCAATTATTCTGCTGCTGCAAGTTTTCAGAGGTAATAAACATGTAAGAATAAAATTAATCCAAAGTTTTATGAGGCCATATTTCTCCCTACATTTTACATGAACCAGAATTGTGGAAAATAAATCGTAAAATGAAGAACCTTCAAAATATATCCCCAAATAATAAGCGGAAGAAGAAACATCAATGTAAAACCGACACAATAGATCAGTAAAGGACTGTAAGCCTAACAACCACACTCAATTTTCTAAAAAAAGGCAAAAAGTAAAATGTAGCTAAGAATAAGTTGTTAGATTTTTTGATTGATTTACTTATGGACGCTCTTTAACATAATAAGTTGTTAGCCTATAGCAGTTTCCACCCTGAGACATGGCAGTAAAAATAAACGAGTTTAACGCTTCAAATCTTTGGATTTAAAGAGAGAGCGAGAGATTACAGACTAAAAAATGACACCAATGTAGCTTTTCTGCTTTTGAAAATTCGAAATTAACTGCCGTCTTATTTCACTGACGTAATTGGATTATATATTACTTTATTTTTCATTACACCAAATGCAGAGTCACTTTTCAGAAGCAGTTGTAAATGTTTGGTATTTTTATATTTTCTTCAGCTGCGCGCTTTTATCATGAAACACACAATTATAAACTAATCAAGGTTAAATGGAGTATCAATAACTAGTGATTATGGTGTATTTTACCTCTATTATAATTCAATTATAATGGATTATTTTCACAAAAACTTCCTTGGGTTCTTTTTCAAATAAGATCGTATCTCAGTTATTTTAATCAAGGTTGTCTGAAAGTGTTTGTTTGCCCTTCCACAAGCACAAGCAGCAGAAAATATTTACAATATAGAAGGCCGTTGTTAATAAGTTTGCAATTTTTAATGATTATTTTAACTTGCAGATGATTACTGTTTAATTAAACTTTTTATGTCAATAATAGGTGACTATTCTGAATTTTTCAAGATTGTCTCATTTTTCAAACATTTAAATTATAATTTTTTTAAAATAAAAAAATTATCAAAAGAAGAATTTAATGCATGTTTAGCTTCAGGCTTAAGTGAAGTGCATATCACTTCGGAAAATCTACAGCAGAATATTTTCTATTATCCTCAAAGATGGTTAATAAAATACACGTGGATGCATTTTGTACAAATTTATCCTATTATTGATTCCCCTGAGTGGAAGGTAATTACGAAAAGTTTTGCAAAACAGTCAATTTTCAAAAGGAGAAATTAACAGTTATAGGATGCTAAGCAGCGGTGTGAAGGATGACTTTCAATATTTTCTTGTCGACTGCTTGACCTCGCCAAAGTTTAACGAGTTCTGTAAGCAAGAATAATAGTTGGCCCAGACGAGTTCATCATACAAAGTGAAGCTGGGTGAAGGCGCCCACAAAACTCTCCCTTTTATTACTTTTGCAATTATCGCATGTAGAAAAATTCTTAAAGGTAGAAGGTGAATTAATTGAGTCAAGTACTCGCGCACGGGCCATAAAGAGTTAAGGTTTGCTACTGCAGTAGAAAGGCTTCTCTAATTCTCCCGAGTCAATAACCGCCCTCATACATAATTATTTGGTCTACAAAAATGAATTTTTATTCCAGCTCAAGACACAAGCTATCTTACAGATCAAGCAGGAGTTAAACTTCCCACTAATGAATGAATGGTGTTTAACGCCCGTTTTCGCTACAGAGGCACCACAGGCGATGAACATGATGATACATGAGATGAAATGATATATTGGGAAAGGATTAATTTTTAAGGAAGGAATCGTTACAGGCCTAAGTTTAGAGTACCTCCCCGGCATTTGCCATTTATGAAGACTGAAGAAAACCTGGAAAAATCCTCAGTCAGGGAGGACAGTCCTGGCGGGATTCGAACCCCAAACCTCCCGCTCATGAGTCCGCGCCTTAACGACCTCGGCGGTACTTCCCATTAAGATAATACAAACAAAATAAAATAAATTGGTTAGATATTTTTCAAGATATATTCTTTCAGTTTTCGTGGCAATAAATGTTATCTTTTGTGAAACAAAGACGGTTATAGGCTCCGTGAAACTGGATGAAGGTTGAACACGCCCCCCCTTTTTTCAATTTAATGGTGATTTTATCGTGGAAAGTGACCGCCATTCACTTATGGAAGATACTTGCAACGTGCCAAAATTATCTCCGAATAATATGCGTACAAAAATATTTAGTTTACCTGCATATTACGTGCAAATAAACAACTTTACCTTTAATAAAGTTGAAACTTTTCCATGCATTTTTAAAACTTCTTTGACCATTGTCATTATTATTAATTACAAATATTTGGTCAAAAAGCAACTGATGTATCAAATTTCACATACAATTGAAAAGAGCTAGTCTACACTCTACAAGTACCTATCTACAAATATTTCTTCTGTTCATTCGGGCCTCCTTTAAAATTACGCGGTTCTAAAACGCTGTAAGTAAACAAATTAAAAAATTAAGATATACACATTCCAATAATTATTTTATAATGATTTTATATTTTATTAAACAAAAGCGTTGTTTATTTTCTATATTAAGAATGAATTGAGTGATGATTCCAGAAGGAAAGTGGGAATGACACGTGTTTCAGAAAACGGAAAGATGTGCATGACTTAGTATGTAGTCAAGAGAATGACCCAGGAGCAAGTTTGAATGTACAACAAACATCGCAGTAAAAAGAAATTAGTCGCAGTTCAGTCAAGCGTATCTGCAACCTGATTTAGAAGTGAAGATTTTCCAAAGATACAGAATAAAGCATTCGGGTTTATAAAGCCAGACACGCTCTGTCATTAGACAAGTGGGAACCAGCCTATAGAATGTTTACAAAAATATGGTGAGTCAATTTAACCCACCTGGAAACTTCATTTTCTCTGCCTTGCAATTAGTTCCAATTTGAATAAGTTTATAATGATTATGAACGTTTTTATTTTCACACATTTTTATTTTTGATCTCTAAAAAGTTGCAACAAAACGATGTAAACGTGTTAAACGAGCTTTAGAAATATTATTAGTGTAATGTGGGTATTTTAAAGAAAGAAGAATTAAGTTTATCAATATTACTATTTTTTTAACTTTGTACGTGAAAATAATTATAACTCTAGATTAAGTTGCACATTGGAGCGTAGTATACGCATATCTAGTGTGCTCGATTCTAGCAGACAGGCGTGGAGTTTATAGCGCAGTGCTTCATTTGCACACCACTCCTTTTGTCAGTTTCTCCATCGTTCTACCACTAATCTGAAGATTGAGGTAGCGACAAGGACATTCATATCTGGTAGCGTACATGCGAGTAGCAAAATTACGCATTCCTTTGGACGGATTAAATTTTACAAGGTTCGTTCTAATTCATACAAAATGACCAGAAAATAAGAAAGAAGAAAAGAGTAGCCAGTACTGCAAACATATCATTTTTATACAAAACTAAGATTGAAAATAGGGTTCTTATTCCTCTCACCATACGCATTTATTTTGTTGCAAAATTATGCATAGCATGTAAGTCATTAGATGATTATAGTGGTGACTGGGAAGAATTCTTTAGGGTATATTCTGATACGTATGCGGAGGTCTCTAAGACGCGAATGCGTAAAAGGAAGTTGTGTGATTCGATTTTCCCAAAATCGCCTTCTTTGAGGTTTTTACAAGCTTTTCTCAGCCCTCATTAATGGCAAGTGCCGGAACATTTTCACCCCCCAAAAACTCTATCTCAAATTGTGATTTCATCTCTTCAGTAGTGATGGAACATTTTCCACCATGAACGCGAAATTGCCTAAGCATCAACTACACAGTATAGCTGACCCTCGACTCTGCCTAGTATTCCGATGTAAAATACAGCAGGTTTCTGGCATGCAGTCACAAATGCTAACCTCCTTCCTCTCACGTTGAACCCTAACTTGCGTCAGGAACTTCTTTCTCAGGGATTTGTCAATCTCCACGGACTGTGATACCTCATTAAAAAAAGAGTAGTTATGTGTAGTTTCGAGAGAGAAGTGCCGTTAGATTCAAATTAATTTGCTAAAAGCTTAGAGCTTTATTAATTGAAAATTAGACAGATTTGGAGGTTTGTGTACAGTTTTGCAATACAGAACATATTGACAAGTTCTGACAGGTACTGATCTACTTTCATAAAATAATGTTTTGTTGTAAAAGAATGTATCATGTGGATATGATATTGATGTATAGGTATGCACTTTTTAACTTAATTCATCATGGTCGTCATTCGCCTCAGTTCGAATGAAACTCATAGACGTTTGTAAGCATATCGCCTGAAACTCACAGCGCTGTAAATCTCTTATTGTGATTTTCTACATTTTTCATTTAATGTATCCCTGAGCAAAAATAAGTCTTAAGCTCGTCAAATACGGTGAATTGGATTAGATTGTTGCTGTGCGCAGTGACTCGTACATCTTGGCACTTGAGCCACAAGGGTGCCTTGTGCACTCCTACGATTTTAACTTTGTGGTTTCAAATCTAGAGCTTTTAGTGAGCTCTGGAATCTTTCCTACAAGCTTAGGAATTATGCCACATAAAGAACTGTATCCTAATAAAGATGTTTCCTTTGAATTTATTGAGTTTCACACTTTAGTAAGATGTATCTTGCAGTCTCTCATATAGAAATTCCATTATAGAGTCCCATCGTCCGTTGTTGTTTCCGGGATGACCAATATCCAACCATCATTCCGATAGCTTTCCTGGTTTTCTTCCTTTCTCTACTCAGTAGGTCTCTAACCAGGGTATCTCAAATGTTTAATAAGAAGTTACCCAGTTCTTGACCTGGAAAGTCAATCCATCTTATCTGATGATTTTTCCTAGTCCAACATATACAGCGACTTCAGCAATTTTCTTGCTAATGCCGCAGAAAGGTTTTGGACCAATGCAGTCAATCTTAGTTCCTTCTTTCGCCAATTTATCTGCTGTTTCATTTCCTTCTATGGCCTGGTGTTGTGGGAAGATTAATGAGAGCTGGAGACATGTCTATACAGTTGACTTGATGAGATATAAGTGCACTAACTGTAGCTTACTGTCTGCGCTGGTTAACATAATTTTTTTTTCCTCACAGAAGTTAGGGCAGGTCAGAAGGGCAATTACTTTTACCTGATCGAATTCGGTGAGCGAAATGCTCATACTCCAGATGTACTCTATCTTTTTGAAAGACAACTATTATAAACGGTGTTTACAATACTGTCGAAATTTCCGATTGAACTCTTATTGCACTTCTGAGTATGTTAAACCGCAAAAGTGGACATTGACCCTATCCACTCGTTCCTCTATAAACAGTATCTTGTAGTGATAATTTGAAATAAAAGTTTAAAAATTAATGTTTTCAGAACTTTATGACTTAATGATACAGTACTTCGAAATGGCAGCCAGGGTGAAATAAAAAAAAATGCATATACATTTAATTATATAGTAAAAATGAATGGAAACTATACGTCCACTCTGAAAGTAGTTATGAAAACATTACAATGCTGTAAAAGTATTATACCACATCATTTCGCAGAATTGGCAGGAACCGTGTTCTAAAATATTCATACCCATTTTATACACGAGAGTATTTACTCCAGCCTGTTGATTGATTGATTTACTTATGGACGCTCTTTAACATCTCAGGTCATCAGCGTCCCATTCAACTCAGGCGTGAAATGGCCGACAAATTTTGCTCAGAGGCCTCTCTTTCAGGTTTGAGGTTCTTTTTCGTGCCGTAAATGTACGACATGGGACCCACGGCTTGACTTCCCTTCCGAAGGAAGCCATACTTAGGATTTTTACGCCCTAATAAAATCCATTGGTCCTGGCCGGGTTCGAGCCCGCGTTCTTGGGTGTAGGAGGCAAGCATAGTAACCACTACACCCCCAGGACCGACCCAGCCTGTTGAGAAGTCAGATTAGCGGACTATGACTTTCACAAAGCATGAGTTGGAGATAAATGTAAGACAGTGAATAAGGTGATACAAGTTATATAACATTCAGAGGTAATGAGTTAACTTTTAGTATGACTGTCATCACGCAAGGATGAAGCACAGGTCAGACAGTCAGTCCGTTTATTACATGCCTCAAGTAGGCCGTACAAAAGATGACGCTAGGTTATTTCTACCCCTCCTATCAGAAACAGCGCCATCGTTCGCTGCTATCTTAAATTGTCAGTTATGCTCGAAATAAAGTAGCACCTAATGGAACACAGTGTTAGGGCGTCAGCTTTCTGTAATATGAAATAACTCAATTGCACGGTTCTGAGCCATTTTCTGTAATTATATGTTTGCATAAGTATGAGTTCATTTTAACTGGTGTAATCTTTGAAACAATACACAACTGCGAGCAAAATGCAAATCAGATTAATAATCTAATGCCTGTTGGGCTTTGCACAGTAAAGCGATTTCTAATAACCTTGATCTGAAATTCGTACAACAGGAACGAGAGCATTGGGATAAACATATTAATTCTCGACAGTGTTGTAATTTTCTGAGAGTGTATGGGATCCAAACTTTTGGAGTATTTTTCTTTAAAAACCATAAAAATGCACTTTATCAAACTAAATTCAATTGAGGAAAACAATGGAGAATTGAGGATTTAGTTGAGGAAAACAATGAACAGCTGTTTTGAAACACCAGGTCCTCCATTTCCTACCTCCTTTAGCTATATCCGATTAGCGGATAAAGCTCAGGTAGCCCATAACTGTAATGATCTCACTGTACTTATTGTTCGATGAAAGTGGTTGTATTTTTTCTTCAATTATTTCTAATCTAATTGCCCAACGTTATATAACAAAATTCGTCATTGTTAAGCCTAAGAGGATTACGTACCGCTTAAATAGATGTCGACAATTTATTTGAAGCAGAAAATTAGTGATGTGCATTTGGAACAGTGTGATTTATGAGAAGTTTTATCCTGGTCTTTCCAAATTTTCTTACAATGTACAATGTTTGAATGTACTGTTTATAGCGGACTTCTTCCTTTAATGCCCCTTTTTTTTTTTAAATCTCATAATCTGTAAATAAAACAATGCGTAGTAATAATGCCACAAACTATATTGGACGTAACAACAAATAAAAAAATACTAGATAGTTTGGAACATATTAGAAGTTCAAAACGTGTTTCTTCCATGGTGTAATGTTTTAATGTTTTGCTTGAAGTTGACGACAATAATGATTATGAAAATCTTTTCTTATTAAACCATAAAGCAGTTAGGTTTAAATATTTCAGGAATAGTGTATGCTGTACAATAAACAATAACCCAAATATCAGGTATTACATAACCATAACCCCATTTTAGGGGTTATTTTAAGGATCTGCAATAAAACATTTTTTCTTTTCTTTAAAGAACTTAAAGAAAACAGCTAGCGGATTGAAATGGTGTTCAGCAACTTACAGCTGATGGACTCCAGTTCAAGAGCAGGCCCGGACTGGGCCGACAGGTTGAAGGTGCCTCGGGTATGGCGGGAAAGATTGCGTGTCGAGACAGACCTGGTTCTGACAAGAAGAATTCGACCGACCGGACGAGTGAGGGATCCATGTCTAGATGTACGTCGACCAATGGCGGTAACTTCACTTTGTGAAGCTAACAAGACAGACCAAGGACCCGCAAAATTCTTGCTGTAGTGCTAGTATATGACCACATAGCTTTGTGTGAACAAATAAATAAAGTCCATAAGTAATTAAAGTAATTGAAGTAATTAACAGTTTATGAAATACAGTAACATGGGAGTATATTAACGTATCTATGAACATCGCTTATTTCTCAATTCATAGCAAGTTTACAAATTTAGGCTTCCAGATGTCTGATTGCTTCATTTTCTTTTCAAATACAAACCATGGTTTCCTTATGAAAAATATATACCTATATCCTACAATTTAAAAAAGGGTCTGTTTCCAGAGTTAAAATCCAATTTATGGCAAACGTCAATGGCACTCGATAAAGCTGGATTCAAAGTAGAGAGAATTTTGTTAGCCACATTTTTAGTGAATGTCATGCGCGTTACTCACAAACGGCTTATCTTTCATACTACAGCTGATTAGCCGAGCAATTAAGCAGGAGAGTTAAGTGAATAAACCTAGTGCCAAAGTGAACTTAGACATGTTCAGACTTCAAGAGTCAGACCATTTATTTTACCTTAAGATATACAAAAGACGAATCAAATTAACTCACAATAGTAAACAAAAGACTGCTTGTATAAAAAAAAAGAAAAGAAAAAGAAAATGATGGCAACGAAATCTGAATTTTCAACCGAGCTGGCATGCATTCGTGACTTACATATGACTGGTAGTTCTTCAACAGAAAAGTGAAATTCTAGCATATCTACGGTTCTAGATGCATATTATGTAGCGTTACAAAATAATGGAAATAATTAAATTATATTAAATAATAATACAGGATAAAATAAATAATATTAGAGCAAAAACAAACTCATAGAAGCAAACAAAAACGTTAGTAAAATTAAATTATTACATAATTATCTTATAAACTGCACAATGCGTGGCAGCCGTTGTAGATACTAGGTCAACCATAAATTTTTTTGTCATAGATCTGTCAGTTGTTCTAATGTTTTCATCAAACTGTCAATCACTTTACGGCAGTGAATTTTGATGTTGAGTCTACAAAATGATCAACTACGGATTATATATTAGTAAAAACTAATTAAACGTTTAAGGTTAATGCTTTTTTACTTGGTGTTTTAATTTTTCCTTTGTTTTGTTAAACTATAGGCGACGGTGGAGCTATATCAGCCACGATACTAAACACAAACAAATCTTGTGATTTGTCTGCACATTGCCAAACAAAAAATAATAATGAGAACATTATTTAAAATATTCAGATTACTTCTGATATGTACATGGCTCGCAGTGACAATATTTTCAGAAAATAATAGTGTGAAAAAGATTTTATTAATGACTACACAGAAGAGGAACAAGTTATAATGCTTTCAGTAGCAATATAAATAGAGAGTCTAACATGCACTTCTTACAGAAATCCAAATAAAACAGTTAGGGTAATAAATGCGACTAGGTGGCTAAATTGCCTCCGCCAACGGAACTTTAACTCCAGTCTTATCAAGAACCCTCGTCCACTGAAGGTCAACCGATTTCCACTAGTGTATGCACACTCCGATTGCTTAGGTGAATGAGGATATTGTAGAAGGACTACTGAGGGTACTGTAGAAGGACTTTAATTGAGACCCTCGCAGATCTTCGATAGAATGCGTTTTGTATCTTGGGTGTATTCTATTTACTGGCAACAGGAATATTTTAAAATATAATTTTAGTATCAGAATTACGAATCTTTGGTTAAAATGACTATTTACGCACAGTTACAGAGGTAATAGTTCACATAAGCAAATTTTCCCCATCGTTTTACATTAAAATTATTTGAAGTATTGTTAAAGAGCACGTAGGAAGAGTTGCAACACTTTATATAGAGTAATAAAAATTTTACTATATTTTCTTTATTTTTTCATTCACATAACTTAACACCTACTAAATACTTGAATACATATTAAAGGCTGAGCAGATGTTAAAAAATTAGGAATCTTGTCCTTGGCAAAGTTCATAAACAACTGAAGAAAGGGGCAAGGAGATAATTATCTTCCCACATCCTTGACCAAGAAATGGCTAATAAAACGTTACATGGTTTTGGAGATTAGTGCCTACAAACAAGAGAGAGATTTTATAATAGCAGCAGTAAATACACCTTTACATACAGCATCTTAATGTAATAGAAAAGCAGAATGCTAATGAAGAGTGCTTGTCGTTTGCAATATCTATTCCAGCTTTCTTATAGGTAAAACTCAAGCTGCATTTGGACTAATTGTAGAAAGTAGTTATTACAAGAAAAATGTTAAATGTAAGGTTAACAACATTATTGTTATAAATAAATATCATATGCCAAATATTTGATACTACGCTCAGAGAGGGAATAAAGATGGCAAGATCAGCAGTACGAGAAAGTAATTTCGAAAGTTTACTTTCTGATGAGCAGCAATAGGTAAATTCTTGTGAAGTGTCTCTGATAAAACAAGAAAGTCTCCAGTTGCATTCCTTAAACTATGAGGACTTTGATCGAAGCAGTCTGGGAGATTCTGCGAGTATTCTGTTCTCTGACTTATCCTTTGGACTTAGAGGCATAAGATTCAAGACAAAAAGAAAGTGCACAATGCCCAAGGCTAATATGCGTCAACATGAGTTGCACTGACTTTAAATAAAGGAAATAAATAAAGGTCTTTGCTAAATTTAAGTTATTTATTACATTGCGTGCCTTAGCATTACACTAGATGGCACATGAAATGATAGGCTGATTACCTGTCCTTGTAACATCTGCATATACTGAGCGTAGCTAAATGAATGATCCACAAGTACCCGGAAGAGGTCTTAGGCCTAATTCTTGTATAATGTTGAGTTCGATGATCTCTGAGAAATAAGATGATACTCAGATAAATGAGATCTAAAATCTGCTATTTTGCGTTAAGCGAAGTAAAAGATATACTTCAAAGGCTTCAGGCATGAAAAGAAAAGCAGCAACCCATTTTACCTTCATTATTGCAAGTTAAAGCGTCTGGTTGTTTTTCTAAAGAGCCTAATGCAGAAGTTCCGCTCATTGGAACATAAATACTACTTTAGTGATGTGTAATTGCATATTTTAATACACATCAATAATTTATCGTGTTCTGGTAGATTTAATTCAGGGTGTGCAACGGGCAATGAGCCATAGAGAGAGAATGTTGAAACGTCGCGTCCTTGAGGCAAAAAGGGAAAGGTGGTTCCGCTACTCCTCATTCCTGTTCTACATTTCAAGTTTACAGGCTAATGAGTTGTTCTTATTGCAGACACAGATGAAAGTACTACTGAATAAAATCATCAGTACGCCAGTATTAAATGTTTTTTGTTTGTTGCTCGTCTAACCTTGCACGATTCATTTTGGACTTTTCTCTGTCTTCTTTTAGCTAGATAATACTCTTTGGTCTAGCACACACAGATCTTCATATCGGAACTAAAGACCACAAATTTCAAATTCTTCAAGGGATACCATTTTAAATGTGATAATTATAAATTGCTTCTCAACATGTTCGCCGGTAAAATAGGCTATTAAAAAGAATTCATTGAGCCCCTTATGAGAAACATCAGACAGCATATCGACATGGGTGGCAAAGAAATTTTAACATCCTTTAAACAATAGCTATTTCTAAATTTCCACAATTCACCAATTAAATTTATATAAAAATTCCAATCTATTTTTCAATTAACCCAATCAAATAAAAGCTTATAATTGCTATAATAATAATAATAATAATAATAATAATAATAATAATAATAATAAGCCTATTACACCAACAGGAGAGGTCTGCGGATCAATTCTCGCCAGATTCCTCCCTATCTAAGGTTTTATCTAGATGTTCCTCAATCCTCATAATGCAAATGTCGGTGAGCAATATATATACATTCCTTTGCAATTTGTCATTTCATGCGTTATCATTATTCTGATGTCTCAGTAGTGAAAACGAGGGTTAACCATAATTAAAAATTAAAAAAAGATATAGATTCCATTAGCCCATTCCACCCTCCTCAAGTCTTTCCCTATCGCCCTGGATTGATCAATATTAGTTGTGTAATTTATTTTATGATAGATTCTTCCTGATGGTGTTCTACCAAGATAGCAGTACCAAACCTATATCTTAAAAACTCACCTTCTGCTTCCTAAAGTCTTTTACTTCTATGTATTAAGAAAGAAGAGTTCATTGTTTTATAAAAGTTTAGTTCACTTTTCTATTCTATTGTCCATTTATTGATATCCTACAATTGATATATATTGAATGTGGATGTTAAATCTCCTTAATTATTTATTAATTAAAGTTTGTATCTCAACTATTTCACTTTTGAAAATGTGTTATTACTTTATTTTATAACTTTTAAATTTATTTTTCTTAAACAATTCACACATTTTGTCTTCTGTGTATTAATTTTGGGCCGCGCATTTTTGTTCTAAATTCAGCAGTACTTTGAAATATATTTTCCGTGTATTATTAAGCTCACTGTCAACAAGGTGCTTACAATTATTTTGTTTATTTTTAAATTAACCTTGAATTAAATCTGTGTGACTGTAGATCACTCATAAATTTTTGAAATTTTATTCTGATTTTTCCACACACCTATGTATATATGTATAACCAACTTTACAAGCTAAATCTCTTAAATGAACCAATAAAATTATATGTTAATTTTTTCAAATCTCATTAGAGGAAGGAATCTTTTAGGGAGAGTTATGGAAACATTTCATCACCTATTAGCGGGAGGGGGCACTGGCAAGCAACTTTAATATTTTAAATGAAACGGTGGTTTTATTTCATATTTTGGCTCTGTTCAGTAAATAAAGTAGTTTTCGTTTATAATATCTGTTTTCTAAGCTGAACTCTTAAGAACCTACAGGGAGCTTGAAAAAATACGGACTTGTTGCTCTTTTGTAAACAAGAGGAGCAAATTTGGGAAGAATGACAATAATAATATGAATGCAATTTTTTTATTTATACTTTTTGAAATTGCACCCCTCAGTGTAAGAAAGAAACTTGGTACCAAGATGTTGGTGCGTCGCAACACTTTGCCAGACGTGCTCATGAATGTTAATCTGAAATAGAGAACTTGTCACATTGCTTGTTTGCTCACCCGGTATCACCTCTTTAGAGTAAGGGAAAAAGCAGCAACCACCAACAAGGAGAAAGTAAAAGAACAAATACCTGAAGTGTGTGACACTATTACCATTGTATATTCGCAAAGATTGGTGTTTGCAAAAGAATAACTATTCAGATGTTAATGGAAATTATTTTTAGTAATTAATTAAGTAGTGTAAAGTATTATCTTAGGCAATGGTCGTGTACCTACATATCTCAATTCAAACACTCTATAAGTTCTTAAGCTTTCAGTTTAGAAAAAAAGTTTAAATGAAAATTTCTGTATTTCTTTTTGAAAATCGAAATACAAAAAATTACCGTAATTTCATTTAAAACATTAATACTAAATATCGCTACTCTATATGAACCTCGCAAATATACACGCACTTCGAAGTGATTTAATTAAATGATTATGAATCCTCAGTTTCCATTGTACCCTTTACCTCTTAACACACTGTTGAAGGCTTTTTCATTGCCTTAGCACAATTTATACGTTTCTCGAGGGATTCAACCTCTCCTCGAGAAATTGTTTTTATTACATTTTACGTGTCTGTGTAAGAAGGCTGATTTCACTATAGTTGAAATCTAAGTAATATGAACAAACTACATGATAATGGAAGTATTCAGATAGTTGTAGACTCGCACTGTCATCTACAATCTTTCACGCTGAGATTCTTGCAGTGGAGAAGGTACGGAAGGAGCGTGACTCTGAAGAAGCACCGTGTGGTAAATTGAATACTAACCCAAATGCTGTTGAAATTAATAACATTATTAGGTACTTCAGTCCTATAAATTGCGTACGGCACCATATGGGCACTGAAAAAAAGTTAACTTGTCAAGTTGACCATGCATTCTGTATTTAATTTTGATACACCTAGTATTTCTCGTCGGATGTAAAACCGGCTCAAGGAGGATATGATAGCTAACTGCAAAACAGTAAAGATGCACTTTAGTTCAAAGCACATATTACGATAGAACTATTCTACCCAACAGTCTATACAGGATTTTAAAAAGTAAAGCATAATTTGTTTCACAAGAAGATGGAAGATTTTAGAAAAAAAATCAAAGACACGTCAAATTTTGTTTCTTAAAATAATTTACTTTAAAAATGCGAAAACTTTCTCTGTCATTGTTGCATGAGCTATGACGTTACCGAAGAAATTTCTAAATTAAATTTTTGATTTTTTCACATTTTCTGATAGAGGTCTTTGTTTTTATTAAGCTGCATCTTTATTTATTTTATACAGAAGCGTAATTTAATAACATAAAGAACCGACAAATTTAAACAAGCATGTATTACCATAAACATATAGCTGTCATAGTAACATGCACTTATGTATAAAACAAATAAAGGTGCCGAATGTAACAAAGAAGGCACTCTATCAAAAAATGTGAAAAATATCATAAGTTCAAATTTTAAAATTTCTTCAATGACGTCATTTCTCATGCAACAATGACAACGGAAAGTTTCGCATTTATAAAATAAATAATTTTAAGAAATAAGACGTGTCTTTGAATTTTTTTTTCTAAAATCTTCCATCTATCTGTAAAACAAAAATTTAAAATCCCTGTATATTTGTACATTTCGTTGTTTTTATGTGTGTAATGAAATAATATGAACATTTAAATCCTGTTTTGAAGCACAACATAGATGCCACATTACCTTATTTGTATTTATGCTTTGGAATCTCCTATGATTTGACTGCCCCTTAAACAGCAGAAACAAACTATACATGAATCCCAATAGGGCTTTACGAAAATATGTCCTTCAACAATTCACTCACTTAATAAAGTCAGTTCATCGAGTGGTGAGAAAATACTTCTCTGCTTTAATGGCTATAAATTTGAAACTGGAAACAAAAAATTCAATTATTCTTAAATCAAAATGTTATTAAGTACTCTTATTTTTTATAATATAGTAACACTTCATGGACTTTATAACAATAATACACGACAAAGTGAAAAATTATTATTCCTCTTTAATGTCACTTATCTGTAGCTATTGGTTTTTTTTTTTTTCTCTTCCATTCCATTAGTTACTTCTTTCTCGCTGTCTATCTCTCTCTCCCTCTCAGGATTTCAATTCAAAGTTCTCTACCCGAGTTTAAAGGGGGGGGGGCGAGAAAAGGAAAGTAGAAGTAAACAGACCATTTTCCAGAAGGCGTTTGTGCAGATGGTTGACATCAGCCTCATTCAGAGGTTTCTTTGATGACAGACTTATTTTAAGAATTTGGGACTACCCAGATTACCCAGCAAAGTAACCATAATGTTTTTGTGAAATAACCTTAAATAAGGAATTTATCGAAATCGATCATAAACAATTTACAATTTCAAGAACAACAGCATTACAGAAACGAAAACTGTAGGCAAGTATCAAATTACCAGAAATATGGAGTAACGGATACGGTTGTGTTTAAAGGAAGAACCAAGTAATTTTCACTTTTACTGCAAGCGTAAGCAATTCTTCCAGATACTTTGCATTTAGAAAGTAGTTGCAGCTGTCTTCAAATAGAAATGGGACCGGTTTAAAAAGCATCTGCTTTACATTAAGCCTCCTGTATATCTAAAAGCAATATTCGTAGTTATTTTTACTTTAAGCCATTTATTAATGCAATATTTTAAAAATTGTACACCCGCAATGAAACTGAGCGTATTTAATTTTCTGCATTTGTTTTTCTAGGGGTTTGATTTATTAATTTAAAAAATATTTGTGTTTAAAAAATCTTTCTTTGACAATACTTATTTTTCTGCTATTAAGGGCACATATTTTAATACTACTATGCTCAAAACTTCGCACAAATATTTATATATAAACAAGTTAGGTTTGAATGTGTTTCAGTAAATGCTAAAGCCCGTGCGCAAACGTTTCTCCTCAGAGTTCGTGGGCTAAAAACAATTATACTGAATGACTCATAAGAACGGAAAGTTTTAAAAACGTTTTAGCAGACTTGTTTTTTTTTTTTTTTTTTTTTTTTTTTGGATTGATTTATTTATGGACGCTCTTTAACATCTCACGTCATCAGCGTCCCATTCAACTCAGGGCGTGAAACGGCCGACAAATTTTGCTCAGAGGCATCTTTTTCAGGCTTGAGGTTCTTTTTCGTGCCGTAAATGTACGACACGGGACCCACGACTTTTCTTCCCTTCCGAAGGAAGCCATACTTAGGATTTTTATGCCCGAAAAAATCCATCGGTCCTGGCCGTTCTTGGGTTAGCAGACTTGGGAGGTACGTATTGCTGAATGACATATAAAACCTTTACTTTATTATTCAAATATTTTGGAGCAATAGGGTAGTGTGCATCATACGTTAGTAGTCAAAAGAGTTTATAGTAACAAAGACAGTGTGAACATCGCTCTTATAAAGTTCAACTTGCTTCTTTTTATGGCGATATGTTCGTGTTCCATCAGCAAACACATGAGAATGGAATTCTGAGCTAACCGGTTTATATGTAAGAAGATCACACACCTCTCGTACGTCAGACAGTATAGAGGTGCAAGTTAGATCCATCCGCATAACTATCCAGGTGCTCAAAGCCAATGATCATCTAATGTGTCAGCAATGATGGTAATACAAACGAGGACGACGATTTCGTTACAAAGTCTATTTACACCTAAATCAATAGACCAGTGTCCAGACTATGTCACTGTGGGTCATGATAGGCTCTTACTTTCTAAGAGTGATAGACTCAGGACCGTTGTACCTTTTGGTATTTTGCCAAACTGGAAATTGTTGTGCACGAACTGCAGACGAATGGCTGACAACGGCTGGGCTTCAACAAGACAAAACAACAGGAATATTGATGTAGCTGCACGACAAGTGTTAGCAACCGTGTAATTTCGGAAAACAGTCACATTCCATAATATCTAATTAATATCCTTAAAATGACAGCATGAGAATTCTTCCTGTGGGGTCAATTTAAGCTCAAGATACGAGTATCTGCTGCCATTGCAGAATAAAAGCGAGGATGCGAAAGAAAACGACAATTTCTTGTTGAAATTTTGCGCTGAGCCACACAAAGTGACCCTGGAAAACTTTGCACATGTCATCTTCGAGATAAACAATGACGTAAAATTAATTTTATACTATAATTAATTGACATGAACAAAGGTATTTATTTATCTTAAATACCTTTCTTTTTAGCCATCTATATGTATTTTAAATCCTTCTTGTTCCCTGCAGTACTTTGTGCAGCGTTTTTCTATTAATATGGTTTTTTAATAAACGATTTATTCTATAATAACTGCTTCCGTTTCAGTCCATCGAATACGCCTTTTCCGTCAAATTTGTTAAACGATAGTGTAGTACGGGACACGCCTTGACGTCTTTTTTCCTGGAAGTGAGATTGCAGCTATCAGGTGCTTATTTATTATGTTATATAGAGGAATGAAGGCTATCAAGAGTTCCCTTAAGCAAACAACATTGTCCCATCTGTGCAACCTCTTTCAGTTCATGTTTATTGTTAACAGAGTTCGGATGTGAAAGTGAGAGTAATTATTTATTTACTTATATTTATTAATTAAGGCACCTTCTGATATTTTTAATAATACGAGAAACAGGAAATATTCACAGTTTTTTCTCAAACTTTGATGTATGAAAGTGATAATGCTGAAGGATTACTAGGCATTTCATGTGTACGTGCGTGGCAGGGTGTTACTGTTTAGATAAAAATATACATTCGGAACTCGGTGGGAGGAGACAAGTCGTTCCGCATTTTATCAGATGTGTGTATCAATATGAACCGGTGCGTGCAACTACTATTAGTATTTAGGATGATGGCGATGTTTTTATAAATTAAAATACCATATAAATAATAGAATTATGGATTATTTGAGAATTTAATATTATTATTAATGACAAAGTTTAAACAATGAGATAATTCTATTTCAGTTTAACACATATGGCCATCCATTCCAACTACACATTATATTTTGAGAAATTGTATATTAGAAAAGCAATTAAAAACTAATATCAACATACTGCCTGGAAAGCAGAGATTAAGATTGTCTGAAGTGTATTACCAAACCTCATGACTCCTCAATGGTGCCTTCGATGACAGCCCCGGCTTAGTAGATCGGAAGTGTTTCAGAGCTGTTTGCCGCGTTTATTATTAATATTATTATTATTATTATTATTATTATTATTATTATTCTCAGCTCATCAATATCCTACCAAAACCAAGCATAAGTTGTATCTGATATACCTAGAAACATAGACGCTAAATATATCATTAACAAAGCAAAAAATAAAAAATTGCATAAAGGAAATTACTGCAATACCAACAACCATATCATCAAAGGAACAATAGCTAAGAAACTTTATCTATTACATCTACTTGCAGCAGTGTGAACTTTTGAGCAATTAATAAGGTTTACTAATGTGTTTTATATTAAATTCACACAGTGGATATTTAATTATAAATACAACAGAATCTTCTTTGATGCTAAAAGAGCTGTCTATCCCATGCAGTAATTCAAGTTTTCTGATAAAATAACTCTTCGTGCAATCTTGGACTTCTCTTGGAATTAGGTTAGTCACAGAAATGCTGTCGATGTGCTGCAGGACTTCCAAGCACGTTAAACAAATGCATATTTGCATAATGCACGTCAATCGCGAAACTGCCACAGGTATTTCACTCCTTCCAATGCGATCAAACACAACGATTCTCCAAATTCCTACCACATTACATTTAAAAAGCCAGCAACTCGGAACCCGCAAAACGATCGCCATTTTAATGCGCACAGTTCACAGCTTTTGTGGAATTCTGTGCCTCTCTTCGCCTGTCAGTCCATGCTCCCAGTGGAATTGTAAAAACCACTTTTCATAGGGGAGCTGCACCCCAAACGCGCGTGCATGCAGCACAAAATAAAAGTGGAAAACGATTTTTATAAAATGCTTTAGTCCTTTAAAATACTGCACGGTTAACCAAAACACTTTCTGTAATTTCAGTGAAAAAAAAGAACGAAACGCTGCGATCACGCCATATTGCTAATGGGATATCAAATGGCCCGGGAAACAATAGCATAGCAACAATAGAGAATATTACAGCTTGATATCACTTAAAACTGTCAGTTCGTCCTGTTCAAAGATTTTCTTTTAGTGAAAGCATTTAACAAGGGGTGGTATAATCATTGCATTGGTTAATATACTAAACATTCCAATTATTTTGCAAAACATAAATATGTGCAGGTTATGTGAGCAATGGATAAACTAATATCTACTGACTGCAGTGTCAAAATTCATAAGGTTAAGAACAAATCATTGAAAGAATTTATTAAAGTTTTCATTTGCATTGCTAATTATAGATGTTTTTTTCGAAAGTTTCTGACGTTTTCCTTCATCATTATTAATCAAAGACGCAAATAAGTTGTGTTTACTTAGCACATATTTTTGCTGACTATTATTAAAACCCTTTAAATAACCATTGAGATTACAAAAGTGCCGATGAATCAATCAGTTTTTAAATGTTTGAAAAGCATGCCATAAATTTAGTTCTTCATCCATTTCGGTGGTTATAAGTCGTACTAAGATATCTACTTCTGCCATAAGACTCGATGTTAGACATTGTTATTATGTTAGATATTGTTATTATAGTATAGAGTCATTCGAAATAGTCATTAGTATAGAATCATTCGGAAGTCAGCGTGCTTTAGAAACCTGTGTGGCTCTGCAAAGTCTAAGGTATTACACTGCACTACAACTAAGAGTTCAGGCAGGGTGTAGAAAGGTGCAGTAGGCAAGGGATTGCAGGTCTAGAAAAGAGCATAATAAAACAAGACAATTAATAGTAAAAAAGTGCTTGAGATGCGACATGTAAACTATTATCATTAAATAAATTATAAATTGTATTGAATTTATACAGCAACTTCCACATAAGATAAACACAGATTTATAAACTAATGGTAAGTAACTTTCCATGTCACAAAGCAAACATAAAATAAATGCAAGCTGGGGAAAAAAGAGAAATGGAGGTTGGAAGAAAATATATTGAAGTGGTAAGAAGGTTTAGCTACATATTTGTGAAAATTAACAGTAATGGGGGTTGGCAGATTAAAATAAGGAGTTACTAACTAAATTAAAATAGCTGTGAAAGCAATTAGAACTTGTTTAGAAAAAATACCAGAGTTGAGAATGGCTAAATTAGAGACAATATACAATGCAATAGCGGAGGCAAAAAGTTTACGTGCTGGAAATATGGGATATTGGTGAAAGATGGTTTAGTATGGATAGAATAATCAAATACTTCAGTAAGCTAATCTTGAGTTTACTCGTATCTCAATAATCACTAATGGAGTAGCACCAGTTGTATTAGAGAAATTAGGAAATAAAGGTAAGGAGATTGAGAGAGTAGTAAAATGTTGATATATGATAAAGAAGTTAATGATGGATATATGAGTGCCTAATTATGCAAGAGAAAGCAAATATAAATTAAATATTATGTAAATTACGACAAGTAATGTAATTACGAAGGTATTGAAATGGGACTGAGTAGAGTTTATGGGAGCACAATGACAATGCTTTTGGGGGGGATGTAAAATAGAAGATTTGAAAGACAGGAGGTATTTAGTAACTTTAAATATAAAAGTTCCTTGAAGTGATAAATGAATATATATATATATATATATATATATATATATATATATATATAAAAAGTATGGGGTAGAAAAAATGTGTAGAAGTTGTAATAAGTTAGGTCTTGATGGTTACGGATATATTAGAAAAGGGGGGGTTTTAAACTAAAGAGCTTAGGGGAAAACAGAAACCAGAAGTTTTGCAAAATATGTGGAGAAAGGAACTTTATAGATTGCGTAATAGAATGTAGAGAAGCAAAAAGATGGAGAAATGAAATAGGGCTTGAAAATTGTTATAATTTACAAGGCGAAATATATTAAGAAGTATGATGAATGAAACAGGGTCATGGATATCAAGAAACTAAGTATATTTTTGTGGAAAAGTGCGGAAAAATGGATAAGAAAAATAAGAACAGGGTTAGAGGAATATTAATAGATTTTGTTCTGGAGTAAACAATGAAAAAGATTTAAGATTAGATTCTAACGCACCTGCAATCTGCGTGTTAATATAAATTGGGATTGTGTTAGGTTAGTCACTGATTGCGGGTGTTAACCAGATTAAGAATTGTATTTCTTAATTAACGGCAGTCTAAAAATTTAACGTATAAATGTTAAAAATGTCTGAGTTTTACAAACTGTTTATTTTGTTTCAATATGTTTGCTTCTTTATTTAACTGCATGGATTCAGTTTTATTTTAAAGAATATGTCATATTTGTAAACATTTATAATGGGAAGAAATAAATTCATTCTCTGTTATAAATAAATATGGAAACATTGATTCTCAAATACACGGACCTATCAACAAGTACTGCTTTTTTTCTAATGTGTAATTTTTTTGCCTATCAACTGCAATGTTATAACGTAAAAACAAATTATCTTAAATTGCATTGCGTACTGGAAAGATGTTCTGCCGTTATTTATACCCCTTTTCACTTCTAACATAAGACTTCAGCTCAGGGAAGGTGTAAGGTTGAAGTGTGCTACTGATGAACCTTATTTTGTAAGCGCTTAACGTTCGTCCAACTGTTAAGCTCTTTAGAGACGATGAATGGAATGCACGAAATAATGTAAATGAGTATTGAGAATTCTTAATCTTTTCAGAATAAGAAAAAATTCTAAAAAAATCTTACCCAGGCTACTGTATCGATATGTCCACTGCTGAGGCTGAAGATAACATTATACATTATGGTGTTATAAAAGAACCCTTGATACTGCTTGTGCTTAAAATGATGCCAAGAAAATTTAGGTAGGTCACACAGAACCCAACAAAGTCTACATTAACATTTTTTTCCAATAACACCATGTAGTATAAAGTATTATTTTCAACCTTGAAAAATATTCTTGCAGGTAACAAAGTGTGACTATTGAACATATTGAGAAAACTTCAATCCTATCTTATATAGAGGAAATGTATAAAATACAAAAATCATACCTGTTTTTGCTTTTTGTAAACAAAATTGCAAATAGTAAACAAACTAACTATAATGGATTATGTAATAGTTCATTTATTACAAACTATAAAAATAGCATGTTGCATATTTTTTCATATTTCTAGTTTGTTTTTGCATATATCAGATTTTTTTTGTTCGTATAAATCCTACGAACCCAGCCAGGACCGATGGACTTTTTCGGGCGTAAAAATCCTAAGTATGGCTTCCTTCGGAAGGGAAGTAAAGCCGTGGGTCCCGTGTCGTACATTTGTGGCACGAAAAAGAACCTCAAGCCTGAAAGAGAGGCCTCTGAGCAAAATTTGTCGGCCGTTTCACGCCCTGATTTGAATGGGACGCTGATACATGAGATATTAAAGAGCGTCCATTAATAAATCAATCAAACATATATAAATCCTAGTCCTATTGATAACATACCCCCCTGCAATTGTGCATTCTGCAAATAATGTCGGAAGACGGGAGGAGAAGACGCAGTGGTCTTTGCAGCAAGCCTTGACTCTCTGCGAGCTCTCGTGCCATGGAAGGAAGGAAGGAAGGAAGAAAGGAAGGAAGGAAGGAAGGAAGGAAGGAAGGAAGGAAGGAAGGAAGGAAGGAAGGAAGGAAGGAAGATATTTAATGTTTTTCTTTCAATTTTAACAGATAAGCCCTGTAGCGGACCAAAAAATTTTATTAAACCAAAATCTTTAAAAGCGCATTTGTTTTTACAAATAGTCAAGAAGTTTCTTCTTAATCTGTATACAAATTTAGGAGATAGGGTAATTAATGAATGAAGATAAAATTGGCGGTAATGTTTATTCTTCTTTAAATATCTGTGTGTGTATAAACATAGCGCCCTCATTTTTAAACACGATCATTTATCGATAAGGTTTTAACCCTAACCTATAGTAAAACAATTGCCTGTTCAGAAGTAGCAAATGCACAGACACTAAAAACTGAAATATTTACGATTTAGGTGCTCGTTATAGTGATGAATGGCACACTAGCAGTATCCGATAATCTAAACTGGGTACTTCTTCCATTGTAAGATCTTTCTTTAGTGGCCAATAAGCACAAAAAGAAAAAAATAACTTCAAGCTCTCATGACGCGTCAAACCGCTAGTAAATCACTTATTGGACGTGGCCAGCAATCAGTGCTGAGTGGCGGAGAACGACGGAACTACAAGATACTGTTCTTTCTTTCTTTCTTTCTTTCTTTCTTTCTTTCTTTCTTTCTTTCTTTCTCTCTCTTTCTTTCCTTCTTTCCTTCCTTCCTCCCTTCCTTCCTTCTCTTCCTTCCTTCCTTCCTTTCTTCCTTTCCTTTCTTTTTTTTCTTCAGAAAAGCCAAAGTGCTAATACTTTGGTCCTACTTCGCCGGTACCTTCACTATGCTTTTGCGGTAGTGCGGTCCATATATACTCATAAATTATGTTGCATATTTTATTGGGGAACTCTTGCCTCGCAAACCCAAAATCGCGGGTTCAATCGATGGATTTTTTTCGGGCGTAAAAATCCCTATCAGTCATTCCTTCGAAAGGGAAGTAAAGTTGTGGATCCCGTGCCGTAGATTTACGGCACGAAAAAAAACCCTCAAGCCTGAAAGAAGAGGTCTCTGAGCAAAATTTATAGACCGTTTTACTCTCTAATTGATTTTAATGCTGAATATGAGATGTTAAAAGAACTTTCGTAAATAAACCAAATCAAAAACATTGGGAGAATTTTATATCGCAAGTTGTTTTGTCTTAGAAGTGACCATAAAATCTAGCCATTCTAGCTTTGGTACTCAAGTTTAACTGAGTTTTCTGGATATTGCGTACGATTTTATTTATTTAAGATATTCTAATTACTTGTCATTTCCACCCGGAACATGAGCGCCTCACTGAGGGAAAGTTTAATTACCAAGGAGAAATTCAAGTATACTTATTCCCCGATAGAAAACAGAGGGACAAATGGTAAGTCCAACGCCTCCATTGCCATTTGACAGAGAACTAACGCATTATTGGGCGATATTTTGTCCAGGAATTTATTTATTTTTTTTTTTTCGAGTATGGAATATTTTAACTTGTTGTAAATCTGCGACACAGGCCCAAGACTTGAAGTCCCTCCTGGAGGACTTGTGCTCCATATTTTACGCCCTGAAAAATCTTTGAACTCTGGAATCTTGGTTCAGAGGAGAGCATCTACTCCCATTGTTACCGAGGCCAATAACAAACAAAAAATATACAACACAATCAATATCTTTTTCATGTCAGTCTAATGCTGATGGAGGCGTTTGTCTTCTGGCACTCCATTTCTCACCTACCTGCGCCAGGAGTTCCAGGGGACAGCTAAGCAGTATCCTGTTCCATTTTCATTATTCAATAAATGTACCGACCGTATCTACTTATTCTTAATGCTAAACTCACCCAAATTCCTTAACTGCTCATTCTTGCTGATCTTGTTTCCTATCACATTTGCTTTTGATCTATATTCTCCGACTTTCTTTCTCTTGACAGTTAAACTAGATATATTCTCCATTCTTCTCTTTCGCAATAGGAAGTTCTCCTTTCCACTCTACCTCTGAATCCTTTTAATCTCCAAATTCTTAATCTGGATATTATTTATCTCCCCTCTCATTTCTGTTTCAAGCGTTTAGATTCTGGTCTCTGTCATATTCAAATTTTATCCTAATATAGAATCTCAGAGTTTTTCATCGTCAATGTAAGCCTAATGCTCTTTCAAAACTCTTTCATGATATTTTCTGTTTCTAGCTATACATCCCCCGTTCAAATCATTTATATCTAGATATTTTCCCAGCATCTGATTATTTTATGCACTCCTAAAGACTGTATCACCTTGAAGAATTTAAAAAAAAAAAGAGACTTTCAGGAAATGTCCCCTTATCTCAGCAAGAAACGCGTAGTTTCTTAAGGAGATGCCAAAAGTTCGGAGAAAGAAAGCACATTTGTTCAGCATATCTTTTGTTGATATGGGTGAGTAAAGAACATTTAAATTATTTATATTTACTATTTTACATGAGTAGTATTTGATCCTTACATCACCGATGCTGTTAATGCTAATGCACACAGGCTAATAATTAAGTTACCGTTTCTATTAGATCTCCCGGCAGTTAGGCGAATAAAGCAAAAAAAAAAAAAAAAAAAAAAAAAAAGTTACTAGAAACCCTTAAATACACGTGGAAGAGGCTGCTCTAGAAAAGTGCGGATTACAACGTTGAACAAAGCATATACATAGCGAACTCATTAAGTAATAGTAAAACCAGAAAACGAAGTAGTAAAGAGAAGTGATAAAGATTAATATTAAGAATGATAAACAGCAAAACCACGAATATGATTATAAATTGTGCACCAACAGGATAGCAGGATTTTGGAAGAAAGAGGCTATATTGACAAAATACTTTGAGACAAAACATATTACACTTCTTCTGAAAACGACCGAAATGGTAAATAAAATTTTTCGGAGTGTTTAAAGTATTTTTAAACATTTTACAAAACATTAGCTCTCTAAAACTGTTCTTTATTCGCAGACTTTGAATATCCGGTTTTCTAAAAGTGAAGTTAGTAGATCAATGCTGAGCTTCATTGCAAGAGTTAACGGTTCAGTGTTTCTTGACACAAAGAGAAACTTATCCAAGTAATTTACAAATGGGCAGCATAACAATTCATAAAATATTTACCCCCTGAACTTTTATCGATGCCTGTTAACTACAAACCCGAATAAAACGAATGGCGACGCAATTAAAGAAGCTCTTACAGTATGACCACAGAGATGGCTGTTAAACTTAAATGTGTGAGTTTGAATCAGCTGAAGAATCCGAGCTCACTTGTATGAGTGCACTGACAGTCATTACACAAAATGTTTTTATTTTTTCCGCAGCAAGTGTACATATATATTTGCACTCTGTGCCTATCGAGATCTGACCTACAACTCCCCTCCCCCTGTCTCTCTTTCTCTCTCAGAATTACATGACAGAGGATTTGGCATATTTACAGCGCACACCTGTCCCTTAAATACAAAGTTCCAAGCATTCTTGTGCCCACTTCATTAGTCCTCTACTCTCTTCCCATGAGAGCAACTATGGCACTCTAATCGACGACAGTTTCTAAATGTCTACATCAGTAATTTTTTTTTTTTATTTTTTATTACGATGAGCTTAATGCAGAATATCTTGCATTAAGCTCAGCTTCCAGTTCATTTCATTCAAGGTTGGTCCACTTAATCCTTTCTTTTCTTTTATATTTTTGTCCATTTTTGAAAATGGCTGTTTTTTGTCGCGCTTTGTTTATGCAAAGCTCATTATTATGATACACGAATTTCCAAATTTAAAAATAACTTAAAAAGTGTTTCAGCTTTAGATTTTTTCCCATTCGTCTAGCATTTAACATTAAAAGGACTGCACGTACCGTAACAGAAGACCTCAAACTTAGCTTGCACTCTTGCTGTTGCAATCTTGTGATTACGTAATACCCGTTTTAAACACTTTTTCACGCGCATTGTAGCCTTTTACTTTTCTTTCCGGTGTATATTAGCTATTATTCCAGCGCTTAGTATTCTCCTCAAACCACGGGAATTTCCAGCTACTATTTTAAGAAAAACTTTATATAATGACATAAAAAAGTAGAATTATTCTGCTGAAAAAGTGCGGAGAAATATATACGTTTAATTTGTAATTTGTCGCGTTGCGTAATGTAAATTCGTGATGAAAGTCAGTGAACTGAGATTCCGCAACGAATCAGCTGTGAAGGGTGTTAAATTTCACGGCGGTATTCTCTTTCTGTACAAACAGTATACGAACTACTACTGAATTGGAAAGCCCCTGCGTCAAGCTCACTTAACTTCTAATGAAGTGTTTTACAGTTTAACATTAAAGCTTTTGAGTCATGTATTACATGAACACTAGCTAATTAAGTACTAATGAGATATAAGCTAATTTAGTTCTTCTTGTTAAGTGTTCTAAAGATGATTACATTACAACCTTTAATGAGGATATGGAAGCTTTGTAAAGTTGGCGTAAATTAATTTTATGTATTGCAGAAAAATTCTGAATAACAAGTACTTACCAATATTTTGAATAGAGCTTCAATTTACAACCTATCATTTTGAAGATGCTTTCCTTGTTTTTTATAATTAAGAGTTTAATTAAGAAATACAAAATACTGTAATAAATTAATTTTATAGTACTTACATGCATTGTGCCGAAAATATTGCAGTAAAATCCTACTCATATGTTTGGTTTAGTTTTGGAAAATATTGTAACTTAGGTATGTAAAAGTTAATAGAAAACTGAAGTGAAAAGCAGATTTAAGCAGATTTTTAGTGATTTAAAATAATTAAAATAATGTTTATTTTAATATTTATTTATATAATATCTATTTTTCTGTTAGAAATTGCATGTATTAAGCATTTTTAAAAGTCAAAAGTGCCTAATTTAAAATAAGTATGCTTGGATAATATATATACTGTAGACCAAAAAATGTACTTTATTAATCTGTTGGTGTTTTTTTGCATATGTAACTTACATAACATTATACCAATTCTTTTCATAAAATCATTTCACAAATATATCCGGGAAACATAAAGAAAATTAATGATGTTCACTAATGGTTGCCCATAAAGCGCTATATCATCACCTTTATCATATCAATTCCATGCAATTTTTAGGTTTTTGGTTTGCAGGTGGATATACAGAAGTGACTGGCATTAGATCCAAATTCCGTAGTGGTGACAGCTTTGCAGAGTAATGCAGTGTGATAAGCTGATCATTTAAACACTTCTGAAGGTGTATGACTTCTTACAAACGATACTTCGTTATATTTAAAGATTATAGGTAAGTAAAAGGTTCTGAAGGTAAACGCCATGAATGCAAGGATCCAACAACATAAGACGAAACACTCGGAATAGTCACTGCACATAAGGAAAACAGACTAAACAGAGTGGTTTAAAAAATCAAAATCGCATGCAAAATAATTTTTATAAAAAATGTTTTGTACATGGTATTCCATGAGCTGAAGGAGCCAGACTTCATAGCACGAGTTCAATATTGTGATGTTTATATTTAATGTCTATCAAGATCCTGAATGTCTCCAAAACTGATAGGATGTGATGTGCTACTGAATGGCCATGTCAGTATGCAAAATGCTGGTTTTGTCAGTTGAAAAAAAAAAAAAAAACGGATGACTGCCTACAGAGACCGTTACATTCAGGGATAGTGACAGTAGGGGTCGCTGTGTCTTCCCACGACATCATTGTTCCATACTCATTGAGCATGCCTATGAAATCAAAGTTAACACCATATCAGAAGTGCTCAAAGAGCGAGTTATTGAATGTTTTCAGAGGGATTTGGACATATTTTGTACACTGAACAACTTTGATATACACAAACAAGTGTTTCAACAAGATGGGGCGACCACTCATACGATATGGGAATGGGTGCCTACTCCAAAAGCTGTTTCTCGGCTGGTTGATTTCATATTTTGCATATCCTTTATGATTTCCTGATTTATGCGTTTTTGTGAGAAATTCTGAAAAAAAAAAAAAAAAACAGTGCTTCATACCCATTCATCGTAGTCTAGATGAAATTCGTGCAAACATTGAAACATTCAGCAAAGTATTAAGAGGAACGGTGTGATGATGTGTTTATTAGGATAGCATGGAAAATGCCAAATAATGGTGGAAAACTTGTAGTTGTACGATAGGTAATCGTTGTGTACAAAATGTTAACAAAGTACTTCGGTTACCTTTCCTGGGCATCCCCGTACTTTGCTACCCAACTCGCAACAAAAATGAAGTCTTGATGTACTGGAATTCTAAGAAGTGGTTGAACAACTAACAAAAGAAACTGATGCACATGAAGAATGAAATACAAATGGTGGCAGAAATGAAAGAAAAGAACATTTTCAAATGTCAGCAAGAAATAAATTAAACCAAAAAGATGAATTGACCAAAACCTTCTCTTCAGCGAACTAGAAAATGCCACAGCTTTTCCACATATCTACTAAAAAGTGTATGGTAAACTGCAGACTTAAATGTAAAACGATTGCATATTCAATATACTTGAATAACAAAGTAAATCAATAGTTTAATAATTAGCTTCCGTTTAAATCAATTGATAAATCACGTGGTGGGAACTGGTTTGTTTCAAATTAAAACTGATCCACTTTGGAAATATTTACAACATACATGAAATGTATAGGTGCAATTTGTGCTGTTACAGTCTGTAAAGGGGTACGTTTTATTTAAAAAATATACAACCCAGGGCCTGAAACAGGGATTTCAGACATTTCAAATCAGTCAGATTATGCTGACACCCATTTAATCTCTTCCCTATCTTAATTTGGAGAAAATTTGCTCCAATTTTGCTAAAAGCGCCGTTCATATTATGTGTAGATATTTTCAGTTAAATAACCAGGAACTGTAGTGAAGACGAAATAAAATTACTTTTGGTATGTTTTGGCATCCCTGCAGTAGTAATTATTTTATAGCTACATGCTACGATTATAGAATGTTGCACAGGGTCCTCAGCTTGCATTTTTCAGGAATTACATCAACAATAATAATTTTTGCTGCTGGTATTTCCGGTTAAAAAAAGTAAAGACAGAAAACGTCATTCAACACAAGGCCAACACTATCACAATTAGCAGTTACGTATACAGATGGTAATCGGGTAATTCTTGGACGGATCTAAATCACATGCTTTTAGTATGCCGTTCCTGTACTTATCAACACACATCTTTTGTTTTTAGCACAACCTGAATTGCGTGCGTAGTTATCCGCTTCCCAAATAGCGAAGCTGAAAGGAGGGACTTTCAGAAAAATTTGTAATACCCGTAAGCAAGTTCGTATAATGTTATCACCCTAAACACAAGAAGCTTTAGCAAAACATCCCAGCGATTAATAAAATACATTTTTGGGGAAGGAGAAAATATGAAATGTTCTAGATTTTTGTTTAAATAAATTCTTAAATATTCATGGAAATAAGCATTTGAAAAATGAACAGTTTTTTGTTGTATGAAATTCTGAATTTTCTTGATGTAGAACAGTACTATCGTTAATAAACACACATTATGAAATACAATACTTAGGTCTTTATTAGTCACAGTCAATGAGAACTAAAGCGTTTAAATTGTTTAACTCTATACTTGGAACACTTGAATTCTCCTTGCTATAAAATATAAAGGCATTTATATACCAAGAGCAAAATGACTTCAGGATAACCAGCGAATCATCTGCTGCATAGAATGTCCTTGTGCTATATTAGAAGAACGAAAGAATTACAATTTAAAAAAGTAGCCCTTTAGAAATGAATCAAATCTTTAACTTCTGAACATAGATATATATCTATATATTTCGGAGTTGAATATATAAAAATGAAGATCTCAGAATTAAACTACGCCAAGTGACAAAATTATCCATTTTGATATAACTTCATATTTTGCAACTATTGCTACATAAAATTGCCTATGTAGAGCTACTGGCATCTATAGAGTTTTGGAAATACTATTTACTAAGAACACGAATTAGGTTAGACGAAACTAGACCAAATGAAGGACTGTGGAGTTTGCCGGGTCGTGGAGTTTTACAGATAAATGCTCCAAATACTTCACAAGGTATGTAAAAATTACTGTATTAATTAGTAGTTCATTATCCAAATAAATAGCACCACCTAAGCAAACTGATTTTAACGTTTTATAGGCTATGTGCTTGTCTGCTTCAGGAAATTTCAGATCAGTTTACAGAATATTTAAGATTAAAAATGTACATAGTCCAAAAAACAGTCATAAAAAAAAAACAAATTTACCAAAAACTTTATGTAACACTTAAAGGAAAATGTATATATAAACAAGTTTTTGTTAAGACTGTTAGCATTACTGTCCATCGTTGTTATACTACACGCAAAATAATTTCCTAGACAGGAGTCTCCGCTAGGGGAGGTAAAGGAATTCCTCTCCAAAATAATCATTCAGTCTAAGAAGATAACAGCGCAATCTTATATTAAAAGCTTTCCTCGCTAATAAGCCATTGCAATACCAAAAAAGGTGCGTCACCTGACAAAAATGTATGACTTATAGTAAAGAGGATTGTCAAGAAAAAAGAGAAAATCCAGTGAAACTATAGCTCTATAGATATGTTCAATCATTTTTTCAATCTTGCCTTCCCTTCTCCTTCTAATAATTGTGAAACTTACAATCGCAGCAAGTGAATTTTTAAATTGACTCATACAAAAATACTTTATTTGCTAAAGAATTGTTTTTGAGAACTGCTGATAAAATTAAAGCAGGAAAAATAAAGCAAAAGAAAAAAATCCCGAACTAGGCATGCTTTCTGTTTCTTTTGACCTGCAGAAAGCCTTGTCCACTCCTTGGCTTACAACAATGATTATTATATGTGACATCCACAGAGATACAACATTTTTGACAGCCCAGTCTGTTCAAGTAATAAATCATAAACTGTTGAAGTCTAGTTATTCTTTTAATGAGTGCAATGAAGATTTTTTTGCATGTATGTAAGAAACAGTTGTTTTATACTTACTCGCATGCCTCAGTCAGATATCTGAAATGGATACTATAATGCGGAACGTACAAAAAGATGATGAAGGAAATTTATTAAACGGTAGAGCATAAAGTAAACCCAAAACAGTAAAGAAAAATTGTAATTTTATATTATAAATACAAAGTTAATTATAGCATGCAATTGTATTCTGTTGACCTGCAACTTCGCCAAAAGGAAAAGTAAAATAGATTTTAAAAGTTTTGTTTGATAAACCTACCCCCTTTGCACACCTGAAGGGGAAAAATGTCAAGACCTGCTACCTTATGTGTTACCAATACATCATTCTTTCATCCGCCAAAAGCAATCAGGAAATCCAATAGTTTTAAACGACCTTGGATTAGCAAACGAAGAAGGTTGCGGTCTAGGTCATTATAGTGATCAGTAATTTTTTTTTTTAAGCTGGAACTGAGAATGAAGCATTTTTATAAAATGTTCAATTAGATGACTGATACATTGATGGTGTTTATATACCGATAAATTGATAACAAATTTTGGTATTAATAAATAAAACAAGATTATATTTTCATTTGTCATTTTAGTAATTTCACTGATTATATGACACTTGTAACTTTTATCTTTACGAAATTAATATGCAAAATGCAGAGAGGTAAATTTAAATCCTTTTGAACTATTTATGTTAAAGATTTTAATTTGTATTATACCTAGTGCAGTAATTTTTAAAATGCACTTGGCTTAAACAGCAACAAATTCTTCATAACACTACAAACCTGATTTTTCAAAGGGTGTATAAGCTTATCATCAATTTTCTCTAAACAACAAAAACTTCATTTGAGCTACTTTACCTCTCAATCTTTCAAATATTAATATTTCCACTTTATTATCCCATAACTCTTTTTTTACTTAGATATAACTCTTTTGCTCTGAGCCAGATTTATAATTTGCAAAGAACACTCCAAGATACAGCGCAATAAAAAGGGAGTGTCGATATAAACTTTGTGAATGACTTTTAAGGACGCCATTGTATTATAATTCTTTACATGTCAAAGGTCACTAGTTACGCTTGACGACGTATTAAACTCTTCATGTTGTCTCTTCCTTTTAAATGGGTGGGTAAATGCATAAGGTAATGTAGTTGACCTGATGCTGGGAGACCCTTTCAGGCATGTGTTTTGCTAGTGCAAAACATAAGATCCGGTATCCAATAGACAGAAAATGCTTTCTGAAATTATTTTTATAATTATATTTTAATCTCCCTATTGTGAGATGCTGTATTTTTCTTCCTGCTAATGATCAATACTCGTCCATCAACTGAATGTCAAAAAAATATTTTTCTTACAATATGACGGAAGTGGAAAAGTATTTCTGCCGTTTAATTACAGTAATCATTAGCATCATTCTTAAACACTGACTAAACTAATGATGTTATTTATATTGCCCATACATTCACAAACTTACATGCAGGATGACGCCGAGCAGTTTGTCACATTTCAAAAGGTCATAAATAATTGAATTCAAATTAAGAATAAAACGAAACACTTATAAATTCATTGAAATATATCCTTCATTACCCAATATTTACAAGCTTATTTTTTGAAAATTAATTTGGAGAGTTACCTGCTTTAAAAAGTACGTTTGTAAGTGTTTCTTGAAGTTACCATACATCTCCGTACACCTTCAGCAGCTGCAGCTTTGTCTGAGCTCATGGATTGTCAAATCGGTGTCTAAAATATCTCTATAGAAAGAAATCTGAGACTGTATGCTCAGACAACCGATCAGGCTAAGAGAGGTCTCCAAATCGAGCTATAACATTTCGAACAGTTTGAGAACAACGCCATATTGTTTCTTGCAATGTGAACTGTTGCTTCGTTCTCCTGCTGAAAATGGAGGACTTTGGAGTCATTGCCAAGCCGTCGTAAACTCAAGAAAGCTTTTCCACAAGGTCTCGTCCTGAATGAAATTACTGTTTATTGCTTGTCGTCTTGAAACAAATGGGCTTACAATATCAAAAAAAACCTATTATTAGCAAAGTGCAACGGGCTCATGTAGTGCCTTAAGGTTTCTTAGTGACGTTTAAAATACAGAGTTACCATAAAACATCTGACTCATCTAAATGTTTAATAATTCAGAGAATAGTTATGATACACAAACTAATAGAAAAGATGAATAAATAAGTTCACAAACCTTCCTTTTGGTTTATTTTCAGCTCACGATTTTGCTCGTTGATTGCATGCAGTTCTACGGTTGAAGAAAATTGCTATTTCACAGGAAAAAGTTCAAATTTTGTTGCAATCTTTTGAAATGTCGGTGATGCAAAGTTGGAAAACATTTGGAACTCATAATCAGAAAGATTAGAAACAGTTTCACAAGAGTAGAAAAGCAAGTTTTTAGAAACATGAAGTGTCCTTAAGTAGGAAAATTCCGGGACGCAAAGGATGAACGTACTCGTATGCAGTCCGGGAAATTTGTTAAGGAAAATGAATATGCACAAAGTTGTACGGAAATCTTATAAGATTCATTTGTTGCAAATTCTTAACGCACCCGACAAGCCTAAAAGAATGGTGTGTAGGAAAAGCTAACAACCATGACAAGAGACTCCACGAAAGTGAATGAGTGGACTGATCTTATGCATATCATTATCATTGGTCCTTTCTCTTTCTCGGAAAAAATGTCATGTGAGCAATTACTTAAGCATGTTTGAACATGTTGTATTCCCATAACTCGAAGAACTTCTACAAAAGATCGGTGAACGTTCTCCTTGGGGTATCTGTATGTGATATTTTGCACGAACGTTTTCCAAAGAGATGGCGTGTACAGGTGGTCCAATTCCTTAGCCCCAGAGACTACCTAAACATAATCTCTTTACATTTCTTTATCTGGGTTTGTGAAACATGTTTATAACGCAAAAGTGAAATATATTGATGAACTAATAATCAGAACAAGAAAAGCGATAACCGCTATGGATATCTAAAAGTTTATCTAAACCTGGCAAGAAATAAAATTTCGTGTTAATAATTTTTGTCCCTCCACACTGCAACTAGTTTATTTGTATCTTCATTATTTTCTGATTTGTTGAAAATTGAAATATGTTGAACCATTTATAAACCTCTTTATTATGAAACTATGAAACATATCAAGAACAGAATTATTTTTAATTAGAGAAAAAAATGATATAAAACTTCATTGCAAATATTCTTTGATTGCTGTATGCTATGCTTTATGAAAGCCTCAATTAGCAGCCTTCATCCTTCCCAAGTTATCTTTAACTAGAAAGTTTCTTCGTTAGTTTGCTTCTAAAACATTTTCCTTTTCTGTTGCCCTAAATAACAGAATTAACATATTGACACCAAAATATGTTCTATATTTGTAATTTTAAAATGTATATATCATTTTATCTCCAAACTTTCGGTGGTTCTCTGCTATTGAACTTAATAAAATGGCAGCTCAGCGCTTCAGAGAGTTGTTCACATAAAAGGTTATGGATTACAAGTTTAATATGTTCTAATTTTGCAGTTTTTCGTTAATTTCCAACATTTTTACCAATGATAAAACATTATTCTGCATGACTATACCTGGCAACATGAGAAAAACTCTTTTAAGTTAAACTGGGCGCTGCTGGGATGAGTATTTTGGAAAAATAGACATGGACTAAGTGTTTTTACGTAAAAACTAATTGCGCAATTTGACTACTAATATAGAGATGCAATTAAAAGAAATTGTATTGCATTTTATGGGTTATAAATGAAATGAAAGATGAGCACCACTCTGCAAAAAAGTAGTAAATATTACTCCATTTTGTTAATGATGTACTCATAAAGAACAAAGTCATATCTTGTGGGAGGTGATTGCATGGTAAGCCTGTGACACAAGAAAGTGTTGAATCTCTCGAGTTGTGTCATATTATTCAAGTGAGCGCAAATACCGAGCATTTTATTTCATTTTAAAGTTTATGCTGTACATTCAATTATGTTAGTGATCATCAACGTTAATAAATTGATACTTTTACTAAGGTTTAAAAGAAATCCATGTTTCTCCCTTAGTCCTTCTTAGTATTACGCAAAGAGACCCGTGATGTGGAATGAAAAGCGCTGGATTTACAATAGTAGTTAGGAATTTAGCTTAGCATTTCAAATTCACATTCAAAATTAAGGGAAACTAAAAGCTACACCCACTACGTTGCTCTTTCTCGCCAGTGAACCCAAGCGAACGACAGGCTCAGCAGATTACATCGATTTCTGAATAAAAATGAGCCTCCCAGTAGAACGTGGCAGACTTGTGGTTATGGAACCATTACTTTTTATGTGAGCAACTCCCTGAAGCGCTGAGCTACCATTTTTATTAAGTCCAGTAGCAGAGAACCACTTGCGGTGGGTAAAAATCAATTCCCAGAACTAAATGAAGCGCTAATTGCATTCAATTTTTTGAACTCGTATAAACGGTAGCATGAGAAATGGTTAGAAAAATAACATGTAGGTTGACATCTACATGAAACTAGAACTACCATTTTGATTTGGCATGTTTTGTCTTCCAGATGCTCCAAATCTCATACAACCGTATTCCACGCATTCAAAGATAAAAGCTAAATCTGTAAAATGTGAACCCAATTCTGAGTAGCATTTCTTGTAATTGATGTGGTTGTAAACAAAGATTTAGCATTATTGATTTTAACATTCACTGTAAAAGTCACGTGTCAGATTTTATGCCTAGTCATTAAAAGTAATGTTACTGCTTGCATGCTAATTCATAATTTACGCTTTATAAATTTTTATTTCATGTATTTTGTGCCCAAGATTTTGGTAAACAATACTGGTGCGATTTATACATGTCATAAAATAAAAACTGACTTCTGAAAAGATAAATGTCAAGACATTGGTTTTTAACTAAGTTTGAACAACATCATTATGGATTACTAAAAAGGGCATGCTTGCTTTGTGCGTTTCTTAATTTAACTTACGGAGAAGATATAGCCTAAATAAACTCAAGAAAATCACGAATTGTCAGGAAAATAGTACACATGCGTAGATGATGCCGTGGCGAAGCGGTTGGACTGCTCGCCTCTTACCATGCCGACTCGAATTCGATCTCAGTGGCCGCAAGTGGGATTTATATCGAACGAAGCGGCTGGCATCTTGACCAGCTTTCTCCGGATCCTCCGACGTCCCTGCCACTCATTCCGCCATTGTTCTATCTTCACCTTCATCATCTAGTGTAATGTACTCCGCCGCTTCTCGGCACGCGCATTTCCAATGGACGATGCCACTTCGCTTTGCCGTTCGTGTACGAGACTCCAAAGCCAGGCCATTGAACTCACTCACTACAAGAAGGCGAAGTAAAGATTACACAAACAAGATTGTGCTCTGTCAAAATAGAAGTCTTCAAACTCTAGCTAAATCTTCGTTCATGCCTTGCATTCACCTTTCAACAGTAGGGAAGATATGTCTGTCCCTTTTCTTATGCATCAGCTTTCTCCTATTCTTCTAATTTGTACACTGCTATTGAGTATACCAATATAATCTCATTTCCATATCAAAAAAAAAAATATGCAAGTATATCACTGCATGGTTAGTTATCCGGATGATGGATTACTCTTAAGAAATGCAAAAGATGGATGCCGAGGAATAGGACAATGCACGTGTGGGAAAACCTATATATTGTGCAGGATGTCTTCGTAAGGTATGTTTCAACAAAAAACGTTTGCCGTTTTGGTGTTTGTCTATACTTGTTTAAGCTTTTAAAAACCGATAGCACGCCATTTATTTAAATCTGCCTTATTATATAAAAATAATTTGGCGCCTCTAAGCCACATCTACAAGAAATGCCAAGGGTTTATGGTTCCATTTGGAAAATTCATAATGATGCCTGTCATTGAATATTCACAGAAAATGTCTTACAGTTAATTGAATCGTTCAATACCGTTCCTATTTTAAAGTTTACTTTCAAATAGAGGCACTACTGCACGAAGAATATATGCTCTAATCACCATATGATCAAGGAAAAAGTTTCTATAATATTTAATATGTTTATTTAATATTAGTGGTTTAAAAGTGTGTTTAATACAAAGTGCTTGCATTAATAAAGAAAACATATCTGCAGCTGTCGACTAGAAAACGTTCTTCCATTCATTCTTTGTCTTTGTCGATCAATGACCGCTGAATTTCTTTAGTTCGCCTGTCTATTATCTTCTTTATTTCTCAGAATTTTGAAGTTCTGTTGTTTGGTCTTATTCTGTTATTCGATATAACCATTTCGTGGGATGAAGGTTCCTATCCAGACTACTCTCTTCTTCATCTCAGAGTTTTCTTGCAGTTTGATACCAATTATTTTTATCTCGTCCTTCTCTGGCACATCTCAATCATTTTCCCTCTTTGACATAGAGCAGGAATGGCAGTATGAGCTGTTCATAATTTGCTATTAATATTGATGTCATAAAAATTAAAACTATCAAAGTTTACCCATATCTAGGGCCTTCTTTTAGTACATTATCGTTAAAAAAGGAGACTAGAAACGTGTAGGTCTTTTCAAGCATTCTACCTTCGGTGTATCATCTTCTGTACTTAGTCATAAATTTTATCATAAAGCATTCATTGTTAGTCCCACATATTTAAAAATGTTCATATATTTCGATTATCTTCAATTTGAATTCTCTTGTCAAAGATGTTATCAGAAATTGCCTGCAAATGCCCAGTTGAGCTATTTTCCTCCATTTATACAGTTGACCAAATAAGCTATGTTTTTTTTTGTATTTTTTTTTTATGATGTTCAAGTTTCAAGTATTGGAAAAAATTAAATGTACAACAAATAATGTTAAGGTGGGAAGGAAGTGTTGTACATCAGCCCTTAATCTGATAGGTTCAAATTTTCCTTGTACGAGGGTAGGTTCATAAGTTTCCGGCCTGGCTTATAAGATTATCGCCTTCACAAAAGCCTTATCTGATGTCATAACTTATCTGTTAAGTAAATAATTGCACCTGTAGCTTCCACTCCGCTGTGTTTAGTTGTTCAGATATCTAGTTGCTCAAAGAGGGCTAGGTGTAGAAGACTGACATGTTCAAAATGGAGTTTCGAGTTGTTATTAGGTTCTTCACAAAAGAAGGACTTACTCCAAACGCAATTAAACAGTGATTGGACGGTGTATTTGGGGAAGCATCCCCCTCATATTCTACAATAAAGGAATGAACAGACCAAACTTTTTCAAATGGGGAATGGGTCGAGAAAGCATTGAAGACGAAAAGCATCCAGGTCGGCCCTTAGAGGTGCTCACTCCTGAAAATATCGCTCTTGTGGAAGGAGAAATTATGAAAGACCGGCGGCTCCAAGTTACAGAAATAGCAGCAAGGATGGGCCTTTTTAAAACAACAACAGTCCTTCACGAACATTTAAAAATAAATAAGGTTAGTGCAAGATGAGTGCCTGTTCTTCTTTCCTCAGTCCAAAAGGAGCAATGAGTCATCTGTTGTCAGGCATCTTTGGAGCTCTGCCGTGGCACCGAGAGAAAGTTCTGTAAACCATTGTTACAGGAGATGAAACTATGGTCCTCTACTATGATCCCTTGTCTAATAGAGAATCAATGGAATGGCGTAAATATGGCGAAGCACCGTCTCTAAAGGCCAAGGTCACTCAGTCAACCAAGAAGATCATGGCCACAATCTTTTGGGACTTTGAAGGATTACTCTTCATTGACTTTAAGAAGAGGAACACTACTTGTAAATGGAGAGCACTATGCTGGCGTACTGCACAGATTGCGTGCTTTCATCAATGAAAAAAGGCTGAGGAAAGCTGAGTGGAGGCGTGCGCCTTCTGCACGACAACACGCCTGTACACATAGCTCTTGTTGCAAAGGAAGCTGTGAAGAAATGTGACTTCTAGGAGATCGACCATCCAACCTAAAGTTCATATCTAGCTCCCAGTGACTATTTCCTCTTCTCAAAACTCAAAGAAGGACCTTCGAGGAAGGAAATTTAAGTGTGACGGAGAAGTGATGGATGCTGTTTATACCTATTTTGCAGACAAAACTACTGACTATTTGGGGGGGGGGGATTGAAATGTTAATTCAAAATATGAGAAGTGTATTGCAATAAAGGATAAATATGTTGAAAAGTGAATTATAGTTTTTATTTTTATCATACATATAAAATGGTTCGGCCGGAAACTTATGGAATTACCCTCGTATTAGCCTGTATTTCGAGAAGCGCGACCAAACATGAGCACCCCGAATATTATTATGTGGAAAACATGTTTGGCCTTAGGTGCTGATCCTGCGAATGAGCGGGCGGCCAAACATGAGCATCCCAAAGATTATTATATAAGAAATATGCTAGGCCTTTGGCGCTGATCCTGGGAATGAACAGGCAGTCAAAGATGGTTAGCGAAGTTCTTGGAAGGCGACGAAACCCTCAAGGTTGAAGCGCAGACGGGAGGATCAATAATAGTGGATAACGAGACTGTCTTGACGACTATTGAGGCGAACAACAGGCAGACTTGTGAGGATTTGGCAGAGCAACTCAACATCAGTGCACAAATTCATTACGGTTCCATCTTCATCATCAAGGAAAAATATATTAACTCTGTTGGGTTCCACATCGGTTGACAATGACTCAGAAGGCGGCGCCTGTTTTACATTATTACACCTCAAGAGAAGGATACCTTTCTTGGTAGGCTGTTGACATGCG
Organism: Metallyticus violacea; assembly: GCA_030762175.1. NCBI lineage: Eukaryota > Metazoa > Arthropoda > Insecta > Mantodea > Metallyticidae > Metallyticus > Metallyticus violacea. Next base: position 91,272,881 of record CM060833.1, on the reverse strand, counting down.
ATGAGAAGATCCTCTACATCACTCCAAGACATTGTCATAACTGGTTGAAAGCCCATTAATCTATTCCCAAGCAACCGTTATCCAGCATGGATGGGAACTACGGTGCTCCTATCATACTTTTCCAAACATTGCACCATCAGGTTATCATATTTTTTTTAATTTTCTTTAAAGCTTTAAAACTTTAAAGATCAAGCTATGAAAGCAAAAAATAGGGTTGCGGTATTCAACATGATTCAAAATACATGCCACAAAGTTTGGTACACCTCACAGTCCTTGGTAAAGCCTGTTATAGGGTCACCCAATGATAAAAACAAGAAAGAAACACTTAAAAGTATCAAAGTTTACCCACACATAGGAAAATTAGCGTTCTGCAACCGAAACCACCACTGCACCAAAAGAAGATTATGCTCTATGTTTGGTACACAGTGAACTTCCGCCAGCCAACCAAACAATCAAAACCATTATGTACCTCAACCAACTGGAAATATCCATGAAAAACTGAAAACTATTTAGCAGCAGGTGTTCGATTGTGATGCTGTCTATATTTAATACTAAAGATAATATTTTGTTCAGAATATGATGCACTAAAATGCCTATTCTGAAACCGATAGAACTTTTTGGTTACCTTATTTATTGAAGTCATTGTTGCCTAACATTTAACGATGTAGAATCACTGAACTAAGAATAATTAAGCATTGTTTTAGTACATATGTTTTTTCTTAGTTTTACGGAACATTACAGACAGCCACAAGACCAGAAACTGTGGCGTATTTCTATATTTCTTCCAGAGCCATTATTACGTCCTTAAATAATCACAAGGCATTCTGTATGACTCATAAGGACGCTTAGGTGGGGAAACAAACTCTGCCAACATTTAACGGATATGAGAAAGTTCGCGCAACCGCTTTTCATTTTTCTCTTCTACGTGTCAAACGATGCAGAACGTTAATTTTCCGCTTTAAAGATCAAGTCATGAAAGCAAAGAGCAGGGTTGCGGTATTCGACAGGATTCAAAATACATGCCACCAGGTTTAGCACACCTCACAGTCTTTGGTAAGGGCTGTTATAGGGTCGCCCAATGATAAAAACAAGTTAGGGGAACTTAAAAAGAGGAAATTACTTTGCACCATCATAGCACTACTTCATAGGTGAAAATGTGGGAAGGCTTATATACAGAACAATTATAACAAAGAAAGCGAAAACAGAAATAATGGAATGTCTATTTACTGGATAAACATATCATATTTGTCTATTTACTAAAGCTTACAAGTTTAATTTACCAAAATATGTCAAATAAACTGGACAAAATATCTGTAATAATTGTTTTAGCGCTTTTACCAAATTTCTATAAATATAATTGACAAAAACTCTGCTAAATTAATTGATCTTCTACTATTAAGGTCTTGAAGGCGTTGACTTTAATATGAAATACTGCTTAACCATAACGTAGGCATTTATACATTTAAATAATTTACCTATTAGTTTTAAACGTTTATCTTTTAATCCGAATTCTGTGAATACTGCATAAGAGAATGAGATTTGACTGTTTATAACCTGTAAACTACATTCCAGATAGTTAGATCTATATAGTAGATAGAGTTTTACATTTCTGTTAAGGAACTATATTTCATTGAGCAATAATGGAAGCTATCACTAATGTGTATACTATTGCCGATTAAAATTAAAATTAAATATTATATACCCTCATTAGAAGAATCGGATACTAAATTATTTAACGCGCTTTATTATTCATGATTAATAATAAAAGCAGATACTAATAATAAATTACGCAGATAATGTGTAAATGGAAGTTAATAAAAATAAAATATACAGATTTTGGAAAAAATGTTTAAGTATAGGTGATAACTGGTAAATCAACTGTGGTGGGTGTTTCAAAATTGTATCTATTTGAGTTACTGAGAAATGCAATAAAGAAGTTGAGTCAATTAATACATTCCAAATATATCCACAACTGTCAAATGAAAATTGACAAAGCGATATATTGGAAAATGGAAATTCGGGTATTCCCACCGCAGAAGCGGTTGCTGTCACACGCTAGTAGCATTATCAGAACGAACCACACATCATTGAAGTAAAGCAATTTACTAATTTAGGTTAAGAAAGATGCTTATCACCTTGTTTCATATATTTGTCATGTATTTAAGATGCTTCAAATGGGTTACTGTATAGCCTGCTCGTATCCAGGGAAGTCGACATGGGGCTTTTGTAAGGGTACCTTCCAAACGATATACGATGTCACCTAAACTTCGCTCACAGTCTTCCGCGTTTCTTATGGGTGTTGAAGACTGGAATAATAGCATATAAATATCTATCCCGAACTCCAGGAACAGAATTTGTTAATGCATTGAAAATTCGCTGCTTAATCTAATATCTAGGTGACATTTTCTAAGCTAATACAACAATGCTATTGCAGAAACAAAATAATGTGATAAGCGTCTGAAACTGCACTGAGAATGTAAGTTCACGTGACTTCAGTCCATTAAGTGACTGGCGATAGTGTATATCTAGTCGAGAGCTGAGTTCCGTTATGCGGCGGAAATATAATCTGATCGCCCATTTATTGACTTATTATAAACACAACTAACCACAATTAATCGAGATTAAACCCCAGTTTGGTATACACTGCACTTCTTCCAAAAACCCAATAAGTACTTTTCTTGGTAAGGAAACTAAATTATACACCGTCTTCCATTCGATTCATAGTGGTAGGCCATAGTGCATCTTTCTGGAGTGGAAAGGAATAGCTGAACATAAGAACATGGCAGCACTTAAACTTTAAGTTCTCAATTTACTATGAGGGTAGCAGTGTTGCAGGCATTCATCTAAGGGAAGATCGGCGTTCTTCGAATGATTAATTATGCTTAAAAAGTCGCGGTATATCTGCGCACAATCTCTTTGTTCTAGAAGTCTTGTAGTACTAAAAACTGCCCATAACATATTTGTGAATGATTGTTTAAAAACCTCTCTTCCCAGCAGGTGAACAGTTTTCCAAGTTAAAGGAAGTGTTTTTTTTTCTTATCACAAGGAAATGGAAGTGCTAAAGCTAGCCATTTGACACATCAGCTAGGCACTTTGATCCAACGGAAAACTGTACTTTCAGCTCCCAGCAAGTGAAACATATTATGATGGGAGTATATGAAATAAATACTGACATTGTTTGAAATTGAGTAATTAAAAATCCAGTATAAATGAGTTAAATATTGAGTATTTAAATTAAGGTCTAAAGGTATAAGCAGAATATACCAGATATAATCAGCATGTTGAAAGAAATGTTAAACCTCATGGAAGGATAATAAAAGGCATTTATACATATTAAAACAGAAATATATGCAGGATTGCCAAAAGAATATAGAAACATGCTTACTAAATGAAGCTTATAAAAATTAGAATAAAATAATATTAACTGCACATTACTGCAAACAGATCAGAAAAATAAAATTGTCATATTACCAACGTACAAATTATTTGAGCGTTTGGTAGCCTATCACATTATAAATTCTGAAAAATTACATACTTCAGAAGTTTTCAATTCAATAAATAAGAGAATAAATTTCCCGCATACGAACAATCATAAATATAGACGAAGGTGTTCAAATGAGCAATAAATCAAAACACATACCAAAGCATTAAAACATATCTAACTCCTGTATTGTTGAAGATACGTATTGATAACATAATTTGATGTGACAAGGAAAATAAAAAAAATAAATAAACCAGACCATATAATGCATGTGCAGGTAGTTAGTTTGTGGGAGACTTTGTCAACGAATGGTTGTACGTTCGGTGTTTTCAATTATATAAAGCATGTGCTCATTGTTCGTCGTTAGTTATGCCACTACATTAATATAGTCTTTAAGAACAGTTTTATGTACCATACAAATGTGAAAGTGGTAAGGCAATTTCGTAAGAAAATATTCTGGCAATTGTATTTCAGGTAGAGAAACTGTTCGCGAACTTGTTAAAAATTTACGAGTGACAGGATCTCTCAATGACAAGAAACTGTTCTGAACCGTGTTGTTCTTACGGAAGAAAAGTTAGACGAAATAGAGAAGTTTGCTCCCTAAAAGTCGGCTTGTATTGTCGCTGAGGGACAGTTTTCAACAAAGGTTAATGCTTGTTATTATCAGTTTTAATCACAGCACCATTTTATGCTTTCAGTAAAAGTATATATACTGAAATAAAAATACAACTTTATGTCTGGCGAGTTTATCTCTCATACCGGCTTGCAACGGCTGCACTTCTCTAATAAGTAGCCGGGTTCAGGCGACCCGTAACTCAAATGGCCTCACTGTACTCTTAGAAATTCAAAAGACGAAAAGCAAACAGATGTACATAAATTAAATGAACAAGCAATAATTACATATAACTTAAGGATTCACGGAACAAAAACGGAAGGAAAGAAACTAAAAGCAAAACTTTTTAAAAAAATAGAATGGTAGTATATTTACAATAGTTTAAAATTAAACGTGCATTTTAAAAATACATCAATAAAAAACGTCATTTACAGAAAAAAAGGAAGATTTTAAAATCATATCCCCTGAACCCTTTTAAACTTTAGCAATATACTTCCTGATATATTTCTGTTAAAATTGGAAGGCAGATCGCGATGAACAAAAACCAAAATTATAGAAATATTTCTCTAATTAACAGTTACTCTTAGTATAAGGAAAAAACTAATAAAGATACAATTAAAATATTATTCTTATGAAACGAAACACATAATGCAAGAATCAACTGATAATGCATAGAAAGGGTGTTATCCAACAATGGGATATTCAATTGCTTTTTCTAATCGAAGGAATTTGATTATTCATACATTCAAAAATCAATCGATTTATTTATACATAAAATATGCAACCGAATATAATTACAGATTATCTTCTTATGTTTTGAGAACAACAATGAAACTTAATATAAAGAAGTTAACTGAACAATTATATTCGTCGGTTTTGGTTTTAAAATTTAAGTTCAAATTATTAAGAAAATTCAAAGAGCTCGTCGCTTGGAAGCGGTATTACTGCAAGTGTTTGCTAATCTAATCTGTTTTAGCTACGGCATTTTCGCCCTTACCTCTGCGACTGTCGCCCATAGCGAGGAAATAATACAGAAATCACCCTTTTACGTTGAAATCTCACTTTAAGCGAAACTATTTGTTAGCACCATTTGCTGGTGATCCCTTGATATAGCTATGGTAATGTTATAAGATATATTTTAATTTTAAACAATGCAACATTATACAACTAACAATCAATGCAATATGTAAAAATAAAAATGTCAAGTTCTGAATTTTGGCTCATCTCTGATGTACTTGGTAAATTGTTTTTATTGCGGTTTATCTGCGAGTAGTAAGTAATTATTATTTTGATTGCAATAAAGGTGATTATTCTATGCACATAACTAAAATAGAATTAACATTTACCTGTCATATTGTTGATTTTAAAATTATGAAATGAGATAAATTTGTATGAAGGTTATGCTATTAGTTCATTCATCCAAAATATAGCCTTAGCTCTATCCAAAAAATAATCGGTCGCTTTATAATCGATTATTTCGCCGCCACAACCATGACCTCCAAGCTACATTGATTACGTGGCTAACTGAGAAAGAGATAACCTTGAAATGCTTATCTGGTACAATGCAGATGCTTTGAGCACGTATTTCTTATAATCAATATGTAACTACATTTCATGATATACGATTGTACCTGTAGTGTGTAGATTACATTTTAATTCGAAAAAATAATCATTATTTTCTTTCAAAGTAGTCATTTACCTATTAGAAAAGGCATTGGTTAATTAAATAACTGAATTGTTTTCAAAATAAAGGAATAATTGATTATTCTTTCGATTACCTCATTCCTAGTGTAATTTGATAGAAGAAAGTATTCACAATTTCTTAATGGATTCAAAGGGAGAAGAAATGTGGATGATAACATTCTTCCGTTTGCAATATCACTGTTGATGTTTGAGGACAAATTAAAAATCATTGACATTTCGGAGCATATAACAATATGCACAATGTTCTGGATTTTGACCCTACACATTCTTGAACGCTTAAATTTGCTACCAGATTTCCTATTTTTTCAAGTACGTGTTAATTTGTGCGGGGAGTACACGCTGACTAAACAAAATGCTTCATAAGGTCACAAGGGATACAGAATCATTTGCATCGCTTGCTCCCAAGCGGACTTGGTTGGCCATCTCGTGACTCGATAGACCATTTAGGCCCTTAGGATTTCTGGTCTCGTCGAAAACCCCGAAACCCCAGCGGGATGGCCCCGGGTCGGTGCGTGCTGACGGTCTGATTGCGTGCAAGCGATTGGACTCGACTGAGAATTCGTCCTTCAGGATTTTGGTTTCCATAGCTCGCGGGTTTTCCCTCAATGCTATCATGAAGCTGCAAACCTGCTTCGCGTTTTGGTTGTTTCTTTCACCCATTACCCGATTAGCGTCACTAGGCAGTATTTGCACAAAAACGAAAATAAAACCCACACAAAATCATTACTTGTTTGGTATTTGCATTGCAAACTGTGCATAGAAAATGCTTAGGTTAAGTGGTCGTTGTATTGAGTATAAAAGAAAATAAATTCATTTTTGTTGCTTTGGCTTAAATGTTTGAAATGTTTCCTCAGCGTTTTAAAGATAAAACATATTGAAATTTGTAGACATTGCATGGTACAAAGATTTGTTTAGTTAAACGTTTAATCTCACATTACTTAAGCAAGACATAAGGAAATATTAAAATATAAAAATATGACGCATTTGCTGTAGTTATAATGAAGTTTGAACGATATTAAACAATTCTGGAGCGAATCTGTAGTGTCTAAGAATATGTTTAAATGCATCTTGATTTTTATGCAGCAAATACATAATTGTATAAGGAATGCAGAATATTTGTTAAATGTTTCAATAATTAGGAATTGAATCTCATACAAGTTGTATAAAATAGTTACAATACTTACATTGATAATACAACAAAATAGTTCACAAAAGCAAAATTTAGTCCTTTTTAACGAACATAGCACACTTTTCTGATTTTTAATAATAACAATCATAAAAATATGTTAATTTGTTATTTTTCTTTTTCTTCTCAAATTTGCCGGTATCTGGAAAGAGGCCAAAGCGTGATTCATTTGGAAAAGGACGCGGATCTATCTCCTCTGTTACCATTTGACATGCTCCCGGCACCATGCAGTGTTTCCATGGCAAATCGCTGGATGAGGGGAATGAAATAATCTTTCGTGAGATCTCTTTCAACCAGTTTGAGTTCAAACGTTAATTTGTCAACATGACAGCATTTGACCTCCTTTTGCTTAGGATCCTTAAACACGCATAATCTGTCTTGTGCAGCAGTTGTAATCCTTGCTTTGCCTGGATGTTGTTTTTCTGAACCGCCACATTCTTGATATTGCTTTCACAGTTTAGATATAACGCCTCTCTGGTACAGAACCTTAGCGCAATCCCCTTCTGTTCTACCATTTCTAATTATTTCAATCGCCATAAATATTTAATCTCGATTTTTATAGCGTCGTTGGCATTTATTTTATTTATAAGTAACGTCTCTTACCGCACTCTCAATATTTAACCGATAAAAGTTGCTAGACTGCTATAGTAAAAAGTAACCTATTTACTCATTCTCAACGTGGCAACTTAAATAAATGAAGTATAATTACTGACCGCTATTGCTCACATTATCAAGTATCCATAATTACTTTATTACTTTTCAGATATACCAAACATTTTATTTAATATGTGTATCATTTCTTAGGCAAATTTCATGTGTGTACCAATTCGATATGTAAGCAGCTATGTTACAAATAGAAGTAGGTTTGCCATTAGAAGATCACCACTTGCAGGCAATTTCTTCTTTCTATGAATTCCTTGCTAAAATAATTTTTCTTTTTCTGCAATTACCTTTTTATGAGCATATTATTTTCACGCCATTGAACACAGGCAGCTTCTTATTTTCTCAACACTCGTGGTGTTTCTCGTTTTCCTTGTGCATTTCATTGTTTTGTTTTAGAGCAAAGAAGTTTACTGCCAACATGTGAAGATATTGCTGCAACTAAAGAGAGCAGATGATAGCTGCAAGTTAAAGTACAAGTCCCAAATGATTCGTCAATTAGTTGGAATCTTTCAGTATATTATCTATTAAATTTGAACCATATATTGTGTACGTTTTCCTCATTTTAGATAATAAATTTCAAATTCTGCTTAATATTTAGTATTTTGAATATACAGGATGAGGCATTTATAGTGTCGCGGCCATTTTACTCCGAAACGAAGGGGAAAATCAAAAAATGTTTCAGATAAAATTTGAAGTGCTCTTAGGGGGGCGTAAGAGAGCGACCTTAGCTCGTCCTTGAAACACCATTCTCAAGGCCATTTCAAGATCAAACAGTTTTTTTTTTTTCAAATGGAAGTGTGTATTTATTTTCCGGAATGGAAAGAGCATTCAACTTTATGAAAGTTTTAGTACACGCTAGGGGTAATAGATGATGAGATATTGGGAAAATAAGACAGTAAATATTATTCACTTACTTTCCCTTCTCTCTCTTTTGTTTTGTTGTTGCTATGAAGGAAATTCCTTGTTTATACGCAGATGCTCATTTATTGACATCGGTACACAAATGATTGCTAATTGAGATCTAAAAAAGACATTCTCAGTCAGTTCCACTTCGTTTTCAATTAGGATATTCGATACACAATCGATGAGAGGATTGACATGGTTTACATTTATGGCGAAGCTCATAAGAACGCTTGAGCAGCTGCAACTTATACGGAGATCGATATCCTGAAAGGAGGCAACAATCTGTTAGAAACTTTCAACGAATTGCGAACTTATTCTACGAAACGGGAGGTATCGCATCAAGAAAACACCATCGAATGAGAAGTGCTACTGGGGAAAATTCGGAAGTCGCAGTACTAGCTGCAGTTGCCTCTAACCACACTCAAGTTCCCGTCAACTGGAACATGCTTCGGGAATCTCTCAAAGGAGTGTTCTTCGAATACTTCAGTGTCACAAATACCATGCATATCACATTAGCTTACACCAAACCCTTCATGGGAATGATTTTCAGAAGCGTGTTGAATTTTGCCAATGGGCTCTACTACAAATTCAAAACTGTAACTTTTCCAACATTTATTTTCTGATGAGGCGACATTCACCAATCACACTCAATTGAACCGACATAACATGCATTATTGGGCATTGGAAAATCCAAGTAGAGCATCAGCGGCAATGGAGCGTGAACATTTGGTATGCCATTTTGGGATTCCATATAATTGGACCATACTTCATTGAAGGTAAACTTAATGAGCGGAAATACAGACAAATTTTGGATCAAGAACTTCCAGTGTTGCTTGAAGACGTGTTCTTTGTGGAGCGAGCTGCAATATGGTATCAACATGATGGTTGTCCATCTCATTACTCAGCTGTAGTTCGAGAAATATTAAACAGAGAGTATCCTGGTCGATGGACAGGACGCAGAGAATATGTCCATTTGCCTGCCTGATCCCCTGATCTTATTCTCCAGATTGTTTCTTATGAGGATACATTAAAGATAAAGTTTATGAAGAAGTACACATGGTAAACTTCGTCTACAAATTAGGGATGTCTGTGCAAGAACCAACGAAGAAATGTTGACACGTGTTCATCGATTTTTTGAAGCACGTTTTCAGAAATTGTCATAATTTTGAGCATTTATTGAACTGAAATTGTTTGTAATGTGAGCATAACATTGTTTCTATCGTGGTTATACCTGTACCTTTCTGTAGGTAAATTGATGCAGTAAAGTGAAAGTGAGGGAAAAATATTTGCTGTCTTATTTGTCCAATAAGACCTTGAGAATTACATTGTAAGGACGAGTTAAGGTCGCTATCTTATGTCCTCCTAAGAGCACTTCGAATTTTGTCTGAACATTTTTTTATTTTTCCCTTCGTTTCGGAGTAAAAAGACGGCGGCACTTTTAATGCCCCACTCCGCACATATGTCTAATTAAAACAAACAAATAAAAGGATTTAAAACATTCATTGAATTGTTTCATATATAGCTTTAATACTCTTAATGTATAGTTTCCTTGGTTTTAACTGCCAAGGCTAATGCAAGTCATTCGGTAGTAATGACTAATTTTATATGAATTTTATAGTTCATCTCCATTGTATAAGAATGGTTTCAATTTATTTTAACCTAATCACTTCTGAATATTCATTGTAATAAATTCTGTTAAGTAGTGGGATATAGGTGGCTCATTTACAGTGGGGACTGTTCATTACCTATACCAAACTAGGAAAGAATTGTTTTAACATCTTGGATTTGAGTTGCGAAATATTAAAAGAATAACGTTTATTTTTTATTCAGTTTGAGAGTTACAATAGGCGTTTTTTTTTAGTAATGTTTAACGGCAGTTTTTACTACTGAGGCACCACAGGCGGTGGATACTGATGATACATTAGATGAAATGGTAAATTGGGAAAGGATATTTTTTAAGTTTAGGGTACCACCCAGACATTTTCCACTTATGAGGAAAATCTGGAAAAAAACCCAGTCAGGGAGGACGGTCCTGGTGGGATTCAAACCCCAGACCTCCCGCTCATGAGTCCGCGCCTTAACGACTTCGGCAGCCGCGGCGGTCAACAATGTGCGTTGTGATATTTTGTGGTTCCGTTATTGCTTTCTGTTGGTAATTGTTTGCCAGTGTGATGTTTGAGAAAATATAGAAATCCCCTCATCAGGCTGATGCGTGATATGCAGGGTTTCTGTGGGCCAATATCCTGTCGGAAATCCTGTTGAGAGTGTGTAGCAAGAATCCAATGAACTCTCAAATGGGGAGGATTCCTCCATCGTGGCTGGTGCACTCGATGACAATGCTTCAGTCTTGCAGACAATAGAAGGTGGAGGTCGAAGGAGGCGTATCCTGCCCGCAATTCCTCGGGAAAGATTGAATCGAAGCTGTCCAGCAACTAGCTACAAAGCGGGCTCCCTTACCCCACTCCCAAAGTCTCCCTAATGCCTGAAGCGAATTCCACCACCATTCTTATATGTAAAATTAATATAGATTCAAAGACTTAAGCGAGCTCAAAGTGTTTATGTGCTTTGATAAGCAGGGTTGTTTTCTTGGCCAATGTCAGAATTCCTTTGTTTTGGTCAGTGCGAATGTTAAGGAAATGTTTTCATGTGTTAGATAGCGTCATTTAAGTTACTGTTAGCTGAGCAATTAGTTCCAAAACGAAATGCTCAAGAGCTGTCGTATTAATAGGAAGGGATTGTTGCAGTTTCTCTTTTAACAAATTGAAGTTTTTTTTACTCGATTGGAAATATTTAATGAATAAATGATTGATCGTTCAGTAACAAAGCGTGACTTTAGCATTGCAATTTACGCTTCCAATTCTTGTTATAATTTTGTGCTAAATTTGACTTGATTTCTATTTCAAGCACAAAGTAATTTGCTCATTTGCCATAGATTAAATGCATATTTAATACCTATGTGCACCATTGACTCTTCTTTTACTTATTTTAAAAATTAAAATATTATATCAGAGCACTCCAGCTGCAGTTGTATACCACGAGTCTTCTATGCTATAAGAACTTAGTCGCGATTTAGTGGTAGGCCAAACGCCTACCAAATTTCGTTTTCCAAACAAATTCAAAATTCAAGCTGATGATGTAATCACAGTGCCACTAAATATTAGTCACGGTTTAGCGTCCTCGGTCTCAAGGAACCATTCGATTTACTCATAAACTCTAACAATATTGTCCTTTACATGTTAACAATAAAGATTCATTAATAGCAGCAAGTGAGATACGGGAGGAATTTTTTCACCGAAACTTAAAGAAGAACATTACAGCTTACCTGTGTATCATTTTCAAAGAGTGTGATCCTTCACCTTGACAATGCTCGCCCTGCTACAGCTAAACTAGCCATTCACCTGATCTGGGAGTGAATTATTTTCATCTCTTTGATCCGTTAAGAAGACAACTGTTTCATGCAGATGAGCAGGTCAAGAGTCAGTTTAAGTAACTATATAAAGGTTAAAAAAGAAATCTTCTAAAAGGAAAGAACACTAGACCTGCGTGGCCTAGTAGTAGCGTTTTCGACTGCTAATCTGGAGGTCCTGGGTTTGAATCCCAGTCATGTCAAGCTATATGGGTAAGGCTTTTTTGGAGGTTTTCATATTTGAGAAGGTGAGTGCCAGATAGTTTTAAGGAGCAAGTACTCCGAACTCCTTGAGTAATCATTAATTCATTTTATTTTGTTATTTATGACTACAGACTTACAGCAACAGTAATCACGTCCAATCTGCAAACATTGCAAGAAAACCAATGCACTCAAAGCGACAATAAACAAAAAAAAATTCAGAGAATGCAAAATAATCGATTATGGTCATTCTATTTGAGAGAGGGGAATATGTGGCAACAACTGAAATAATATTAATTTGAAATGATTATAAATTATTTCCTTTGTGCTAATAAATAAAAATGGTATTTTGATTTGTGTTTTGTAATCTTTTAGAGCACATTTCTATCGATGACTGAAATTATATTTGCGTCAGCAAAAGTTACTCTATTTTATACTACTCCCAAATCAAATGTCATTATGTTTCATTTTGTTTCTGATGTTAAATATAATTTAACAGATTATATATTTGTATTTCAAAAGCACTACAGAGAAACAGAGAAGAAAAAAATAAGAAGGGATAATGAGAATACAACGAGAGGAATAGAAAAGGAAAATAAACTTTTCCGAATATTCATGAGGATATTTTGAATCCGAAGGCTCTGTTTCTCGATAGCTCTGTATCTTATAATGCAGAAGATTACCTTTAACATAGGGTGTCTCGCTTATAATTCTCCTATGTATACCTTATATGCCGGTCTGACCTTGGGTTTTTTTTCGTGGTTTCCCCTGGTCGCTTGGGGGAATGCTGGGATGGATCTTTATTTTCCATTAAATTTTCGCTCTCTCATTTTACTCCGTTGGTTATATCAGTGCCAAGGTGGGCTTGCGCGATGTGATGGTGGCTTGCGCTTAGGAAAGGTTTTTGCCTCGGCCCCTGGAAGGAAACGGACCTTTTGAGGAGCATGAACTCCTTAGGGTAGGGGAAGTTTCCTTCACCGGCGTTGGCGTGTTCTATCTGGAAACAGTTAGGGACCTTGACTACGTCCGCGAAGTCACCGCACGTACTTCCTAGTGATCCGATGTCTACCTCATATCATGACACTTCCTCCTGAAGATGCCCCATATGGAGGTATAAGCACAAACGGCCAGCTGTGAGCAAGAGTGAAGTACTTAAATATTCCAGATTAAGCTATAGCCTAATGGAAAGTCCCCTGTACCTATTTTTAATACTTAGTGTACAATGTGTTTTAAGAACAGTAATGCGCTTACAAGCAAAAGCAATTGTATTGATTCATGTTATTCGTTCAAAATCTTGTCTGTATGCTATAATCTTGTGCGAATATAATTTTAAGAAATAAAATCACGTTGACGATTATTCTTAGGGATAATTTCATCCCTAAGGCCTGTATACATTAGGTGAACGACACTAGACAAAGTTTCAATGAAAGGATAGCATGGCAATGTGATTAGTATCCCGCAAGGATTTCCGTATAAGATACAGTACAATCAACGGCAAAATGCATTAAAATTCACCCATATCCAGGGCAAAACTGAAACCGCAATCCTGGCCGAAACAGACATGACCATCTGGCTGACCGTTTTATTTTATAAGAACTCAAAAAGCAGATATATTTTTAAATTTATACCTTAAAATCCCAGTTATTGATAATTAACAAATAATTTATATTTATCAAACCGGCTTAAGAGACCAAACTCCTAATCACTTTCGTATATATAACGGGTGTTTATGAACCACAACGCAACAAATTCAGAGACTGTAAAGGGGTCTTATACTAACACTTTGAAATAGAGAACATGGTCCACCAAGAAACATTTTTTTGAAAAAGGAGCCGAAGTTAGATGCTGATAAATCACCGTTTAAGCAAAATGGGTGAAAAATTCCCTTTGAATATCCTCAAATCAGCTTCGTGCAATATCAGTGCTTTCAAGATTTTGTGCTTTTTAAAGGATCTCTAAATCTCGACTAATCATGTGACAGTGTTGCAATGAACAACGGTTAATTGATTGTTATGTGTTAGTCTAGAGGAAGTAATTCATTGAATGTGTGGCCATGGATAAGGTGACATACTCTGGCTGCGAAAATCCCTGCGGAGTAGGTTTATTATTTTTTATTTATACTGAAGCATGCTTATATACAAGATGCAAAAAAAAAAAAAATAATAATAATAATAATAATAATAATAATAATAATAATAATAATAATAATCAACGGGCTGGAGCCCAATAAAAATTACTCTCTTTTACCTGACGTCAAAGAGACCTGTTCCACAACTTCCGTCCGTCATTGTATGTTATCATATTAAATGGAAGCTATATTAATCAGTTGAAAATTAATGCCATAGCTTTGAAATTTGAACGGGAAAACCATAGATTCCTTTATCTCAAATTGCTTGTCTAAGAGCCTTCTATAAACTGTGACATTATTGCGGTGTAATTTATTAAACACCCGCTATTTATATAAGACTTTCATTTCAAATATTCTCAGTCGGAATAACTACCTGATTAACATACATGAATATAAACCAAAACATGTCATTTTAAAAACTGAAGGCAATGATTAAAATAAAGAATAAAGAATAAAGAATAAAGAACCGCCAGAGATGAGAGCACTAGTCAGAACTGCCATTTTTTTATAATACTGGAATGCAGGCGGCAACAAGACTTGTACATCCATTTAAACCACACCAAACTACTTTAAACGTGATGTAGTGTTGCGTGGTTTTTTCATCCGTATAAGGTTTAGCTAATCGTTCTTTGCGATAGTTCAGAAATTTCTCTTATTTTTAACTTTAGCCCAACTCAATGCAGTTTACAGGCTGGCCTTATTCTCTCTCTCTCACTCTTTCTCTTTCCCGATAAATTCCATTAGAGGCTACCGACGCGATGAACTAAACAGTCCTAGATGTGAGTCAAGCACTACCTCCGGGTACTAGGAAGTCTCTAGAAAGCATTCGTTTTATGTAGGCTTTGCACGTTATATGTCACTTTTAATGTACTGCGACCATTCTTGCATAGGACAATAGAATCTTCATGCCCTATTTGTATAGCCAACCGTAACAAAAAATTTGACACCGAAAGGAGATCAAAGCAGGTGGGAGGTTCCTTCGCCTCTCAAGAGAGACAATTAAAAGAAAAAGGCTACTGACCGCTACATACTTTCACTTTGAACGATATAAAACTTGCAAAAAGGGAGCGCTGACATGCCCAACAGAATAAAAAAAGAATGATTCTTTATTACTCTTTAACTTTGATAGTGTCGGCAAAGAACATTCTTGGCATTCTTAAGAGGATTTTGGCTCAAATGTCGAGTTTGGTGAACTGTGTAAAATATTTAAGCCTCTGGATATATATAGCAATATTATCTCACCATATTTTGTCTTACGGCTGCTCTCAACATAATCAAACAACTGCATACATGGCAGCATTTGTCACTTTCACTGCCGGTCTATTAATGATACGCCTAAAGATAATTAGCAAAAGTGTTCACTAATTATAGTCATATATAAGACAGTTTTCTTTTCTTCCTGTTCTTCATCCATCTCCGCCCCTTTACTTAAAATTACAATACAAAGAGATTTGGAACAATAAGGTAAGTAAATATTTGATATCCAAACCGATTCCGTATATCGAAGCAATTTTACAACTCACTGTGCAAGTAGGTTAACTATCGCAGATCTTATGAGCAGTTTTTTTTTATATAGAAGTAAAACTTAATAGACCGCCTCCCTGATCAATAGCGTTTGCAAATACTAATACGGAGGTCCTGGATTCAATTCCGTGTCAAGTCAAGCTGTCAGGGCAAGGTTTATTTTGGAGAGTTTGCTTATCCTGAGGAAATGAATGTAGATAACTTTAAGACGCCAAGGAACCCGAGCTCATTTGTGTTATCATTAGTTCATTTCATTCGTGACTACACATCCATTGTAATCACTTGCAACCAATGCAGTAAATAACACATAAAAAAAAACATTTTAGAGTCGAAATTGAAACATTTACGACGATTTGTTAATTATTTAAAATAGGTGTATTCTAGATTTTTGAAGGTTGTCAAACTTCGTTTCTTTTCTTTTGTTCCTTTTACTAAAAATTAAATCATTGTTTTGTTTCATATATTATTTTACGTGTATCAACTCTTTACAAAACAAATAATATTTACTAAAATTAAGACATATTGACTGATCACGGTTTATGTTTATTACATATATTATCAAAACTAGAAGTGCTCATTGCTTAAAGCAACGAAATAGTATATTTCGTGACATACTGACCTAATAAAAGTGTTCCTTTTCAGAAGAGAAAGAATTAAACTTTTTTCTATTCCTAATTTGTTCATATTGTCCGAAAGCTTTTACTTCATTTTTCACTCTTTATTTCGCTAATTTTGAAAATTAAAAGTGTTCTTCAATAGCGCAAACATTGACCCTCCAGTTTCTACATACTGGATACTGGGAGTACAGGATGCAACATTCGCTTTCATATAAGTATATAACATATACATATTCACATACTATCATCATTTCAAGGTTTGCAGATACAAACCCACTAACTTTCATTTTTTTTTTCTTCTGAACAAACTACAGTGTGATCTGTGATGCTTTCCCCGGGGCAAAACCCGGCTGTCCGGCTAACCGGCTAACGCCCTTAGGCAAAACACTCCGGGGGGAAAACAAAACTGATCGCACGGTAGTTGGAAAACTTTTGTTTATTTATTTTTGAAATTCTCTTCCTGTGATGAGTTTTAAGGAATAAATTAACTATGTTTAATAAATTAATTACGTACTCAACGAATAAATTAATTATGTTTGCTATAATTCTTCCGTCCTGGTATGTTTCACTAAATTAGGTTGATATAAGCAGATACAGGGAAGAAGCAACTGTTTGCTGGATATTTGCGAAACTAGTTTGATTTGTAGTGTACGTTCTCTAAACAGTAAGAAAATAGCCAATGCTGTAAAACTTACTTTCCACTAGGCCATTTCATTCCTGATACATTATATTACTTCTAGACAACAACATTTAAGAAAATATCAAATTCAATCAATCACAGCCATCTACTGTAAATATTTATTGTTTAAGTTTTCTCGTTAAAAGTTTACCGCCTCTCATTTGTTTATTTAGAATACTTCAAAAATTAATTATCTTTGTTTGGGTTTATAAATTATGTGTTTTCTTTTCGTTATTTCACTGTATCTTAAAAAAATATTAATTAAACATCGTTGTTTCATTTTAAGTGCCCGCATTTTCAAAAGATATATTTATATAATGCAACGTGCCACAATTACTTAGTTTGAAAACCTAGCATTGCGAAATGATCATATTATTTGAGTATTTTATTTGTAATCGCTCTTGGTTTCCTTATAATAAAATACATTTTTGATTACGCTAATGTTAAGCGGTTAGCCTGTTAATCAGTTTCATCTCTATGCTACATATGAATATTTTTCATTTGAAATAATTTGAATATTATTACTACATAAAATTCAGAACTTTCTGTTTCTTTTGGTTATTTTTCTGTGTAGTAACTGGGGTTTTGGTTTTTCACAAACAAAAACACACATTGTCTTTTCATTGTAGCACTGTTGTATTAACACTCTAGAGAAATTGTATGGAAGTAATGCTACCATGATGAAAATTATTTTGAAGAGAAAATTTCATTACAAAAAATTCTCATTATATCTAAAATAAAATATCGATTAAATTTCATAATTCGATTGTTAATTTCGGGGGAAATATATTTCAAATAATTATACTTTTATATAGAGTATAATTATTTACTAAAGTATTATTCAAACATACATTCTGAAACTTATGATACAACTATCAAGACCTTTCTATAAACAGGAAACTTTCTTTATTTGCCTATCAAAAATATATTTATTGTAAAATGTGTATTCAACAATTGACCTTTAGATTAAATTCAATCTGTAGCGACCAGGAATATTCAGAAGTTCTAACAGCAGTGTCTAATGGTAATGCTCTATGCATATTTTCATTAATAATTTATAATAGAGGTAAAAATACAATCAATCTACAAAAATAGCAATTAAAGCCAAAAGGAAAATCCATTTTCAAAAACACTAAGATTTCGCCCATTGCCTATGAATATGTAGGTAATTTTGATAACAAATATTACATGTAACTGAAATCGTTGCAACTAATGCATCCGTATAAGGTATACGAGAATAGAGTATGTAGTAAAAATACCGGCCAAAGGATTTAGACACACTATCATTAGATACACAATACTGCAAAAATACAAGTTTTATATCAATAATAATTTCAATGATATTCTTTTTAGGCATTAATATCATAAATAAAACAGTAAAAATATTTTTTACTAAATAAATTCAATTGCGTAATTAATATTCTAAAGTCCCTATCTATACATGAATTCTTGAAATTCCACGACATTGTGAATACTACTGCATTAAAATTCTTAAGTTCGAACTAACAAAATCGAATAAAATGTTTCAATTCTGATATCCGTCACGCCGCAGTTACTCACTAGAAGACCCCGTTTAGTCACTCTTCGCCCGCCTTCTGCTATGCCACTCGAGATTATGCAGGTTCTGTAGTCGCATCATATGCTTCGAGGTGTTTTTATGATCACTACTGGTCAACTCCGGCACTTTGCACAAAAACAAATATCAGAATTGATAAGAGGTAAGTAAATAACCTGCAACTGAACTTTGAACTTTGGTGCGACTTGTTTGTTCGAATTCAGAAGAGGGTAACTAAGCAGAACCCTCTAGTGAGCAGCTTACAGGGGGAAGAAAACGAATTAATGAATTTGATGTCGTTTTATATGTTCAATTCCGAGGGATGTCCTTGTTAATACATATTTCTTGTATTTGGTTGAGGATTAATATTTTCGTTTACTTATACAAAGAATGTGATTTTCCATATTCTAGCTAAAATATGGATAAATGAAATACCGGGAATACGAATAAATGAGCAAAATAATAAACATATTAAAGCGAGAGTTTTCATGTCAAAATAGCTACCTTTGGGAAATTAAAGTAGTCCCCGGAATCATTCTTATATGAAATCATCCATAACATAGTAAAAATGTGCATACCGATTTCATCAAAGACAAGAAAGCTAATTAAAATCCGATATGCAAAGATTTAAGCAGCTGGGTGTACAAAGAGATTACACTCTATTTATATACTTAATTTCAATGAAATTAATTTTAAATCTCGAAACTATAATTTCACCTTTGGAAGATATATAAGAATATAACGCCAGCATAAGCTCTGTAAAACAAGAAGGGCTAATGCAGCAGAACATTAACAGAAAGAAAGCAGAAAAAGATAGAGTGGGACGCAAAGACTCCTTTTATTACTGTTATCTTAATGAAATGTTGGAAGTGCTGTCCAGTAGAACGGAGACAAATTACAATTACCTGCATTCAGGCTCTACTTTTTGCGGCGTAACTTCAGAAAGAAAAGAAAAAAACTGTGCACTGGCACACCTGTGGAAGTTAATCACATGGAAATTGCTTACAAATGTCATGGGGAGGGAAAAAGGGGTGGCAGATTTCTTTTCCTGGAAATGATCAAGATCTATATTGAATTAAGTTTCCGCCTAGATGCAGAAGGAGGCAAAAGCATTTTATAAAAGCAGAAAAAAAAGAGCAAAGTAGAGCAAAGTAACCCGTGGTAGAGATTCTAGTATCGCAATGACTTCAGCAAACTTTGCTACATTGTCGAAGTGATTTAAAAAAAAAATGTTTTTATATTAATAAACTTACTACCCTGATAACTTCTGATAGTTCAGACATCCCGAGTTGTTGTTATTATTGTAGTATTATCATTATTATTATTATTATTATTATTATTATTTTTATTATTATTATTATTATTATTATTATTATTATTATTATTATAGCATTTTACCTTTTTAAATAAATTACCAAGTTATCCTGTAAGATTTTGCTCCCAATATATAACTTTGAACAAGAAGCTGTGATGTCACATTCTTTTTCTTTTTCTTCCACGTGCGTTTTTCTCAATTACAGAATAATACAGGCTCGAAACGCTACAAATTATCCTGAAGTCATTATGTATTGATGAAGAACTTTAGATACAGTTCATGCTACTCTTTTGACCGGTTCCTTTGCAGGGGTAGATGCTCTTTCAAACATCAAAATACAGTGTGTTTCATCTAGAAGTACCAAGAAATAAAAACCCACCTTTCAAAAACAGAAGAAAATAATGTTATGATTTGCATCTTACAAGGTACAGAAACTCTCCAGGTTTATACAACAAAATGTGCATGCGTTCTCATGCGCAAGTGAAAGGACAGACCTAGGGCTAATTATGCGGTATAGCAACAGACCTACTTTAAGCACATGGACGCTATAAGAAAAAGATTCAATGCGTGGTTAGCACGTCAATAATATATGACACGTGTACATCTTCGAGTTCGCCGTGAGTGAAATGAGTGGAGTCTAGTTGTTTACAGCACAACTGAAGGCGCACACATCGAGTGCGGTCGCATTGACCGTTCTCCTAAACATAAGGAGTTTTAACATCAACTTATATAAAAAGGTAGGCTAATATACCATTGTTAACATTTCAAATTATTACGTATATCTGGTTACCTCTAAACGAACCGCCACAGATGGCCGAGGTCGTTATGGCCCGGACCCGTAAGCGGGAGGTCTGAGGTTTCATTCCCATCAGAACCATCCTCCTCGACTGAGTATTTTTTCCAGATTTTAGTCAGTCATAAATGGCAAATGCCGGGGAGGTACTCAAAACTTAGGCCTGGAACGCTTCCTTCCTTAAAAAATATAACAGTGAAAACGGGCGTTAAACAATATTACAAAAAGTGTTCACAGCCTATAATGCCTTAGTAGTAAAACCTCTAAACGGGGCATTCTGTATATAGAGATCGGGCAATATAGAGGAGAAGGAATAACCTTCCAGCCCATGTGGTGTTTGACAACATTTCTATGACATTTCAATGCCTTTTAGAGCAAGAAAGAACATTATTTCAATGACATTTTGTATACTCCTTTCAGAAATTTAGTTCTATATAGCCTAACACCATAAGAATTACTTACATAAACAAGCAGATGCGGAGCTAATGAAGGCTGCCATTAAAACGCTAGCAAATAATCTTGAGAAATGACTTTTGCATAGAAAAGAAACAAAAATTATTGATATGACATATACTTATGCCTCCAAAGGAAATTAAACTTATGATAAGTTTGTTTTGGTGACATCCACTAACTCGTACTGAATGTTATATAAAGATATTATATTTTTAAAATTAATTTACTCCAGAGTATGTCCTTTTACTTAATGATACGAATACACATGTTCAAGGATCATTCAAATGAAAATGAGCAAAAAGCCTATAATTAAGATTAGCTAACGCACCTTAAACATTACAACTGCAGGCTACCGGATGTTCAATGCCTAGAGATAAAAAGCTTTGCTAAGGGAACTATTTCTGACAGTGTTTTCAGCTCTTTGTCCGAGTGAAATCTGTGACCCCTACAATTGCCATTTTAATTCTTCCAAATATGAAAGTTATAGAGGCATAAGTATGTGCTATACACTGGATGCTAAACTAGTTATTTAATTTGAAAAGGTAATTCTTAACGATGTTGCTATGGAGAAGACAAGATCGATTCCTGCAGTTAGTAATCAGCAACTTGGTTTGATTGATTCTCGTAGAGTTTCTTCATACCAGGAAACATTACGGGATTGAAATTCAATTAACAACTCCATTGGGTAGTTTTTATTTGAACGATCCTGATTATATATATTGCTACAGTTAATAGCATTATATCGGTCAGCAAATATAGTGTAAAAAGTGCATATAAAATATGGGAAACTTCTAAAATAAGTTTATAGTATGAAATGGCTATATCTTTTTACAAATTAAAGTTTTGTTATGCTTTAGGAAGATTTTTTTCTATTTGCATTTGTTTAACTTTCGTTGCTATGGTAATTGTGTCACGCTTGTATAAACAATTGTATAGTTTAGAATATTGGCACATTTTTGGAACAATACTTTTTGGAATGATTTTGTACTCTATGAGTTTGTATAAGCCTCTGCATTGCACTTATTTCGAACATTACATGGATTGAGAAGTGGATTCTGCTCTGTGAAATCATTTCGTAAGCTTGTGAACAAATTTGAGAAACTGATGCAGATACCGATGAAATGCGATCGAGCAGATCGCAATAATAAAAAATGAAGCAAATGCAGTTCTAGCTTTACTATGAGTCCAGGATGTTCATAATAACTCATAACACATAATATTGGTAATGGTGTTAAAGTTGCAAAGCGTTTGGAAATAAGTTGTTCTGAGAAGACAACTTTGACTCTATAAAATGAAAATGCATTTTGCGCTGAAAAAACAAGGTAAGCAGAGTCGTGTCACTTTCACTATGAAAATGTTGATAGAAATTCAGAATAATGCTTAATGGCTAGACATTTCGAATTAAACGGAGGTGTTGGCACTCACAATTACAAAATATGGGTGGTAAATAACCCGAACATGACTGTTCAGCAAAGATTACATAATGCCAAGGATGTAGCTTCACATTTTATTTTATGATAGGATCTTACTTTTTTTTTTTTTTTTAAAGAAATGGAAAATGGATAAGCAAAAACAACAATGATCGGCTAACAATATTTTCGAATGTTGCCAATTTATATAATTCCAGCATGATGTTTTTATGCAAGATGGCGCTGCACCTCGCACACAATACCGTAAAAACATTATTTAACAATACATTTGGTGATCGTGTAATTAATACGCAATTTCCGAATAGTTGACCTGCTAGGTCATCAGGTAGATATAAATTCGGCTGCCTTCTGATTATGGGGTTACAGACGGAGCGAGGTGGCTCAGGCGGTAACGTTGGGCTACACATTCTGGAGGTCCTGTGTTCAATACCCCTATGGATTGGCCTTCCTGATCTTAGTATTTCTCGTGGTTTCCGCTAGTCACTTAAGCAAATATGTGCGAATATTTTCCATCCCATTTCATTCTACTGGTCCTCTTACAAGGTGAACGTGCAAGAGCGAGGTGGGCTTGCACTTTAGAAAGCTTTCTGCCCCGTCTTTCAGAATGGGAGAGGAATTTCCGAGAAGCTTGTACAACTCGAGGAAGGGCTCTATCTGGAAACATGTTAGGGACCTCATCTGCGTCCGCAGAAACTGGCCGGCCCGCAGTCGCCCTCACCTCATCCCTTCCTATAGGAGGTGTCCTCATTGGGGGACATAGGCACAAAGGGCCAGACTTGAGTCCCGCCCCAGACCATCCAACGGTAACCTCAAAGAAAAGGTATTTCTTAGTGGACCCTTGAAAAACTAAAACAATCAGTATCGAAGTCACTGAAACTTCCTAGAAATGCATTTACTAATACCGTTACAACATAAACAAAATACCATTTCTTATTGAACAACACCGTGGTTGTCATATTTAACCTTTTCTTGTTTATTATTTTATAATATCCTAATAAATCGTATTTCTTTACCAACAAATTGTTGTTTATATTTTTGTAGAATCTAAAATCTTACATATTATTATCATTTTCTTTGAAAAACATTTATTCAGCTACATCTCTAGGATGTTTTTCTTGCAAGTGTTAGCTTATGCTCACAATTCAGCAAATAAACTACGGTAACAAAATATCACGCTTCTTTTCTTCAGTAGCTACATTGATTACTTTGAAAGAAGCATACAGCTAATTGACATTGACAGTGAATGCTGCTGTACAAAATTTCCAAGTTGACAAGAATCTTAGAATTTTAAATGATTTATGATATGAACTCTGTAATCTGTTTACAGAACGCAAATGCAGTCAACTATCGCATTGGATAGTTCATATTCTAAAAATCTGTTTTCGTTTTTCAGGAAATCCAAATATACCTCAGCATTCTCTTACTTGTTGTGAGAAGCATAGAAGAAATATTTTAAGGGAAATATGGTGGCAATAATTGGATGCTAATATATATTTATAAATAGATACAAATTGAATAAAATAAATTTTATTTTTCTTTAAAGGAAATTGTTTATAAAGATATATGGATTTCGAAAGTGCAGTGTTTTTATTCTAGACTTTCCGATGTTTTACTATGTGGACATAAAGGGTCGGGATCACCGATAAGCATGCATTACCTACACCTAATTTACACTTCCTTGCAATTCAAGATCTTGTTTATGGTTAATGCCCCCAATGGTTGTCGTGTATCCGCATGAAGCTTCATTAATGCTAAACCGGTCTGGGAGGTTGAAGACTGAGCGATTGAACCAACGGGCCGGTAGATGGACGGGCGGTTGTCAAACTGGACAGAGTGATTGATTTCAAAGGGATAAAGCGGAAGGTTCCGGGTGCACGTGCTTCCCTCCTCCGGGTACTTGTTTCACCCCTACCACTGAGTTGTATGGCTATTTCCCGATTTGCAGAGGATGTTCATATCCTCGATAGCAAGATACAACTTTATAACGTGCTTTACTGATCAACGCGTAAGCGAAAGAACGGCATATTTGAACATTTGATTTTCGGTATCTAATGAAGACCAAACGTTCAAGTATTTAAATATTTAAATTGTTTAGTTATTTTTAAACTCTAAGCACTCAATTTATTTTCAATAGTCTAAGATGTGCTAACAAAAACTGCTCTATAAGAAAGTCATTTTAATAACAATCTGATTAAGTTAAAGACTGCGTTCACTACAAGTTAGTCAGTCCTGGTAGTGTAGTAGTAACCCTACTTGCGTTCTAAACCCAAGATCGCGGGTTCAGTCCCTGCCAGGACATATATATATATATATAAATTCTAAGTATGGCTTCCTTCGGAAGGGAAGTAAAGCCGTGGGTCCCGTGTCGTACATTTACGGCACGAAAATGAACCTCAAGCCTGAAAGAAGAGGCCTCTGAGCGAAATTAGTCGGCCGTTTCACGCTCTGATTTGAATGGAACGCTGATGGCCTAATGTGTTAAAGAGCGTCCTTAAATAAACCAAATCAAAAAAAAAAAAAAATGGCAAGTTATAAAAGAACAATATTTTACAAATCATTTACGCTATATAATGCTAGTTACACAGAACTTTTTTTTCATTTTTTCATTATCGGCAATTAAGAGAAAATGTTTTCCTAAAAATAAAAATATTAGAAAAACATGAAGAATATAAAGACAATAATTAAAGCTCTAGAACAAAGAAGTTACAATAGAAAAATGTAATTTGTAGATATAAACATATATCCAAAAGAGATAAGGAACAACTTAGAACATCATGGAGTAAATTTAAATAAGTCCGGAATGTTTTAAGTCATTTAATATTATAAAACAAAAGTAACGCTTCAGTCCCCTTCAAGATGTTCACTTAGGGGTTCATACACTTGTATCTGACTTCTCTTTCAGGTTTTCAGACAGTTTGCACAGATAATATCGTTAGCTAGCACTATTTTTTTTAATCTGAGACTCGAAGTCTCAAGTCTCAAGTCTTCCTCTCAATTGCGCTTCGTAGCTTTGAAAAACGTCAGACGTTCCAGGAAGCTAAAGAGGAACTGTCACATCTGGGTGAAACTGTGTTTGGCCAAAAAGCCCTTAATGAGACGTTAAGAATAAGTGGATGGTTAATCACCATGAAGCTGTTGGTCATCACATTCAGTTGGCGAAGAACTATTTAATATCTGGCCTTCAGGAGCACATTCGCCGAGGCCAACACCTTCACGATCTAAAACATAACATGGTTTTGCCCCACTTTTTACATTGCAGTGAACCAAGTTATTTGTTTGTTTTTATTTCTGGAAAATTGGATCCTTTTTAGCGGTTTCAAGAAAATTCTGTTCGATTACAGTAGGAATTTCTTTTACCCTTACCTTCTCAAAATCATGGAATACCCAGGTCGTATCTCTGAATGTCGTTAATTTCAGCTCACTTTTAATATTTTCTACTGTTGTGTTTGTTAAAGAACGTTTCGATTGTGGATCGTTTTCAACGATTTCCGTTATCCTTAATATGTCGATATCACAGCTTCACCTGGAACATTCTCGAAAGCGCTGTTTCCAATTTTGGAGCAACGTTTAACGCAGATTCGATTATATACTCATTCACTCGTTGTGTATCTGTCTTACAGTATAAAGTATACTCAATAATGTCTCATTGTTGAACAAGCGGCCAGCCTGCGTCCACAGGGAGGTTCTCTCCTGTTGATTGATAAGTTACGTGAATACTGTATGACCAGATTTCTAGATTCGACATGGCTGGATAGTTTTCTGACAAATCTTGTTTAGCTGAAGATCTCGTATACGGATAACATAAGGCTTGACGGACCTATGGACTCCATTGGAAATACCTCGGGGCAAGAATTGACAATTTATAAATGCTGTTGCTATTTCATTTACATTTTGATAATTAGTATATCATCTTTAACATGGAACTATGTCACATGGCTGGGAATAACTGTTTCCTACACCATTTTGATTCCGTGTTCTTTAAATATGTTTATACGTATAAATCAGATATGAAAGTAATATGAAACAGAGAGAAAATGACAAAAACGTCTGCTATTACATCGATTTCTAGATGTACGTTAAAAAAATAGCAAAATGAAAAACAAGAAAGAATACATTTTTATTTTATTGTATACTTAAATTACTCTTTGAGTGAAAGTTGCGGAAAAGGAATAGTAAATGTGAAAGTTTTTCTCTCCTTTTTTATTTCATATTATATTTATATTCCATTATTTTGCTACTTGTGCTAGGATTATTACTTTATTATTATTATTATTATTATTATTATTATTATTATTATTATTATTATTATTTTCTTTTTCTCTTTTCTTCTCTGCCTCTCTTATTCTCCCTAACTTCTCGTTATATCAATTGTGTGGCTCGATTAAAGTTAGCTGCAAAAATTGAAGGCACATGTTCGAACTATATTTGGTCTAACTAATTCGTCAAAATGAGCAAAATCAGAATCCTGAAGAAATAGACGTTAGTACTCATCTCTCCTTTAATCTTTTCTAAACGAAAGATGAATGTTTGCCATTTCTGCATCTAAAGAACAGAAAAGCTAAGAAAATTAACATATATATCATATAAGTGACCTACTTGGTAGCATTAGATCACAGACGCAGTTTTTGGCAAATACGTGGTAGTAGTGGTGACTCTATTCTTGCAGTCATGCTCAAAGCGACGCTTTTTCAATGAAGACTGCACACGTTTCGGCCATGGCTATTTTACCAGTGAATCGAGGTACCAGGTACGTGGCCTAATCAAGCACACTTCCGTGTTTCGTGCTCCGATTCGCTCCTGCAACGCTGCCACATAACGTATTTCCCTTGCTGTTAGTCATTATTTGGGTCGTATGTCATCTTTTACGGAAGTTCTTAACGCACCAGATAATTCGCTATTTTCGTGTGTCATTGATTACCCACCGTGAACCAGCTGAACTAAGTGAAACCGCAAGTCTTTCACTTTATTATACATGACAGTTACCCAACTGGAAGACTGCGAGATAGATGTCATAAGATACGCAAACTGGGGGAGTAAAACACTCTCAAGGAAAGGTCATGATGGGGAAACACCACCAAACTGGTCTATCTCAAAGACCTAAAAATTACATATCGAATACAAAACATAAGATGCCATGGTTACACATGGCACCGTTAAGAGTCAATTCCAATAACTCGGCAATAAATACTTACTGTTTGTTTTTCAGTGTCCATTCACAACTTTATGTAACCAGCTATAACAATGCTTTGCATGAATCGCGGGAAACATATCAGCAATTTATTTCAAATCATTACCTGAAAATGTCTACAACTTGATCATGTTTAAATTTCAATCATTTCATTTTCTTTCATACTGACACCTATAAGTTTGCATGTAATCATAACTGTGTGTATTTCTTTAGATGAACCAGATTTGTGTTCCTTTTGTCAACAAACTGTACGTTATTGTGCCAGCAAACAAACTAAACAGAAAGAATATATTGCATGATTGAAATGTTCTCTAACGGAGTCATGTGTTACTATGACAGTTCATTTTTTAATGTTTAAGTTTTTCAGACGGAACTATTTTAATTGTGTTCCCGTGTCGAAGTACTGTAATAATTTCTGGTCAGATTGTACCAAATTATAATTATATTAATAATTAATGATTTCTAGCTGAAAATTTTGTAAACGAATTCTCTACAAGATATTTAAAATGATAAAGTATAAATTTATATATCTATATATCTGAAGTAAATAAAAACACTAGGCAGTATTTAACGTTTTTTCATTCAGTGATGTTATGGGCTAGTAGAGCTAGTAGAGCGCGACTGAGAGAAGCCGGTCATTATAAAAATGTAATGCATGTACAGTTAGCAGCTTGTAGTTAGTATGAGGCCAGCTTTGCAGCGAATGGTTGTGCGTTCATGCGTTAATCGATGCTTTCATTTTGTATAAATCGGGTGCTAATTGTTCTTAGTTATGCAGCTAAATAAATATGGTCTTGAACAACGAGTTTTATATAAGATACATAAGTTGAAACGAATTCTTGCCGAGAAGTGGAAGGGCAATTCGCAAGGAAATATTCCGGCATCCTATTCCAGGTAGACAAACTATTCGCCAATTTGCTTAACAATTACGAAACAGGATCTGTCGATGAAAGAAATTTGGTCCGGCTGCCTTGTTCTTTCGGAAAAAAAGTTAGATGGAATACAAGAATTTGTTACGCAGATGCTGATAAAGGGGCACCATTTTCATCTTATTGCACAGGTTAGTACTTATTATTATACCAGTTTTAAAACCAGTATCATTTTATACTTTCAGTAAAAATTTAAGTGTTAAAATAAAAATACCAACTTTACGTGCGGCGACTGCATTTCCCCAGTAAGCGCCTGCTCTCAGGCCGCCTGCGACTGAAGTAACCCCATTGTTTAAATTTCTCTGAGTTCCTCATATCTAAACATATAGGATATTTATAAAATGTTATATTAATCTTGTGAAAAGCTAAGAAAGAAAATATAAATTTCAGACCTCGAATTTCTCATAACTTAATAGTTTCCATACCAGAAAAAGTATTGTCAATATAGAACTGTAATGGTAATTAAGTCAGCGTGGAGATGCGTTTGAAACGTATTAAAATACTACGCTTTAAAATAATATCTGTTCAAAGCATAACAGGCATTACATTAAAAGGTTCCAACGCTTTTAACAAAAAAATATGAAATTATATATAAACCTATGACAAATGTTATACCTAAAATTAATCACTTCTCTACTCATATACGAATTTATTCATATGTTTAATTATTTTTGTTTTTATTTGTTTTGTTTTATTCTATTTTATTTTTGAATGTGTGATTGTTTTATAGTTTTTTGTGAAATATAATATCTTGTATGTAATAAAATAGAGATAGTATGTTATAAAATCACTTATTTGGATCTGTGGGTTTGTTGAAGTTTTATTGTATTATAATGGTACCATTGAAGTAAATGCGCTGCTCCTCCTACTTCTGCTTATTCATATATTTTATATTTGATTTATTATCTAAATATATTGATAATTATTACTATTACATATTTTACTAAAACTATGTCAGAATTAGAGAGAAAAGTAAATAAGAATATCCATATTTTCTCACATTGTCATGAATATTTCAACATTGAGATTGATCATTAACTTCGATAATAGAAATGTTTAATGTTGTCCCTTTATCGTTAATTTTTTTTGGAGGATAGGATAACAGTCTGCGAAAATTCTCAAAAGCATCATTGTCGTACTTTAGTATGCAGTTTTAGGTGTTTCTCAGAATCTTCAGTAAATTATTTTCACATGCAAAGGATTATTCATGAGACGAAGCCAACGTTCAGTCCGTGAATGCAATGACTACAAATTATGGGAGGTCAAGATTAGAGAAACAAATTAAATATTAGCACTGAAAGTATTTATTTCATGTTGACAGTGCGTCCGAAGAGAACAGATGAGGTTATGCATTATACCTTCCTTGGAACATATGTGAAGATACCAGGAAGGAGTTTCCTCAGTGGAGCTGCTGCATATAATGGACCAACTATTGCCAATCATTGGAAGCAATACTTCCAAATAAAATGAAGAACTATACTATGGATGACCACCAACACTCTCTTTTGATGAATTTTAAGGATCATCAAGTAAAGATGTACCAGTGTTGTACACGTCATAGCGATCTTGAACAAAGAGAAAACATTTCTGTATATCATCATAAACAAAGATCTTGATGTAAGAAATGCACTCAATGGGGGATATATACATCTTATATAGTTATTATGCTTTTTTCACGTTAATGATTCCCATGAACAGTTCTTACATAATACATAACAGAAAATGCCTCAAACCAAACTGGAACGATAGTATTAAAACACCTATCAATCGTAAAGTATAAATTAATTATTGAACTGTCAAATATAGCTTCAGCATTTGAAAAGGAAGAGAATAATTAAAGGGAATAAGGAGAAAAATATTTCATATTAAATATTAATTATTAAAAAAGTTCCAATTTCGTAATTTTTTCATATTTTATAATATTTTCACAAATCCCTGCACCTTTTCCTTTCATTTTATCTAAACTTTAGTTGTTTCCGTCGTTCCAGCTGCTCAGAGAAACTCTTTCTCAAATATCAGTTTGTTAATCTCTTTTATTCTGATAAGATTATGCCAGCCTCGTATTGGAAACCATTCCTATGCTCTTTTGACTGCCTCAGCTATTTCATCCTATGAATACCAGGTGTAACATTAAGCCACGGCCGAAATTTCAGGACACATTCCTCATATGTAGAAGAAGAAAATATATTATGGTCCGGAAACGCCGTACTTCCATGTTAGAACTCGTTTTCTACAACTCTTTATATTACATAAGTCTTGGGAAATACACCGGAACAGAATGTACCAGCATATCATATGAAACTCTTTCTTGCATGAATTGTTCAAAATGCCTTCTTGGCTATGTATGGTTAAGTTATAATACTTGTGTTCCATTTGAACTAAGGTAATATTGATGCATGTATCAATGCTAGCGGGGGACATTTTGAACATTTCATTTAAGAAAGAGTTATGTGGTATGCGGTATGTTCTATTCCTGTGTGTTTCCCATGATTAACGTACTATGAAGAGTTGCAGAAAATGAATTCTAACATGGAAATAAAGCGTTTCAGGACCGATATCCATATAACATATTTTCTTCTTCTACGCTTGAGGATACTGTAACACCCGGTATACTTGTACAGTTTAAGAGTTGCTTTTGCTTTTCTTCCATTGTCTCGTAAACCCAAGGTCAGGGTCGATGATTTTTAGGGCGTAAAATTCTAAGTATGGCCTCTCATTTGGAAGGCAAGTAAAGCCCACAATTCCGTGTCGTAGGTTTACGGCACGTAAAAAACTTCAAGCGTGATAGAAAAGATCTTTGAGCCAAATTTACCGCCCGCCTCTAATGATCAAAGGTATTAAAGAGCGTCTTTTAATAAATATAATAGATACATTAATACTTTTTTGATATTATCCAAAAGTGATCTAATTATATTATCCTTAATAGTCGTGTTCATAATTTTCTTGTTTCTAGAAATCCTCGCTGAGAGTAGCCAAAATTAACAAATAAATAAATTTCTGTTGGCTTTAAATGCTATGTTTCTGCTTGCTTTTAAATGTCATATTTTCGCTTCTTATGTGATTGAGAGTTTAACAACAACAACAACAACAACAACAACAACAACAACAATAATAATAATAATAATAATAATAATATACCATAATGAATAAAATATTATTGTTTTGTAATTTATTGAAGAAAAATTAAAAAATATGATTGTTCTATCCTTATTTACAAACATATTATCCCAGAGGATAGGAAGCTTCTTAATTCCATTATTGAAGAAAGAGTGGGTTAGGGTTTCCAGCCAGTTACTCAGGAAAGCATCGACCCCTCGTCGCTGTCAAATTGCCGACCTTCGCCGAAAGCACGTTTTGCCTTTACCAGAAACTGACAGTAATAAGCTGTATTGCTGTTCGATGTTCATGAACAAAATAACTTGAAATTCATAGAAACTGCAAAGAGAACCTTCCCAGCTGATAGGCGAGTTTTTGCTTTGACAGGAGCGGGTTCTCCACTCTTGCTCTATTGTCTCGACTCAGCAGTCTAGTGGTGTACTATGTTTCATCGTAGGTTATAATACAATGCAGAAACATCAGATTTTGAGTTACAAGTCTCTGACATATTCCCACACGTGCAGCTTTTTTATCCTCAGTGAGAATTCGAAAAACTCGCCTTGCCGGAATTTTTCGGTAATGCAAGTAATTTAAAATGATAGATTTCTGAAACCTAAGAAGCGGTTTCAGAAATCTCCAAACATCAGTCACATTCCATAAGTTTTGCATGGCCCGAATATTTATTTTCGCTATACTCGTCAGATGTCAGAATTGATGATCTCCATTTTCCATAGTTTCTCGTCCTTCTTTATCCCTCTTACACTTGTGTTTTTAGATAGCGTCTTATCCCCAAACTGTGTCCTTAATCTTCGCAAAATTTAGACGGGCTTTATTACCTCCCATGCCAAAAACTTAATAATAAGTGGGTGAACAATCTACGAGTGTATCTCTTGCTCGGGAATGATGCTATTGACAAAAGATACGGTTGTATCAGACGAACCGATTTCCGCCCACTCCTGAAACCCTCGTGCGCAGTCTCCAAGGCATGTCTCGCACCGTACTACTCACAAAATGTAAAATAAAATTCAGATTTAGTTTGATTCATCTGCGTAGTTGTTATTTTATTCATAATGTTTGTTTAATTGTTTGTATTTACTCAATATATATGTTCATTTGAATGCCTAACTTTTCCCTCTTCATCCAATTTTGCATTTCTTCCTACACCGAAATATTGTGTTTACTTATTTTAGACCCAACTTCATTCCATTTTTTGCCATATTTTACATCACCACACTTCGATATATTTTCTTACAAATTTTAAAGTCTTCTAAATATATTCCCAATAGTGCAAGGGATAGCTTATAATATTGTTGTATTCGTTTTGTTACGTAAATCTTTAGGAACGTTGTTTTATAATTTTAATATAGCAAAAGATATTTTGTTAAGTTATTTATTCCAGTTAGTGCATTTCAGAATTGTTTTATTTATTAAACTGAATCACTTCTAACGAACAGTGAGCCCATTCTCCGTTTCTCTTTAGTTCTCATCATTCATATTTGGAGCAGAGGAACTAACAGTTGCATCCTGCAGGACAGTCAGGGTGTGGAATGTGACCCACAGCATCCTTTTTACATGTCTGAATCTTCCCACATCCCTCCCTGTCTTAGGCACGTCACAGTCTGTCTGCAAGTGAGGGGCACGTCCCAATGTGGATACTGCTCCATTAGATAGAAACAATAATGAAAACCCTGGGAATTGGACCGTATCGTGTATCATACTAACCAAACTAGCTTACTTTCCTTGAGCGGTAAATACTTCTTGAGCATCGCACGTGATTAGATAGCAGCTTATTTTTGGAGAGTCCAGTTGCGGCTGTGGTTTTCAAGTTGTTCACTGCGCTATGCTGTTGCCGTTTTGGAAGTTATAAAAAAAAAAAAAACTACACGAAACAGATCCTGAAGGCTTAAATTGCCATTATTATCTCTACATAAACTGTTACACAACTTCTTAAAATACGTGGAATCATAATACTTTATTTTCATTTTAAATAAATTTTAGTTCTATAAAAATATGTTCATTAAGGCATTTTATGACCTTAATACTTGTATTAGAAACTGTGTAACATTTTAATAAATTGCATTTTCATCTGCTTTGTTTGCATTGCCATTACCTAAAGAAGGTTTGATTCGATCTTTGTTCCTCACTGCACATCTATAACGATAAAAAGCCAGGACTATGTTTAAACTTGTATAATAAGATATTTAAATTTAATTGAATGTCTTAGAATGTAAGAACGCAATCTAAGATGTTATTAGTTCACTATAGATAAGTCTAAGGATTTTAACGATAGAAAGCAGATTTAATGGCTGGGATTTGAATTGAATTGAAATTTTACTATGTAAGTATAATAGCCTCCAAATTGTTTTCAGCCTCCACCAGAATCAAAAACGTTATTCAACATTGCAGCATCGGTGCTGAAATAAGCCACAACAAAAAGTATATTAATGGCTCCTGAAGCTCTTACATGGAACATTGCCACTTAAAAAGTATTTGATCTGTTTAAATGCACCCCTAAACCATTTATGTAAGTTGCTATGACTCACAAGCATATTTATTAAATGAATAATAATGAATGCCCAAACAACTTTTCTCCTTTAAAATTAAAATTAAATATGGGGGGGGGGTTAGTAAAGGAATACTTTGCTGTAATTGTGTTAATAAGTTCATTTAAGATTCATAAATACTGTTGTTAAAATATACAACATTAAAAAGTGTCTTACATATGCAAATCTTTAGTTTACCTCAAAACGTAGAATGTATTTTTTGTGCATGTTAGAAAAGTTCACAACATAATATTATCCATCAGTTACTGTATATGTTCTTTATATTTTATGGTTTCGTTGGTTTTCACTATAATAACTAGTATAATGAGTATTTGCATTCTATAAACTGAAACAGAAACACCCATTTATTAATACCTACTTTCTAAACTCCATGACAAAAGTTAGTATTATAGGCGAAACTTCTCATTGTGTGTTTAAAAACTCAGGAACATTAAAAACATTACACATTTTGTTGACTATTTCACTCATGTGACGTCATCTAAAATTTACCAACGAAATGAAACAAAAGTTTGAATTTTGACCAATCGCAGTTGGGTTACGGAGAGAAATTATCGAAAAAAAAATTATCAAATCCGTTTTATCACGTAACGTGCATTTGTCTTGTGGTTAGTATAGTCAACTGTTTATCTTCACTATATCGTAGCTGAACACGCAACACTGAGCATTTTTGCTAGAGGCGGAGGGGGGCTATTGATAGTAACAAAAGTTTGGACATCGACAATCATAATGGAGGGTGCTTCAAAGTGTTTTGGTGTTGTGTCAAACGTGCAAATTGATATTATCATTAGGACTTTCATACCACAGACAAAGAAAAATAGAAACACTTTATGTTACTTTTTATTTTTTTTACTTTTTTGTTTTTCTCAGTTGATAGTAGCGATTGTAATAGTAGACTTTTTCCCATTTCAGTTTCACGGTTTCTAAACAGAATAGATTTTCATAAAAATCGTATTTTATACAAGTGTTAATATTCTGTGCGCGAATTTCAAATATATATCACTTTATTCTTACTCTATTCATGAAATAGTCCTAAACCTGTATTTTGCTCTTCTCTGTTGGCATTACTGACAATTGGCATTCTTCTGTCGCAAGATTGCTCGAAAAGTTTAAGTACAAATATACAATTATTACAATTTTTAAGCCAAGTTTAGAGGAATTATATTTAAATTCTTATTTTACTCGTGAAACAGTCCTAATAAATATCACTCGAGGGTCTGAGCTTTCCAGATAAATACACTCACTACATTCGTGAATTTATCGGTAATCTCAGACCGTCTCGTGATATTACTTCTGATATATAATCCTGATGGATTTGGGCTAAGCAGGACTTGAATCAGAATTATATTTATTTGCAACAAAGAACGGGATTCCATCTACAATGTCCTGTCTCATTTTATCAGTCATAATTCACAATAAATTGCAGACTGCGTTTTAACGCTCCACATTTGCCATATTCACCAGGTGCGCCTACTGAAAGATACGCCATAGGGATATCAATTTGAATGAAGGTAGTGCATAATATAATACCGTTTTATAAGCCGTTTCGAAATAATGGGAGAAGTATAAGAGATGCATCTGTGACTAAATTGGAAGCTGGTCGATTCATTGAACTGTTTCAGTGCTTGTAAAGAACCAGTGCACGTTGTTGATTTGTTTTATTTACAGACGCCCTTTAACAACTCAGGTCACTGGGTAGCATTTAAATCAGGACGTGAAAAGGCCTATAAAATTTGCTCAGAGACCTCTTCTTTTAGGCTTGAGGTTTTTCTAAGTGCCGTAAATCTATGACACGGTACACATAGCTTTACTTTCCTTCCGAAGGAAGCCATACATAGGATTTTTACAGTATATAATGTGCTATAGTAATTGTTATATTGTATAAGTTATACAAGATGTTTGAGCCATGGTTAGTCCTTATGATCAGGCAGACGAAACAAAATACTAGATGGAACAGTTGAAGGCTCCATTTGAGAACAAACACCTTTGATTGTGGAATAAAGTTTACCTTAATTAAACCTACTGAATTTAATATTTAAGAAATATAATTTAAATTTCGTATTGAAAAGGGTATTTGTCGACAATGCATGGACTCACTTGGTATAAAAATATTTTATGAACGCTTTTCGTACGAGTAATTCTTTCGGAGTACTGAGGATTGCCTATCCCCACTACAAGCCTTTCTATCTCCAATTATAGACATATTTTCCAAAAGTACGCTAAGTATTCAAACATAGAGCTGAAAAGTTTAGGTAAATGCAGAACTTCCTCTTCCATGCTTTGAAATACATCTGAGTGGCTTTTAAATAATTGAGTATGAACATTCAAAATAAATAAAATTGAATGCCCTTTGCCAAGAAACTAAGTTTATGAATTTATGTATCTAATTATGTGTTTTAAGGTTTTTATATACCACCAAATGAATAGAATTTCCTTTCAATAGATTAGATATCTTTGACACAAGATGAAACTTTTCCTTCTGAATTGGATTTTCTAATCATAATTCTAAATAATTCGATCTATAAAATCATCCAATTATTTTACTGCTTTAGACCCATAATCTTTCCAGGTTTTCTAGCGATCACGTGATCTTTTAGAACGTTTCCGTTGGAGAGAATATATTCAGGAGAAGCAGCGGTCTCTTGTAACCTCACGGTTGTCAATGATCAGGCAAGGATTTACGTGACGTTGCAATTTTATGATCAGCTGCCAAGTGCATTATTTATAACGGAGTTCCTCTTTAACAGCCGTAATTTAATACGCACATTCTTGTGAGAGTGAAATATGGATAAAGAGTCTAAGTTGAAAGTAAAAGGCAAGGAAATTAATTCCTTGTCACTTGTGACAGCAAATATGAACATTTTAAATAGAATATCGCAGACGTGGAATTCTATAATGTAATTAAACTCTGATTCTGATTTAAGAAACCTAATTAAAAATTTGCATCCCTCTATATAAGGATAATAACTATTTTTATGTACGGTTAGAAAATCTGTGTTGAAGTCAGTGGAAATTAAAAGAAAATATTTCTAAAATATATAAAATGTGTGCTAAAGCAGAAGAGGAAAAAGAAGAAAGAAAAAATTAATTAAAAGTGAGTTTTCAGCACTAGAATCCTGGAATTCAATTTATTGATAAAAATAGTGAAGATAAAATTCAAAATTCCAGATTGAAACGTAGCAATTAAATCATTTTACAAACATTTCTTTTTCACTGGAAACCAATTGTGCAGATTTGCTAGAACAACGGTAACCTTGTTACAGCACCAATCAGGCGTTGTCATGACTTCTGCATCATATATGTAGTAATCTTAACACTGTTTAGATTTGTTTTTCTGATTTCAACAGTCCTATAACTTACGTTAAAATATTACATTGCTTTTATGTTTAAATTTTAGGAAGCATAGTTTTTGCA
The DNA here is from genome assembly GCA_030762175.1 of Metallyticus violacea. Lineage (NCBI taxonomy): Eukaryota > Metazoa > Arthropoda > Insecta > Mantodea > Metallyticidae > Metallyticus > Metallyticus violacea. Next base: position 91,235,042 of record CM060833.1, on the reverse strand, counting down.
AAAGTTATATTTGTTGACTAACAATTACGTTCTCTTAAAATTTCCAGTGTTCATACAAATACGCAAAAAAATAATGCGCCAAGATCTTTTAAAAGGTTAAAATTAACTCGAATGTTATTCACTGCAATGAGAGTCTTTTTAATTCATATGTAAGCTACGGGTGGAGAATGCACACTTTTGATATTTGTACGCCTGACAAATAAATCACACCGAATTCGCTTTATGATTAAATAGATTGTTTAATTGGTAATTTCTTGGGTAGCATTCGTAAAAACATATTGAATAGTGGCAAATGTTGAAGTAGTTGCTCAGAAAACCAGAACGCATGGTGGCCCTCATACGTTGAGTAGAGAGGACAGCCATCACTACTGTCAGCTGATTGGTGCAGCAAGGGTGGAATGACCTACCCCGAGGGCTTCGATTAACGGTCCACATCAAGCCGCTCCTTCGCTGTCAGCTCCTAAATAATCACTCCAGAAGTGAAAACTGAACCACTGCACCAAAAAGGATGTGAGTTGAGCAAAAAACAAGACTTGAACCCACGACTACACAAGAGAGGTTGGGAGTGGTCAGGTAAGAGGAACCACGTGACCTGGATTTTCTCATAATGATGACGTTTACATCCCTTTTTGGCAGCTGAAAAACGAGTTCCGTAATTATAATTATATACATATTTATTGCTTTCCCCCTCCGAGGACCCGATAATGAAGTTCTAGAAGGAAAGCACATGTCACTCTCTTCTGGCAAAGTGGAAACTGGTAGCTCTGTAACTTGCAGACTACATACTGACGATCCTGGGTTCCATGCACTAAGACTGTTGAGCATGGTGCAAGCACTTTCAACCTGTTGTCAAAAAGCGTATTGCTGATAGTGATTACATTACTGCAGACTCTGGGGTGAATGATGAGGGATAAAAAGTTTTCACATATACCTCAAGATGATAACGAGATTCGATGAGGGCCAGGTTGGCGTACTCTTAAGGGAATGATCCCAAAGCTTCAAGATATAACTCAAATCACTAAGATTACGAAAATAGGTAAATTATGAGGCAGGTAATACAAACTTTAATTTATGGTTGACTGTATTGTAGTTGGTGTCAATATGTTCTGGAGTATTGTGCCGACCAGATATAACGTAAGCATTCGGTTTCTATTTTGAGCGAAATAAACAATTAAAATGCCAGATCTTGAAATTCTTTACTAACGAGAATTATACCTTCTTACAAATATTTATGGTGTCTGAGGTTATTTTTCCATGGATCTAAGTTACAAATAAGACTCTGTCAGAAGATTTATATACACCACTAGCTAGGCTGACGGGCTGTATTTGCTCTGCAAGTGGCTATCACTTTGCAACATAGTTTTGATTTGCTTACTCTAATTGTTTCCTCACATTTGATGACAGCCCCCGCAAGGATTGCAGCAAATTTTGGTCAGATTCATTGTGCGTGTTATTTTCCATCAAATGTTGACACGCTATCTCCTATGGAGTTGCGTAACAACAGAAGTGACACGAAAAATACATGACACAAGATGAGGATTGAACCCGCAAAATGGGTTTCCTGTGGCATTGTCATTTTGTTTGTCCGTGCTGGCTAAATTTGAAACAATATTTCTGTATATTATGTGAGATAATTTTATTTTCATTGAGGCAATTATGGTGACTTGTGTAAACAACAGATTAATAACTCACAAGTAGCTCGGATTCAGAGTACGCAAGAATGTACTGTATTTACAAATGGTTGCTGGTGACTAGATGACTGCAATGCATTAGTATTTACTCTCAGAACGTAGAGCAGCTCCATGAAGATATGAAATAATACAAGCTTATGAAACAAAATCGACACAACAAGTGTTTTCAATATCTGAATTGGGGTAATATAGCTGATGTTCATACATCGGCTAGATTACATCTAGAATTGTATGTTTCTAGGAAATAGGCATAAGCCAAAGAAGAAGAGAAACATCCAGGATGATCATCATTATACAACACTGACATCTGTAAATAATTTTGCGTTATTACGTAAACTATCTGAGATAACCGCTAATTATGTTTACATGAGGAAATTCTCTGCAGTGGGTACGTCATTCATATAAGTCCAACCAAGCTTAGAAATGTACATTTTAATATAACATTTGCTTAACATTTATTACGACTGTCATGCAGTTTTTATTACTATCAAACTTCCAAGTAGATGCATGAGTAATGCTTATTTGGATTCTAAAACCAGGATTAATATTTAGTTTTAAGTAAGAATGCAAAGATATCAAAGCCAATCTCAGAAATATTTTATTTTTGTGGTGTATTGTACATTGCTTTCATTATATTTCTCATGTAGTTCGTTTTTAACTTACTGGATTTTACATTTTTAATTACAGTTTTAATGTTTAAATGACGGAGACAATGAATTTCTGCTTAAAATTAAATTTCGTGTATGTATGAAAAAGTACAAATATATATTTTATGCTTGAATTCATCGAAATTATTTTGTAATATCTGGAGTGAATTTACAACAAAATCTTAACAGATCCCGCACTCGGAAAGGCGTATAAGTATTGTAAGGTTGGACTTGAGCACCACACACAAGTTACAGCAGATGTTCCCAATATTTTCAAAGTTGGCCTAATGGTACTTAAGAATCAATATCATTTGCATATTATTGATATGGAGAGAACAGAGGAATCGTCTTACATGTTGTTGCTTATTGTTTAACCAAAGTAAGTGGTTTTTCCTCAAAGTCAAAACATGTAATAGCCTTTCAAAATATTTCGTCTACAATCCGACCAGTTTCTCATGCCAGTGTCTTCATCACCTGAAGTGTGGACCTTGAATGATGAAATTTCACACATCACTTCTCTGACACCACACCTGTACCCTCATGCTCAGGCGATTTCCATCTACCACTGCCTGAGTCCCTAAGTTAAACTAAACGTAATAAGAGATCCCCATCTGACAAAAATTGAAGTTGAACTGTTAAGTTCTAGGTTACAAGTTCAGTATTTGCTTTAACCTGGCGTCATGGTACGTCAACATTCTTTGTTGCCATTTCTTTCATCATATAATGGATTAGTATAATGTAATGGCGATGAAAGGCTAATGGCGGCTTTTCATTGATTCCATAAAGTTTATTTAATGGCAGATTGTTTGCACTGGCAGATCTATGGAGTTATTAATAGGGTTACTTCTTAGAATGCAGAATGATTTGCCAAATCTTGTAGCTTTCTGTGTGAGTGGGATAGTTGAGCTAAGGAGAAACACTGTATAGTTTAAGAGTGGCCAGTAAGGCGTTTATGGTCCCCAGGTCAAAGAGTGTTAGCAATATATTATTACTTTAAAAAAACAACATTTTACTGCCACCGTTTTACATAAAGTTCAGAATGAATGAAAAATTTTGTGAAGATCTTAGAGAGGAGAATAGTTTCGGGTATTTGAAAGAAAAACTTCTTATATTAAGCGAAGCTAAACTGAGAGAAAGCATTTTATTGACTCACAATCACGAATTAATAAAGGTAGTATGGAGTATGGACAACGAAAAACAAACATCAGTATGGTTCAAGATTGTGTGTAATAGTTTTCCGGGAAATGTAAGGTTAAAAATTACAAAGAGATATAACCGAAGGCATGTTAATGACACAAAACTCTTTGGGGTTTAATTTTTCAATAAAACATTTCCTCCATTCTCACTTGAACTTGTTTCCTCCTAATAATCTGGGTGCCGAGAATGATGAGCACAGGGAACGTTTTCATCAGGACATTGTTGTCATGAAAAAACGACATAGAGGAAAATAACTGCCAAACATATTAGCTGAATTTTTTCACATCTAATGTTCCCAAAGCACTTTGAGATTACCGAAGTGAGTGAATTTATCTGGAAAGTTCAGACCCTCGAGTGATATTTATTAGAATTATTTCACGAATGAAATAAGAACTTAAATATAATTCCTCTAAACTTGGCTTACAAAATTGTAATAATATTATATTTGTACTTAACTTTTTTCAAGCAATCCTGCAACAGAAGAATGCCGATTGTCAGTTATGTCAACAGAGAAGAGCAAAATACACGCTTAGGACTATTTTATGAATAGATTAAGAATAAAGTGATACAAATTTTAAATTCACGCACAGAATATTAACACTTGTATTAAATATTATACTTATGAATATATATTCTATTCAGAAACGGTGAGACTGAAATGGATAAAAATTGTCTATTACAATCGCTACCGTTCGATTTTCTAATACCAACTGAGGAAAAAAAAAGATAACACAGTGTCTCTATTTATCTTTCTATTCTGTGGTTTGATAACAATTCGCAATTTGACACATCCCTAAAACGTTTTGAAGAACCCTCAATTTAGCGGTATGATTGTTCATTATCTTTACTTTTGTTGCTATCAATAGTTACCCCCGCCTCTAGCAAAATTCAGTGATGCGTGTTCAGAAAGTATATAGTGGAGGTATAGAGTTGGCTATACTGACCACAAGACAAATGCACGTCGTTTGATAACGAATTTGATAAGTTTTGTTTCGTTTCGATTTTAAGATGATGTCACTTGAGTGAAACAATCGCCATAGTCACTATAAGTAATCCAAACTATTATTTTTGGATCTTTCACACATCTTTTTTGCATATTTTGAATGCTTTATGGAACATTTAAAACTTACTTTCCCGGAAATTCCGTACAAAATAGAGGATTTTTTGGATGCCAGATGCGAATTCATCACATACTAAATATATATTATTATTATTTTCATTCGTGTTAAACAAAAAGTTAAATTTTGTTGTTCACGGCTACAGGAGACTTGGGAATTTCAGATATTGTTTCTATAAAGCTTAAGTATGGTAGTAAACGTGTTTATTTACTTAATGGAACTGTTTGATATTTCTTTTAATTTTATAGTATCATGTTTTGAATAACTTTTAATATGATAATCAAAGCCTGTCAAGTTAATACATAATGTTTCAAATATATGATTCAACAACTAAATCATATCTCATTAGATGAAAATATTATTTTTTATTTCGAAACGTGTATTTTAATATTTTAAAAAGCTAGGAATGTACCACCATAAATTGTAAAATTGGATAAATTATTGTAATTTTTGAATAATTGTTTTATGATTTAATTCCGAAAGATTTGAATAAATATGATACAATTTGCCAGTTTGGAAAAAAAAGCTGAAACTTTAAAGTTATTATAACTCATTGTTGACAATTGTTGACTCAATTGACTGCTTTTTTACAACAATTTTTCTCCCGTTTTTATGTTAAAAAGAATATAAAAGAAACGCCCTTTCCTGGGTATGTAAATATCTACACGAATAAAAGTACACATAAAATATAATATAAATCTTGAAAAGGCATTTTCATCGCACTATTATCACAATCACTTGATATACCAAATTGTCTGTGACCGAATTTGTAACTAAGTTAAAATACTTAAGTGTATTTTAGAGAAAATATCTTATGGAAGATGTATACATTTTGCTATTTCAAGAAATACACCTATCATCCTAACTGATGTTTCAGGTTTCCATTACTTCTAATGATTGGCAAATGCCGGAGAGAATTCCTAAACTAAAGTCCGGATGCTTCTCTCCCCATTAAAAGGTTTTTCCCAATTCACCATTTCATCTCATGTGCCCATTGTCTGTTAAAACGGGCCTAAAAGTTAAAAAAAAAAAAGGATTCACAGAATGCCAGATGTACAAAGCACGGAATATTTCAGATTGTATAAGCTAAATTTCTTGCTTGCTTAAAAAGGCGAGTAAGTAGCAAGAGATAATGTTTACACATAGATGCTGAATCCTTAACAAATTTCCCTTCCGTACGTCTTAAAAACATACAACATTACCTCGTTTTTGGATTGGAATAATAGGAACGGAGGAGGCATTTCGGTCACTTCAACCTTGCTCAAGGGCTGGCCGTTTGTGCCTCGCCCCGTGGGGGCACCTCCGGGAGGAAGGAATGAGATGAGGGCTTCTAATGAGGTTCGGACGTAGACAAGATCTTTAATGTTTCCTGACAGAATACCGTAATGCTCGCTCTTCAAGAAGAGCAAGCCCCTCAGAAGGTCCGCATCCGTGCCGGGCCAAAAACTTTTCAAAGTGCAAGCCATCGTCACACCGCACACAGTCCATCTCTCCCGAGACTTTCGACCCTATAATAAAACAACTTTTTTGATTTAGTTTATTTACGGACGCTCTTTAACATATCCAGGTCATCAACGTCCCATTCAAATCAGGGCGTGAAACGGCCGACAAATTTTGCACAGAGGCCTCTTTTTTCAGGCTTGAGGTTCTTTATCTGGCCGTAAATGTACGGCATGGGGACCCATGACATTACTTCCCTTCCGAAGAAAGCCATACTTAGGATTTTTACGCCCGAAAAAAATCCATCGGTCCTGGCCGGGATTGAACCAGCGTTTAGAAGGCAAGTATGGTTACACTAAACCACCAGAACCGCTAATAAAACAACGAAATGAAATCATATGAGATGGAAGAGAAAGCTGTGGAAAGGAAAAGTACATCTCAGCATTCCCCTAAGTGACCAGGGAAATCACCTCCCCCCCCCAAAAAAAAAAGTCAGGATGGGCGGCTCTAGGAATTTGAACCGGGGACCTCCCGAATTACATGCATTACCGTCAGAGAGCCGCATTCAGTTATCTCATTCTTAGTAAGGCTGTTCAGAGAAACAGATTCTTTTTCTCTTACCTTCATTAATTGCTACGCAAGATACAGGTTTAACTTGAAATGTTCGTAAACATGCTAGTAACACACTTTTATTACCCTTCATATTAAAAGTAATCTAAATTTCCAGGATTCCTGCAATATAATGTTTTAATTCACATTTTCGCTGCTTTAAGGCTGTTTATATCTCATATAGCTAATTACCGAGATTCCGAATTAAAAGCAGAAATAGTACCGTTAAACCTCCATAATCTTTTAATTGCTTCCATTGTGAATTTGGAGTTATATACATTTTATTTGTTGTATCATTGCTATAATCAAACGACGTATCGCAGTTTAGGTAGTTCAAATGACTTATCTTTTGGATTAATTTATTACTGTGATTGCTTTTCATGTGATTGTTTCCTTGGAATATCTCTTTGTTCCTTTTTGAGATAGCTATACAGACAACGTTAAACTTCATTGACTGCTTTAAGAGAATGTAAGATGTTTTTATTCTAACATCACAATCTGTTTTAATATAATTGTTCTACAGTTTATAGTTTCATTATAACGTATATCTAAAACAATTGGTGACTTACCTGAGGACACATCTTGCATTGATATTTTCGTCCTGAACCGCCGTTCGTAGCGACGATGCTGCCCTGTTGCTGGCCGGACATTTTAGAGGCGTTTATTGGCTGGGGAACGACCAGCATTGCAGCTGCTGCTGCAGAGGGTGTTGGGGCTGAAGCCGGTGGAGACGCCGAACTACTGCTGCTGTTACTTCGAGGGGGTCCTCCCGCACTGTTATATAGCGAGGGGGCCATTGAGGCCCCTGCTCCAGGGTGTGCGCCCGAGTCCATGCGGGAATCTTCCAAACTTCCCCCTGGAAAGAATTACATTAATTAGTAATGTGAGAAGAAAAACCTCTTTCATTTTTTGCGCAGATTAATTATATAATTTAGGAAATACACGTGAACAATGCTATTCTGAACCGCGCTTGTAGCAAAACGATCATCAGTTACTTGGCGCTAATAATAAGAATAGCAGTGCTGCTATGTACCAGCGCAAAGTGCCCAGGTAAATGTATATTTCGTTGTTCAGTATTCTATTACACAAAAACTGAGATCCAATTTTGCACGGCGAGTGTAAGAAATCAGCTTCTTTAGACAATCGGTCACTAGTTTCAAAACAGGTTTGAATCCTCATGTGCTATCTGACTACATATTTTGCATTGCGGATGTCATTCTAGATGGACTTAAGTGAACTTTTAGTAAGAGTTTTACTCCAACTAAGATTCTTTACGCAGTGAGCCCTCTTCCAAAGCTGCCGGCTAAAAAGTTAATACAAGGAAACAACATGCATAGGAATCAACTTCACCCGAGAACTTGAAGAAAAACAAATTTCTCTTAAGAAAAAAAAAAAAAAAAGAAAGAAAAAAAGAAATAAACAAAACAAATCGACTTTGAAGATTCTAGCGATTGTGAAGATCTCTCATTCTCAAACACAAATAAATGTGCATATAACTGGGAAAAGTATTAACCATAAAAAAGAAAAGTGATCTGGTGAAAAGCACCAAATGCGAAAATTGACAGCGCTTGTACAATATGTGGCGGGGATGTTGCCAGGGGAAAAACAACTTAAACCATTTAAAACAAAATCATATGAAAAGAATATAACAATGTAACTCAGTAATTAAGTTTGTTTTGTGGATAATACCGTGAAGATTAGCCAGCTTAAATAGATTTCATTCGTTGTTTGTCCCATACCATGCGGCAACTCTCCTAAACATTAAGGAAGAGATTGCATTGCTTTACTAATGAAAATATTTTTTTTAAATGTAGCCGCCAAACGTTAAAATTATGAAAAAAACGTTGTTTTAGAATCTTTTGCGAAAGAAAGCTCAATGTTTATCTTAAAAGTAAGGGAATATGGCAAAAGAGTGCAAAAAGTGAGTCATCTCCTTCGGTATAATAAAAACAAAATATTTAACATATTGTATCAATACGTTACATTTTTACATAGCTTTTGAAGATAACACTACACAAATAACATGAAACAAGTAATCACATTATTATTCAACGACAAGCCTAAAGTATGCAGCTCTGAGATATTACAAGGTGATGTTTCCTTTACATTGTTGGATCTAGAGCAGTGTTTCCTAAACTGTGTTCGCGTATTCCCTGGGAGTTCCCAAAATATTGCAGAGGAGTGGGTAAACGTTTTTTCTAATGGCGAATTTATAATTTGTAATTAGAACCCGAAATTTAGGCAAATTGCCCGCTCTATCTGGATGGATATATTTAAGAGGCAGATAGAAATGATACATGTCTCGTATATTTGAGATCGGTAGAGTCAGTTTTTATTTTGCCTATTTTGGCTTCTGTTGCCTATTTAAGGCTTAAAACCTCTTTTTTGACTGTTTTGAATCGTTATGAAAGTTTCTACGATTATTTGCGCAATTTATAAAACATAAGGAATGTCAATATATCTAAATACATTCAATGGCTTTTTCATCTCACAAAGGTATCTATTGCCAATCTTGTTATACATTTATTTCCTTTCAAGCAACCAAAAACGTTCCTCTTAAGCTCTTTAAATAGCAGAACTTCCATTAATGAAAGGAACATACGGTTAACTCGGGCATACGAATACCAAGAAATAGAGAGGACGAGGGAAATACTGTAGTTTTGAATAGTCCTGGCGAATGCTCATGTATCACTCTTGGACGAGACAATTCTAGGAAACTTTTGGTAAGTGTAGCTTCTCAGCTACATAAATGTAACAAACAATTGCAAGCGATAAAGAAGAGGGAAATATAGCTATGCAATAAGCCCTCCCTACTTGTGTTCAGTACGGAAGTAAGAGAGATACTAACTTGGTTCCCCTATAAAAGCATAACAGAAAATGAACTCAACTAGAAACTACTGTGCATCTTTCACTCATTCGCCAGGACTATTCAAAACTACTTTATGTTGTCTTGATCAACATTTTCATGATACCCTGAAAGGTGAATGTTCTGTTGTAACTGGTGTGAATCTTTTCGAAATAGCTTGTTTTAAATATGTTCTAATCACTTTAGTGAAAGAACATTTTCTACAATGAAAAATGTTCTCTCTGACGAACGGCTGACTATTACAGTTGATGCCTTGAAAAAACATCTTCTTGTTGCTTGTAGCCAAGAAAAGTAAACTTAAGTACTTAAATTATGATAAAGAATTTGTTAAGTATCTTAAATACCTGTTTTCATTAATAACAAGTGCTATTATGCTGTTTTTACTTCTAATAATTGCCTATTTTAACAAGCATAAATGTCTTAACTTCCGAGCCCTGATTATTATTATTACTATTAAAATTTACACCTAAAATATCGAACTGTGGTTACCGTGGGTTAGACATATTGTTTTCAGTTCTTTGAAATTATGCATGTTATTTAAATATTCAGTGATAGAGAGTAGCTTCCTTATTATTATAAGCAGAAGACTTATTATACATACCAGGGGAAGAGACGCGTAGGTACAAAGTGCACATGGAATTCTGTCACTATATAAAATATTTCAATATAATATCAAAAAAGTGATTCTCAGTGTCTGGTTTAGATTTAAATTAGTGAAATGTGTAGTATAAATATGTGTCTTTAAATGTAGGAAAATGCGCTATTGCATTATTAACTTAACAATTTCGGAATGAATATTTGAATATTTTAAATATAAAATATAAATATAAAAATTCCTGCATGGCCTTGCAAGTTTGATAGTATAGCAATGTGGTCAGCAAAATGTACTATTGTGAGAGGATTATGCAGAAAAACCAGCAGCATGAAGAATATATAATAATTGACGAGGTATTTTGGAATGACTATTTATGAAATATCAGTACAATAAGAGAGTTAAGAGCTTTAAATAGAAATGAAAACATAAGGCTATTACTTTCAGTTTGCTGGAATGAAAGTAATGATAACTGTGCGTGTCTTCCTTACTATGCTGCTCATAGTACTTGCGGACTTGTCAGGGTTTTCTTCCTTAACAAATGAGAAGGTACACGATAATAAAGCTTCATGCAAAAAGAACACTTTGAATTTTGTCCAAAAGATTTTGACCTTTAGCCAGATAATACATCAGCAACTGTCACATTAGTCGAGCTGAGTGCTGCGTCATACTCTGCTATTGTTAACTGAGTTCTGCTATTACAGATATCACATTTCATCACGAAGTTTAGGTTAATGCTGGTAACAACAAACAAAATAAAAGTTAGGCAAGCTTTTCCATATTTTTAAAAGCTTTAAAAAAAGAAGAAAATGCAATTCGTCAAAGTTTAAATGAAATTGATGGCGGTCGAAAAAGTTCTCCCCCTTCTGGATGATTACAAAGTTGGAAAACTAACTTCGAAGGAAATGCACCCAGAACAATTAGCTGTAACGTTTTCTTGGAATAGATGTAACTCTACACTTAAGTGGAGACTTGTGTTTCATTGACGAATAAGAACAAAAATGAAGCGTTCATAAAAACTCATTAAAGAGGTTCCCCTCCACTCTATTTGTGCCAATTAAAACGACAAGCAAGACACTGCCGCTGTGATGTTGTACTACCACTTCTGCGCGTGTAACATCATCAACCTTACTGTACTCGTGCATTACACTGTGTACTCACAGCAATCGGCCTTACCTACCTCGCTGAAAGTTTCCCTGAGTATACACCGAACCATCAAAAACCCAGAACGAAATTTACCAAACGAAATCAATACTTTTCAGAAGACTTTTCATTAAAATTTAAGAAACATACATGTGAATTATCGATGCACTGTGGATAATTCTATAGAAAAATAGTTTAAAAAATATTTCACTTCGTTGTGATGAAATTCTATCTATTATCTGATGAATCAAAAGTTTTAAAATAACTTATATTACTTGTTTTATATTAAAATGAAAAGTTTAAACACTAAAAGAGAAATACAAATAGAATACTAATGAGACAACTTAAATGGTCCTGGATTGTCATAATAATAATAATAATAATAATAATAATAATAATAATAATATTATTATTATTATTATTATAGTAACCTACATAAATGCCATGAGCACAAGTGCCTGTTTATCAAGGTGGCTTGAAAATGCAATTCACATGTAGCCACACCGAACATGTTTTTTTCACATACATAATAACAATCTGCATCTTTAGCAAGACTTTAATAATAGCCTTTACTAAACAATTCCATGGATGAGGTCTTCGGCATATCTTGACCATTCTCTGCCGAACTCATTTTTCAGTTCGTAAGTCCATCGCATTTTTTCCCGTCTTGGATTTCTTCTACCTGTTCTTAAAGCATTCGTAAGCTTTTAAGCTCATCAGTTCTTGTCCAGAGGCCTTACGTGGTCGGTCCATCTTTGATTCTGTTTATTAATTTCTCTACCTTATATCTTCGTGATGTAGTTAGCGAAATACAACCATATTTACATTATTTTGGCATTAAAGTGTTTCTGTAATGGTAGCCATGTCTTTATTAAGTTTATATAAGATACTTATTTAAGTTTTCTGTTGGGGTACACAGCAGCTGTTTGATTGAACTCTTGTAGTGAAAAGCATTTGTAGAAAAAAAGAGGGCTCTCTTAACTATCATAAAAATGCACTTACTCATTTTTAGACAAAGTTTTAGTCTAAATAATTAAATCTAGCGATATGATTAAGGGGATCAGTTGATGTCCATTTGACTACTTTGAGGGAAATGTGTGCAGTAATACATTTTACAGATTCAAGAATTGTAAATAATTTATAAATAGCTAGCTAATTTTGTTTAGATGTTAATAATAATAATTTTCTAGTCAGGACTTTCTAACAAAGTCACAGGGGTGGATAATAACCTCAAACCTCAAAGTATCAGAATACATGTTTAATAGTGTTTAGCTGCTGAGGCATCACAGGCGGTGTACACTGGGACACATGAAATGAAATGATAAATTGGGAAAATTATGTTTTTAAAAGAAGTGTTTCAAGCATAAGTTCGGGGTATCTATCTGGTATTTGCCATATATGACGACTGAAGAAACCTTGGAAAAACTCAGTCAGAGGGGATGGTCTTGGCGGGAATCGAACCCCCGACCTCTCGAGTCCGTGACCGCCTGTGGTGCCTCAGTAGTAAAAACGGGCGTTAAACACAATTAAAAAACAAAATAGTCCGTAATTTAAGATCTCGGTCAACTGTGTCATTTTGAACGCATTTTATAGAGAGACGACTTATATCACTTCCAAGACTTTCACAGTCAGCGTTCATATTAACAGATTTTAAAACTCCCAGCGTAAGCTCTGGTTTTGAAACAAACCTGAAACAATAGCACAACAGCCCGGATATTTTAAATTTTAAAAAATGAAAAAATATTAAATTAAAAGGGTATTACATTTAAAGTAATAAATAGCTTATAATAATTTTGCCATTAGCAAAAAACGTTTCGAAAATTTAAACGAATTTTTGTAACAGTGCCTATTTAGGAGTAAGTTAAGTGAAATAAAGCTATTAATATAGATATCTTACTGAACTTAGTTTTCCCTTTCCAGTCGCATTATATTGCACTTCTAAAATGAAGATTAACCTTTACATTCTTTCTCGTTTTCCTCTTGAGTCCTCTCAGAAGCCTTGTCCGCACGTTATTATAATGATGCTGTTACATTAGTTAATCGTCTCTCTGAACAATTTTATTTTTTCTCTCATGGCAGGCGGCTTGATGCCCGCATACTCCCGACAAGCGTCCATTCTGTGGACACAGCGCCCGTGCTTTGTAGACCAGACCAGTTCATCGTGTTACAAAGTTTTAAAGCTGCAATATTCTACTGGCTGGTAAATCTCTTTTCCCTCTTTATAAAAAGTTCAAACGAAGAAACAGTTAAAGCTCATATTGTTCATACTGTGCCAACTTTATCAAGAGCAGGGTATACTGGCTTTCTTTGCTGTTTAGTTTTCTATTATATTTTCTATATAAATTCTTATATACAAAATATATAAATAAAATAAATTCTTATTTAATGTGAACGGGCGACCTTGCACACTCCAGGTACTGTTCATACTGTTGTATTTTCTGCAATACGTTACTAAAAGATGGCTAAAAGAATGGACGTAGAGGCAAGCACGTTGAGTTTGAAGCCCAGGTAGGAAGTGGATTCATTCAATTAGAGAAGAACATGGAGAATTCGATAATTTATTTCAGGATCTCCAAAATTATGAGTAATTCCACCATATTTTCGTTTAACACAAATGCACTTTGAAGAAACTTTGCGCTTATTTAAGGGGACATATGGAGAAAGAACACTAAATAGAGAAAGGCAGGTTCTGCTAAATAAGAAAAACACATATCTCCTTTATTCAAGTTTTCAAGGTTGTTCTTATTAAGCTTCTAGTACAGAATTTGGAAGGCGATCTCGGTTCAGATCCCTTGGGATCAGGCACCACGACCTTGGGGTTTTTCGCGGTTATCTTCTGGTTGCCTAGGTGAATGCTGGAATCGATTTTTCCTTTTCACAAACTTTTCCCTCTTTCATTTCATCTTATTCCATTCTTGGTTTTATTGCGGAGTTACATTGGTTTGGACTTTGGAAAGTTTTCTGTCCCAGTGCTCCAGTGCTCCATCTGGAAATAATGTTAGGAATTCCAACTACCACTGTGCTTCAATGCCCCTAAATCGTGTATTCCCAGTATTCACCTTACCCCTTCCTTCTAGGGGCCGCCATTGGGGGCGTACGCACAAATAGCCATCTCTTGAGCACGGCTGGAGTACCGATGTCTTTTTTTGATCCTACTAATCCAATTCAATCCAACCCAACCCATTTCAAAGTCATTGTTGCTTATTTTGCATAGACAAGGATGTACTTCACCTCTTCACCTATGAAGATTTCCAAGTTTAGATCACAAACGTTTCAAAAATGAATACATACCGCAAGCATGCAGAATCTTAACTTTTTCGCTGCTGCAATCGAGTTATCCTGACCTGATATTTGCGTTACTATGGTGCTAAGATGGAGTATATTTGATCGCGCAAAGTAAAGGGATTAACCTGCATTTACTTCCAATACTATTTATTGGTTACACCTTGAGTTCAGTTACAAGATTAAGTCTAGTCTTGGATGACGTCTGCAGAAACATTTATATAACGTTATCCAAATGCTGAAATTTACATTTCTGCTATATCTTTCCAAAAATAGTCATATGTCAAATGCGCGCTCTAAAGCTGAGTTTTGTATTTTATAGCGGACTACATTATTTTGGAAGTGCATAGCTATAGGTTTGTATCTTAATAGTATCATTTCACAGTATAGCGTCCGATATTCGGCGGCCTTTAAAGTAGGTAATACACTAGCCCCCCCCCCCAAGTACAAACTTTAAAATGATTGCGCTTGATTGTTTATTTCACAGGTATCACAATTTCCAGTTCTTACACCTAGATTGGATTGAATAGCCTATATTTGGCTATTCACAATTTATTAAAAATGTTTTTTGTGTGTGTGTGTGTGTTTTGCAAGCAAGTACAAAAATCACGTTTTTGCCCGATGAACCATTGTGCTTTACTAAAGTCTAGAAGACTCTTTATTTATATGATTTATTTGCGGACGGTATTTTCCATTTCACGTCATCACCGTCCCATTCAATTCAGGACGTGAAACAACCGATAAACTTTGCTCAGAGGCCTCTTTCTTCAGACTTGAGGTTCTTTTACGTGCCGTACGACACGGACCGCAGTTCCCTTCCGAAGGAAGTCACACTTAAGAATTTTAAGCCCGAAAAATACATCGACCTTGGATTGAATTCGCGATCTTGGGTCTACGAGGCAAATAGGCTACCACTAGGCAACCGGACCGACCCATTTATTGTGTAGTTATCTTCTTTTGTTTCCTCTTATATTAAATTTTAATTAATTTAATTTGTCGCTTAAGAAACGAAGATACGATTTTCATTAAGCATTTGCATGAATATGGCAACTTTGCCGAAGAAATAGGCTCAGCAAGAATATTCTTTGGTTAGCAAGACAACATCCTTAAAATAAGAAGCGGAAGTTTCTTTCTGTCCGCACTCCGAAAAAAATCAAGAAGTGTATGAATGCTTTGTACTGAAGGTGCAGATCCAGGCACAAGTTTAAGTTAGCGAAAAACATTTCGACAAACGTCATATGTCGCTCCTCACTCAGACGTGAGATAAATTAGATTTGGAGTTAATACGTTTCAAAATGATTAATGTAACATTACTAAAAACACTGGACAAAAAAAACGGATAGGATTTTGAGACTCCTAAAAAAATAAAAAAAAAATGACTCACAGATGAAAAAAGCACTATATAGGTTGAGAGATGATTGCCCAAAAACTCACCTTTCTTAGATTCTGCGACAGTTTTCGCGGAGTTTCAAATGAAGAAAAACAAAATACACCTTCATTGAAAACGGAATTAAGCTTAATGTACATAATATTGTGGGTATGTCCTATCCCAGATTCTTTCAGGAATAGAAGATATTATTTAAAAGTATTGCTTTATGCAAGAAAGAGCGCCATCTCATCCGGCAAAACAAACAGTGGAACGTCTACTAATGAACGGTGCTTATAGTTACTTCATACCTTTATTGTAAGAATTATTTTGTGTGGAAAAAAAATCGTGATCTTGATCGATTAAAACAAGTCTTCTTGAATGTTGGGGTCGGCTTGATAAAATGTATTTTGCTAATGGGCACCTATAAAATTTTCATGTTAATTGTGGTAACAACATAATTATTACTTTTGATCATTTTAAATATAATTCATTAATTAGTTATCGGCTATCAGTTTTTGTATATTTTAATTAATAAACTGTTTCTAAAAGTAAAAATTTTAAATCAATTAATATTAGTCTCCTTGAAATTTTAAATGTGAAATCTATTCTGTTAATCTACATTGTTTTCAAGAATGCATTATTAAAAATGAGTTATGTGTTTCAGGAGATGGAACACTTCAATTTTGTGGGATTTTTTGCAGGGGGAATCTATGTATGTAGATGTGAGACCAAACATATCTATATTTTATAAGTAAACTTTATTTTTATATACAAAATATAATAATGATGATAATTATATAAAACTCAATTTGCAGGATATTTTTTTTTTCGAAGAAGAATTGTAACAAATTCTAAATTTTCACGAACCTGAATTTGAATCCTGCAACATTCTTAAAGAAGAACAAGTAACAGATATAAAAACATTTTGGCTTTAAAAAAGGCGCAAGTGGGAAGCTGCAGAAATTTCAGTAGAGTTTTGAAACGCTGGGCTGTAAATTGAGTAGTACTGAGTAGCTCAACAAGTAGACAATTGCTCTTACTAACCCCAGCATGGGTTTCTAGAAACAGCCAGAAATATCGAGAGTTTGTTTTGAGAAATTTCGTGAGCGCGCAGTGCACATATCCCACTAGCTGCTGTATTGAAAACATGAGATCCGGGTGTCACTGATCCCCTCCCCCCATTTTGTTAGTAAACATTTCTTTTGCAAGCTAATGGTGTTAAAACAAAACTTTGCACATTTATAAAATTTAATTTCAATTTGTTCATTAGTATTTCAAAATTTTAAATGAAAATAAATATAAGAAGATTGGATTTCTTGAATTTGCAGCCTTTTCCGAAACTCTCTGGACTCGAGATTTCAGATGTCCCATTAACAGGCATGTTTTTCTTATGTATACTTTTTTCAAAAAGTAAACTCCAATGAAATTTGTGCACAGCAATACATATGTATTTGTACATCCTATCGGACTAGCAATACTTTTTCTTTGAGTTATTCTTCTTCGTTTCAACTGTAAAGGAAATCTCCGTTATTTATGTTAAAATATTTTTACTTGATGATTCTGCTGCAGCACATTGGAAGCTCCAAGAAAGTGTTCAGATGGGAGTTGTAAATGTTAATTACCGTTATAACATTTAGCAAGAGCAATTACCCATCCTTTTCTAGCTCCCAGGGATGTATCACAGAGGGAACTGAATTAATATAACCACCTGTTTAACAATCGGAACAATAACACTCGAATCCTTGACTCCTGACTCCAGGTTCCTCCCGTGACGAAGACTTGGATTAATATTTCACCAGACAATTGGCTCTCTCTCCCTCTCTACGCTCGAAACAATGAAGATGTCCTTGCCCTCTATGGCACTCAACCTGATTGAGTACCCAAACCACTTCATTGAGTGCCTGAACAAAACAACTGCAATTATTTCATGCAATTACCTGTTCGTTAAAAGAACTCAAACAATAGTTTATAGCCCACGTTTTTCCATTTAAACACACAGCTTGGAAATACATGCATGTATTTAACATAAAGCAGCAATAAGACAGTTGAACTTTTGTAAAATTGATAAAGATAGAAAGAAACACATTCTGTAATTAAGCGAATAGTTTCTAAAGTGTAAATATTTAAACTAAGAGGCAGAAATAACATGATATGTAGACCGGATAGAAATGGGCATAGAAAGAGAAGAAATTATTCACTATTTAAGAAAGAGCGAACATAAAGCATAAAATAATGAGGTTAGCTGAGTTATAGGTCGCCCGAACACAGCGAAAAAATTAGATAGAGTCGCTACGCATAAGGTTAGTATTTTTACTGAAAGTATAAAATGAAGGCGTATTTAAACTGATAATATTACGCAGTGACATATATCAAATATGCTGAAAATTGTGCTCCTCAGCGGCTATATACCACCGGCATCTGCGTAGGAAATTCCTGTATCTTATAACTTTTCCTTCCGTAAGAACAAGGCGGTTCAGAGCATTTTGTCATTGAGAGATTCTGTCTGTCATCCAATTATCAAACAAGTTGGCTAACAGTTTCTCTAGATTGAACACCATTGCCGGATATTTGCTTGCAAATCGCCTCGCCACTTCTCTGTAAGAATCCGTTTTAACATATGTACCTATCACAAATATAAATCTTTCTTTAAGAGTATATACACTCTTATATATAAGATATATACTCTTATATATAAGAGTATATTAGATATACCGTTATATATAACGGTATAGCTAACTAACGAAGAACAATTAGGAAAACAATTTACGATGGAATCACTGAGTAACTCGATCGCACAAATATTCGCTGACAAAGCCTCTCAAACTAACTACAAGGTGTTATCTGTACATGCATTATACAGTCTTGACAGCTTACTTCTATCAGTTTCTATAAATATGTTAGCAGAGTACGCTAATAACAACATGGGGCGTTGAAATGTCTACATGTGAGGAAAAATAGGTTCAAAAGTGGAAGATTGGTTTGATTTAATTAAGGGCGTTCTTTAACAACTCAGGTCATCAGTATTCTATTGAATAACGGGAGTGAAATGGTCGACAAATTTTGCTCAAAGGCTTGAGATTCTTTAAAATGCCACAAATCTATGGCACGGGACTCACGATTCCCTGCCCTTCCGAAAAAACCACTCTTGCAATTTTTACGACCGAATAAATCCATCTAACCTAGCCGGGATTGTACCCGCGATCTTTGGTTTAGGAGACATGTATGGTTATCACTGCACCACCAGGACCGACAATAATTTAATGTGAAAGTAGCAGTTGAAAATATGATAAATTCCAAAGTTGGAAAACCAATGGACATCAGAAGAAAGTGCCTGCATCACCATTAAATATTTATAGCGGTAACTTTCAGAGGGAATAATTTCCCAAATCTGATATGACTTTACATGGTAGCGAGAGAATTAAACAGGATTCCTCAGCAGATTACGTTTATCTTCTGTAACAAGCATTTACATGTATGTATATTTAGTCATAATTTTAAAGGCTGACAATTATTAAATAAAAATAGGCACGATGCTCGTACATTAAAAATTACTTATGCCTTCAGTTACTCCTAATATTTAGCAAAGTTTGATTCATAACATGGGATTATCACCGCTTTTTAAATTACATTAGTGTATTTTTTTAATTTTGACCATTAATGAATGTGTTAATTAATTGAAATATTATTTTACAGAAAAGTGTAGATAAATAGTTTCTATTAAGTAAAATGATTTTCATTGCATTCTATTCCAATGCAATTTCTATCTCTGACAATGTCCGTTGTGTATTTTTAGTGATATTATTTAGATAGCCAAAGAACGTACCGCCGTTTGAACAAAGAATGACTTACAGTACTTGGGCACTTGTGTCTATAATGACATGTAGCAGCTCATTCTGAAACGAATTAAAGTTGATTTTATGCCTTTGCTGTTCAATAACATGTAGTAACTCTATTATTCTCGTCATAATTCTGCAGTTCTTCACAATTTAATATGCGAGATGCCTTTTAACATAATATGCACAATTTGCAGGTATTGCCAATTCTCTTTGGGCATATATCTAGATCACTCTGCAAATAATTATCACCCTGGATTTTCCTAAAATAAGTACAACAGTAATGCCTAAATAATTACTTCGAAATTCTTTTTACTACACATGCATTTAAATTATTGTTAATTTTTTTTTCAGAGGCAAAATTTGCTGTTGCAGCCTTTTTAAGATATTCAAAAATGTTCGTATATATTTGCTTCTAGTTAATGCAGGTATTTGAAAATTGATCACACTTTTAGTTTTTTAAACATATACACATACGTGTGTATTTCACAAACTTATACGTATATATATATATATATATATATATATATATACTTATTATAACGTAATCTCTTGCTTTCTGAATAGGTATGTACAACGGCTCTTTCACAATATGGCTATCTAATTTTTTAAAGTTTACCATATTCTATTTTTGAAACTGCTATACATTACAACGTAGAGAAATAAACATTGTCTTAGAGCAGAAAATTAATGCTTATATGTCTGGCAGTACGAACTTTACACATAGTCTATTCCACATGTTTTTTATACCTCCGGATATTGAAAGTATAAACTATTTTATATTCTAGGTATTCTATATAATTGGATAAGCAAAACTCCTCATTACGAAATTGATTGGGTTGGATTTAAACGAAATTTATATTTTTAGCAGCCATTTTCAATGTTAATCATTTTCATTGAATATTTTTCTTCCAACTAGAATCAAAGTATATTTTAAGATGATTTCAAACGGGAAAAAAATATTTTGATCCATAGCCAAATGAAACACTTTGTGTTTACCGTCATTAACACACAGCCTCGTAATCGGAAGGTCTGGAGTTCGATCCCTGTAGGACCGCCCTCCATAACTGAGATTTTTTTCAAGGTTTTCATCAATCCTCAAACGTAAAATGCCGGAGAGGTATCATAAATTTAGGCCTGGAACTTGTCCTTTCTTAAAAAAAATAATTTTCCAATGTATCATTTCATCTCATGTATCGTTAGTGTCCACCACCTATGATGCCTCAACAGTAAAAACGTAAGTTGAACACTATTTAAAAAATTATACTTAAAATCTCACTCTTTTAATAAAAATATAAATTACAAAATAAAAAATACTAACTTTACGAGTTGCGATTCAATCTCCATTTTTGCCGATTGCGATGAAGCAGCCATGTTCAGGTGAGCCGTAACTCAAATACCACACTGTATTATTTTAAAAGTTTATTTACCCAAATTGCGAAAACAATGAGATAAAAAGATGTTCATCAGTAACATCAGCTTCGTTGTCAACAATTCTACAATGTACAAACTTTCTCATTTCGTTAACTGTTGTCTGAAAAGTTTATTCCAGATCAAGTTCTAATGCTTGTTGAAGAAAATATGGAACATTGTGCATTTCGCAATGCCTAATGTCAGGATTGAAGCGTGAAAGACTAAAATGAGCTATAAAAATATTTGCAAAGATACTTAGCAGAAAACGAGATTGAAGTATGACTTCACTTGCCAAACCGGAAGTCATCCATGTGATGCTTGTAAGAGAGCAAGAGGAAAGACAACAAAAAGAACAAAAGAACACTAAACTTTTTGCTGGAGTAGAAGTATCGTCTAGAAAAGTTTTTTGTTGTTGTATTTTGTTCACGGTTGCAGTATCGATTCTCCTCGCCTTGGTCAAGAACAGCCATGGCCACAATGTCCGGTAGCGGTCAATGGTTTTCTTGTGCACGCCCAACTAGCTTGCTTCACTATCATCCTCCTTTCATCGGGCAACTGTATCAATACATTGTCTGTCATTCATCAACATTAATGTTCTATTGTGAAAACCAGTAGAGGACAAGAGAGCGCAAGAGTGTAGCATTCTCTATCTGATTGCATTCTAAGCCTGCAGGGTTTTGTGCTGTGATTAACGGTACGCACAAGGAAATCGTTTTGCCATTTGTAACCGCATGCATCTTCATGTGTGGTTCGAGAAGCTTCAGAGTAAACATTCAAATTCTGAAAATGTCTACTAAAAGGAAAATGAAATGGAATAACTTCTGAAAATTCGTCGTAGGACTGAAAGGATACAAAAGCGGTATAAGTGATAGGGAACTTAATATTTTTGAGAACGAAATCTTTTTTAACACTCCAGCACATAAGTTTTGTATGGTGTGCAAATATGTCACCAGTATAACTATCAAAAAATTCTTCCTCCCCCCTTAAATACATTTATCATTAATTTTAGCTACGAGGGACAATCAGAAGATAGATTATGCTTGTTTATTTCTGAGCTAGAAACGTTTATTGATCAAGACATTATAATACAATTTGACACAGATAAATCACACTATTTTTCGACAAACTCGCTCAGTGTCTACAAACAGTTGTGTACAATTCGCACATTTTTTGCATGACGATTGAAATACGTTCCAGTTGATCTCGGACGAAGAAATGAGCACTATTTATTGAGATACTCAACTCCTGTACAAATTCTGTGACTGCTGAGAACCATTGCATCAACTGTCTTCTGTGTTTGACATTGTAGACTCTTCCTTGCCGATCAGTATTAGTCATGTATGTACAGCCTAAACGCGACATTGCATTTGGTACCTATAGAGCGATGAATTCTCATGAACTCGGAACGTTTCGCTCGCAAAAATCGTACTGTTCCTAGTATTTCAATCTTGGAGTGCGTTTCCAGTTGACGAGGCATTTTGTATTCTTGCTACGATGCACCTCTTATCACTACTACAACGAAAATGTTCTATAGGAAGAACATGAACTAGAAGGGATAGGGAGGGACTCAGACCTGTACAGGAGTCAGAAGAAATGAGAAGATTATGAGTAAGCTATTCTTCAGTACATCCTGAAGTCATTTCTCGGCTCTTGCGCCTCTGCTGACATTTTTTCGATTGTAACAAGAAATGGTTTTTTAACATCTGCCCCATCCATAAGGAGTTTATGAAACATTGCTGGCATTTAATACAAATTATACAGCTGGACAAAACTCTTGGAGGTTTCATTTGTATATTTCTTAAACGCTTCTACATTAACGCCATGTATACAAACTAATGAAGTCAATATAGTGTGCAAATGTCTATTTGCCATTGTTAAATAATTTGTTTTGGTTAACCAGTTATTACCTCTACTTCTTCCCGACATTTTTTATCTAATATTTTTCTTGTTTTCTGAAACTGCACACCTATCCGTTTTTCTGCTAATTTCCATTTTTCACATTCATAACTAATGTGTAGTAAACAATCAAAACATCTTATGCAGGCGTGTAATGTGGGCAATCCAAACTGACTTATTAGGGTCAGATGTTTTTGCTGCAGCATCTACTTATTAATTTCTTTGGTTTAGTATTAAAAATCTAACACCTGTGAAGATGTTGTTAAATCTCACACTTTGCCATCTGCCATTGTTAGACTCAAGTAAAAGTGAAAAAAGCGTCACAGCATTTAATCTCAAAGGTAGTAGTTTTTTATTTGATTTAGTTCTTGTTTGGTAATTTCTGAAGTTTTCTTCATTATCTACTCGTAAAATCCATCAGGTCTCCAGTATCTTATGGATGAAATACGTGGAATAATCCAAAATATCTAAAGCGCTTTCATTGTAACTGAATAGGCCCAAAAGGGATACAGTCCTTCTGAGGTTCATCCTCATCAATAAGAACTTGTTTCTATGAACCATGACTGCTACTGCCATCTATTCCCTACTTTTATATATAATAATAAGTAATAATCAATTTTATATATAATGCTAACGAATAGTTCAATATTTTTGATTGCACGCCATATTTAATTATTTCAGAAACTCCCAAAAGTATTTCTTTTTACAGTAATCACAGTTTCTATCTTTACAATATAAGTTGCTAATTTAAATGGATTTCTTATAACGTGGATAGCTCGATGCGCGTCACCCGCAACACACCACCTAAAGTACTCGTGATATCTACTAAAGAATAGTTAGATGAAGAAAAACCTTTACAGGTAATATAATTCAAACATTAGGGAACCCAGTGGAATAACTGGAAATTGCGTCATTTTTGTAAGTCAATACAAAATTTAATATTTTTATAAGAACATTCTAAATCCTTCTAATTTCTAATTTAAATTATCTTTTAAAGCTCTATTACTTAAATATAAGTACTTTATATATTTAAATTTGTATTAGAATGGAAGAAAGTATAAATCTCCTTCACCAGTCTGCATTTTCTTACAATTTCAAGCAAACACTTTCGAGTTACAAAAGGATACAGAACACTGACCCCGCGGTCCAAGGAAGATCCTCCTAGTCGCATATCGGTTTGTTTTGAAAGTGGTGACATTTCATTCACAGTTCAAAGCACTGAGCAAAGCATGGTGGTTTGATACTTTTGGAAGCAAAGTATAAATATAAAAAACAGGTTGTTGAGAGTGTAAAAGTAGTATTTTAGCGCCATAGATTACTAGAATATCTTATATCTTCCGTGCACATAACAGCACTGCAAATTAATCAAACAAGTTTAAAAGTTCGTGCTTTGTACTCCTTTAATAAATATATGAATATATATTGGGAATAAATTCTGCAACGTATGGCTCAAAAGCGTATTCAAAGTACAGCAATTATTTATTTATTTATTTATTTATTATAAAAGTGAATGTTGAATGTCATATCATTGGGAACATAGTAAGCAAATCTCTTTTTAAGCTATCTATGTATATATCAAATTAATGTTTAATTACTTTTTGAAAAGGTTTGCCCATTAAAAAGGTAACTGAAATATAATTCTTGATGTAGGACTGCGCTGGGTGGATGAAAACTTAACATTATGTTGTGTAAGAGAAAACGTTAGATTAAAAGACTTAAAACTGATCTCATTTCCAGACGGTGCAATTTGAACACCTGTAATACTCCGATTCAGTAGACAAGCATTATCATTTCAAATATTAATAACTAGCACACAATAATTGTTATATAATGATCATACGCTGATTTTACAAAAAAAAAAAAGATAATAACATTAATTTTGTATTAAAATATACCTTCACTCATACAGGTAGAGAAAGCAACATAAATACCTGGCAATAACGAGTTGATTAAGAGTGCTTGTTACCTAAATTACGTAGAAGGAGCGATATTCACGTGAAAGAGCAGTTAATTACATTCGTATCGATTATTTCTGCAATTAGCTCTGTACTGAAAATGTATAATTCTTAAGCGACAAGAAACATTAACAAGTACTAGCAATTGTCATGCAGAAAAAGGCACCTTCACAATATTTAGATAGAATAAAAATTAGAAATACACAGGAAATCTTTATTTTCCTTACTCTCATTCAATTTATAATACTATAGTATAAAGTTTGTTATCTTTATTTTCAATGGTAGTTTTATTTCATTAATATTCTGCAGTAGAAGAAAAAGGCTAAACTTACAAATTCAGAGTTTGAGGGAGTTTATAACTGGTAATGAGATTTTGACAAGATACACTTAAAATTATAAAAAAAGAAATCTTCAAAAGAGTGTACATGCTTTTAACTGAAAACAAAACTATATATGGATTACAAATAAAATATCTGGGGTGTATAAACATTTTCCTAGCTCCTTTAAAATTATCATACATATTTTTGTACAAATTGCTGTGACATTTTTTTACAGAAAATAATTGCAATCCTTTAAGAAACATAACATTTAAAAATTTTTCTCCTTTTTTCTCTTTTCATTTTTGCTGAGACTTTGCACATAAAAGTGTGTCCATCAAAAAATAATTAAGATACCTCCAGAGACATGTGATTTTTGAAGATGTTTAACGCCCGTTTTTACTATTTAGGCACCACAGGCGATGCACATGATGAGATGAAATGATATATGGGAAAGAATTTTTTTAAGGAAGGAAACGTTACGGAAGTTGAATTTGTCACTTTAGTACTGCTTCTTTAGAAACTTTAAAATTTGAACAGGGAGACCATCGTTTCTCTATCTCAGATGCCCATGGAACAATTGCGGCAAAGTTCATTAACACACAGTATGTTCCTTAACGGAATATTATTTGCAGTTAAATTATATTATGCAATAGTTTTAACGTCCTATGCCTGCTGCCAAGAAACTGGAAACCGTGAATAATTAATAATGATGCAAATGTGCCTGAAACAGACCATTGCCTAAGTTTATTGTCTTTACAGGATCAGAGAAAACGTCTTACCTAGATAACATGACCCAAGTAAGATCAGAACCCCGTTTCTCACTTTCGCAGTTGGTTTGAGACAGATACCCTAGCCACTGAACTACCATAGTTGACGGCACATATCTCTAGATTATTTTCATCTTTTAGAATTAAAATTATCATGGAATCAGAACACAAAAAGTAGTTACTTTTTAACATTAAACTTTCTGTATGTAAGTTATAGCTAAGAAATCGGTGGGTTAATTTTGTTATATTTTAGAATCATTTTATTTATATATTAATATTTACTTTCTAAACACTTCAATGCCTGAAAACGTTGGCCATATTAAATATTATATTTTATGTATTGAAAATAATTATTTTCCTTTTTTACGATTATTACATAAATTAACTATTTATAAAAAACAGGATTGTCCGCAGTTATACTATACTATAAAAAGTATAATATTCTATTTACTTCGTTTAAGTACATATATACATTGTTTTTCCAAATCTGCACCCAACAAAAACAATATTTCATATTCAAATTTAAAACAAAACATTTGGGAAACGGATGGTTGCACCTCAAAACGTAGTTCTTTTCAATTTAAAAAATATTACATTTATTATTCAACTTTAAATTATAGTCTCTGAATAAAAGGGCTATTTTCTATAAATTGCTTTGTATCGTGCTACCTGCGTAATAATAATAATTCTGTAGAATATAAGCATTTACCATTCTAAGAAACAATGCTATTTGTCATTCAGCATAGTATCATGAATTAAACATGGTACCTTGCTGCCGGTTTTAACTTTGCACTGCTCCTGTGTTATATTTATGGCGTTAGACTTGGAGTAGACATTCTTCAGATACTTAATTACAAAGGAATATATTTGCTGTCTTTCTGTTTCCCGCATCAGTTCCTTACTATAGGGTGTACCATAATGAACGCAAATTTTGTTTTAATAACAAAACATTTCAATAAATTTCTAATATTAAAGTCAGTATGCAGCATAAACAATGCCTTTAAATCTGAAACAAAACATCAGACAAATGTCCTCCACGGCTTCATTCGCACAACCATCATTTGTTGTGGCAACTTGGCAACATTTTCAATGACTTTAGAGCAAAATCCTGGCTTATTTTCACCTATGACACGTCTAATTTCTGCCATAAGTTAAGGGATGATTCGCATATTGGCCACATAAAAAGAAGATTTTATGCACTCCCACAAAAAGTAATCACATGATGTCAAATCACACGATCTCGGTGCCAACTTTGGTCAGGGAGTTCGACGCTGAAAATGATTCACTGGCTTCAGCTCTTGTGTTAGTCCGATCTTAGAATTATGCATATGCAGGTCTGCTTCTAGAAAGGACTAATTGTCGACTTCATTGGGCTTGTAGCAACGCTCTGTCTGATGAGGGCAACATTCTCCACCGATCGACTGGATGATTTGATGTTCTCTGTCGATCCTGTATCTTAAAATATTCTTACCAGTCTCTGCACTGTTGACATGTTAGACGCATTTTATCTATAAAAATTACACGAGGTCTTCGAACGGTCTCTGCATAACATTCACGTACTTTAAATGCACTTTCAGAATCTGAACGGATTGATCCTTCGTGTATAGCTCCATTTTAGCCTATAACAATATACATAAATAACAATCGTCAATCGTAATACAAACAGATGAAAGTCTGTTAAATTTCGGTTTTGGCAATCTAGTAAGCCGACAGAGGCATTCAAATTAAAAAGTGCGTTCATTATGGAACACTCTATATGTGTAAATGCTGTAGCTTACTATACCAAACCTTTACGAGTCTATCTTACCATAGCGGCAGGAAATAATCATATGATTTTTTTCTAGCATCAAACTGCCTATGCTGCAAAAGTTGAATGCTTCTAAAAATCCTTTTAACTTAGCAAAACAGCGTTTGTAAGTACTAATCCGGAGATCCTGGATTCTTTACTGTAAGAAGGCACTTGCCAGATATCCAAGGACTCCGAGCTCATTTGCGGCGTCATTAACATATTTCATTCATTCCCACAGATTACAAACCTGCATTTACACTTTTAGTATTCGCGTTCATAATCTGAAGGTATTGTGATAAGAAAAATGCAGTCAAAATGACAATAAATAATCAGTGAACATTTCGATCTGAAATAAATACTGTTTCATGGAACAGATACTAAGAAATTGACAACTTTATAGCTAGTGAGCAAAGGGGTCAGACGAATAAAACGCATTTTTATGACTTATTCCCAAAGTGTTTAATTATTTATCAGATAACAGCAGCGAAAAACCCTGAATTTTTATTCCTTTTTAATAAGACGGTGTCATTCTACAACTAAAAAAATTAAAACAATATTCATGAATATAGCTGATTAGAACTCTGAAATTCTACTAACCTTAGGAAAGAAATATTTTTCCTGTGCTTATTACGTGAAAATGGTAGACTAATTGAAAGCATGCATTTTATTCTTATAGTTAAATAGAACAATGAAGGATGAAACACGAAGAATATCCGGTGTCAGTGGTAGCTTCGTATTGCTTTATTTTTCTTTCCCTTTAAAGCACAGCCATAAAGGATTGTTAGTACCTTGCATGTAAGGTTAGTCATCAAACTTTATTATACACTCAGCTGAAGTTAGAAAAAAAACTGTTAAGGGTGAAATCGCTGACCATAAAGCTTTCTATTTTATGGTTGAGTCAAGACAGCCAGATGTGCGTATGTGGGAGCCACGAGGGAAGGGGGTTTAAACAAACTCAATTACTATGGCTGAAGTATCTTCATGAAAATTAGTTACAGAGCTGCCTGGTAGGATACGGGTAGACAGCGTACTTTTTTGTAACAATATATATTTCTCCTCATTGCATACTCCATCCAATAACTCGCATGTCTACTATACCATACTAAGTACGTTGGATTTAATATAAAGTTTCTCCTGTACATTTCGTGAGAATTTTCCGCAAATTTCAGACAAGTTGTGTTTTATTTCCTCACTTCTTTCTTCTCCTCTTTCTTGTCTTCCTCTATAGAATGCGGAAGAAATGTGTACAGACCATCTGTACATATTTCTTAGCTTGGCAATAAGAATTTTGAGAGCGGGAACCAATGAGCTCAGACGCTTCAATGTGGAGCTATAGGATCGATTATTATAGCTACGTTGTGATGTGAGGTGTGTTCATAGCCAGTTAAATGTAAAACATGTCATTGCAGTCAGCAGACTGCATCTCAATCTTACCACAGGTCACATGTTGTGACAGATGGGAGGATTAACAATATCTTAACAGAGATGAGATCAGGTATCAACAATTTTTACATATACTATGTTGAAGTCAAATAATCAAGTAATGTAGCTATTGGCTCCACACAGTTTACGCGTGTTTGAACGGAGTGCTGCGCATGAGCATAGAGAAATACGTTAGGTTTTAGCATGGTTACGGGGAGTCGAGTATGGATGTTCCAAGTTTAAGGACGTACGCCATACGCTCCGAAAGCCGCCTTAGCGAGGGTTGGTAAGATGATACTTAATTGATTTACAATGTAACATACTTAATGATCTAATGTGAATTATTATAGCGGTTACTTGGAACCCTGATTCCATGATATTATTTTTTTAAATGTAAGTACAAAGAATTTAGAAAATGGAGCCCAAAAGAAAGCAACAATAAAATGCCTTCCCAACCACACCAATACACTCGAAGCCTCCACCAATATCACACAGCCTAACTTTAAGGGCATTCGCTTATTCCATCATTATAACAATTAAATTCGGACATGGGACGAAGTCACCTTCTTGTATCAACGTATATCATAAACATGTTTATTTACAAATCAGAAACACAGGGAAAATCATTGAGCCAGATTATCAAGTAACCACTATAATAATCACATTAGATCATTAAGTATATTACATTGTAAACCAATTAATGCTATATCGCCTTACCATTCGTCACTTAGGTGACCCTTCGGAGTGTATGGCATATTCCTTAACCTTCGAAGATCCACACTCGACTCCCAGTAGCCATGCTAAAATCCAACGTGTTTCTCTAAGCGCTTGCGCACACACAATATAATCTCCCTTCCGTTCAAATATGCATAAACTGCGTGGAGCCAATAGCTGTATTATTTGATCATGTGACTTCAACACAGTATGTGTAAAACATTATTACTGCCAGACCTCAACACTGTTAACGTATTGTTATCCCCCCATTTGTCACAACATTGGTCACCCAGTGTTCAGTTCAGTAGTAAACTACAGTAGGTGGACTGTATTTTTTTTTAAAGAATGGCGTGGGCCATTGTTTCATGCATCAAGTGGATGAAATTCACTTGGCACATAACGCATCAGTCAGTGAATATTTGGAATATTTATTTTATTAAAATATGGTATTCACTGAAGTAATGCTCTGAAATTGGCGAATAAACTATTTATTTAAAGTAGGCTATTGCGTTTTCAGTTCTGTTAGTCATCCATAAACATATTTATAGCTTTTTTGTTGGATATTAGATTGATACGGTCGAAGGAGAATATTTCGGCTATTCAGCCTTGTGCAATGCCTGCTCGTGTATACCTATACCCCCCACAAATAGAGGCCCCTCTAAGAGAAGTGGATGGTAAGAGAGGGAAACATCAAGATTCACGTAAGGTGAGTGAGATAAGGGCATAGATGGTATCCCAAACATTGTTTCCAGATAAAACATTCCGACGGCGGAGGAAGGGCCAATTCCATACCTGACTCCGGTATGGAAACCTTTCCAAATCGCAAGCTACCGTTACACCAAACCAGCCCACTCTGCAACAGAACCAAAGGAATGATGTGATATGAAATAGGAGAGCGATCATTTGGAGCAAAGGGAAGATTCGTCCCAGCATTCGCCTCGGCTACCAGGGGAAACCATGTAGACCTGAGTCGACCTCACGAATGCGAATCTCAAGTGCTATAGCCCGAGTTAACTTTGGAGTTAACGCTGCAACACCACAACGAGAGCATTTGTTTCTATTCTTGATATGTCTATTTTTCGACCTCCTGTATACTCGTAAAAACTTTGTATTTTTATTAATTTTTTTTCCGCTCCCTGTGATCTACACATCACTTAAGTAAGGAGCACCATAACCGACTATTTTTTTTTTCTAGAAATGCCGTACTAAAAATGTATCATGCCCTATATAACATTACAAATTCGTTCTTTTCTACAAGCGATGGATTCAAAGCCAATGGGAATCGAAAATTCTATAAGCGTTAACTATTTTATCATAAAGTGAACCAGGAGCTAGATGTTCATATTTTACATTCCTTTATTAGCTAACTCATCCAACACACATGCATGAATTAGAATACGTTCCGAAACTAAATTTTC
The DNA here is from genome assembly GCA_030762175.1 of Metallyticus violacea. Taxonomy (NCBI): domain Eukaryota; kingdom Metazoa; phylum Arthropoda; class Insecta; order Mantodea; family Metallyticidae; genus Metallyticus; species Metallyticus violacea. The sequence continues at coordinate 91,203,561 of CM060833.1, read as the reverse complement.
TGAAAATCTTGTCACCTCAAAAGTAATACTGGGTGTTTTGTTTTGAGTCTCTGTATTCAATATTTTTATAAGGGGAGGTTTTCTTCCTCTAAAAATAAAAGAAAGTTGAATTTCTACTTAAAGAAGTCTTATCTAAAATAAGATGACAATTATATTTCACTCAAAGATCTTTAAAATCTGTTTCAGAACTTTGAGCCTGATTTTCAGAACAATTGCGCACTTTAATAAGTTTAAAGACAAAACTGACGAATATGTAATAGATACATCGGCTTCAAAACCACGTCATTCAGGTTTTATTCTATACACACTTTGTATTTTTCCAATCTGTTTATCAGCAAAACTTTCTACTTATAACGGAGCTTTAAAGAAATTGTCAGTATACCATCGTAATAATTTGCCTGCATTTCAAACCATTTAACCGTTTCAAAAGCGGTTAATTTTGTTGTTGTTGTTGTTGTTCTGGAGAATCGAGGTGAGCAGCAATAACTTGAAAAATACTTCATTATAACGCTGTATAGGTCAATGTTCTCCCAATGGCATAAATGAGAGATAAAGAGTCTGCCCCAGGATGTTTGTGTATTCGTTTGAATAGCAGTCTGGACCGGGCTCGGCCTGGACACTACAAAGTAGAGAAAACACCTGCATCTTCGCCAAGGACCGAATGCTTACCTCCGGTTTGTACTTTGATATCTTACCACTTAACTAACCAGATTACTTTCAGAAAAGATATACACACTGTACAAACGTATTAAGGCGGAAAAAATTGGCGCTAGAAACGTATCTGCTGTATATGTTGTTTATATGTAAAATAAATGTTAACATTTTATTTTATATTTTCAAATGTTCAGCATGACTCTCATATCTTAATATCGTAAAAATACCACCTGGAAGCTGCCTCTTTTGCCGATCCTTTGCACTTGGTGTAATGATGAGGCTGAAATAGAGTTTCTCCCCTTCAAAGAAAAAATTTCACTTTAAAACTTAAAAACTTCCTGAGATATTCGATTATCATTCCGAGGAAAATAAAAAATTATAACTACTTTCCGTGGAGGTCAACAATGATGCACAGTAATAAGATGCTGGAAATCGGTAGAAATGTTGAAAATATAAGGGTTCAGCTAAACAAATGCGCTACCTTTGTATGTGATACATTCATAAGTCCATCTCTTTCTCCCCACCTCTCTCTCTCTCTCTCTCTCTCTATATATATATATATATATGTGTGTGTATATATATATATATATATATATATATATATATATATATATATATAGGGCGAATACGGACCTCTGCGACAAATTTGCAGGAAAGATTGGTCTTACAATGAGAAACAGTTTTTGTTAAACAATATGTGTTCTCTGAGAAGTAGTTTAGAATTTGTGCTCTCCTGTTTATGTGTATTGGTTCCAACCATTAAACCACATAACGCTGCCTTGTCCTTGCCGCGTACCTCTCTATGTAGTAATGCGTGTGCAATTGAATGCAAGCAGTAGCAATTGAGTATAACATTCTGTTTTACGGAGAGGCTAGAGGATAATGCCGGGCATGTGCAGAACACAACCCCCGTCGACCGACGTCGTTAAGACATGGACTCGTGAGCGGGAGATTCAGGGATTCGATTTCCGTCTGGACTTTCCTCCCTGATAGAGTTTTTTCACATTTTACTAAATCCTCATAAATAGCAAAGGCAGGAAGATACCTTAAACCAAAGCCTTGAACACTTTCTTCCTTTAAAAAAATATATTCCCAATTTACCACGTCATCTCATGTATCATAAGCATCCACCGTCTGTAGAGCATCAGTAGTACAAATGGGAGTTAAATAATAAATCCCAGTTGACGCAGAAACGAACTGTTGAGCAAACTTTAGTTGGCCTCAATTAGTTCGAATAATCGAAGTTTTACTACATTTTTTTAACATCCAGAATGGTCTTGGCAGAAAACTGGCAGTGACGAACTTTGCTATGGGTACATTGTAGATATGTTCCGTTAGTTGCAGACCTGTAAACACAGTTTAGGCAGTTTTAACAAGTGCGATTATTATATAAAGGCACTCCAAGAAACCCGTATGTTAAAAGTATTTCCGAACTGTGAATGGTACCCAAAGCAAACGGTAGCTAGCTGATTGGCGAAGTTCGCTGCGAAATCTAAAGATAGAATAATGCTATTAGCCGTGTTCCGTTCCTCAGAATGTAGGAAACTACTAGCCTCTTATAATTTACTTCCACTTGGAGGCAGGTTTGAGGAAGGCCACACGCACACATATACACGCCGCTCATGGATACATATACATATATAATATTCCATTCACGGCTGGGGGCAAGGGCGCAACAAGGAGACGGCAATAATGAGAGCCCTGTGCATTCTCGTTAATTAGGAATAAAACCGCGACACTAGTGACCTTCACAGATGTCCTTCAGCAAGAGAAAACTCATAAAAAGTATCTACATTTATTGTAATAAGTAACCATTACTTTATCTCATCAAAGTTTGTTCATTCCCACACTACCAGGAAGTTTCTCTGTAAAACTAGGGACTGGGGAAGGTTGTTGGGAAGAGGTGTTTTTTTATTATATGTTTATTTATTTGGATTTGGAGCAAGTTCCCTCCTTCCTAATTCATTTTTCGTGTTGATCAGGAAATTAGAGCTTAAGTTAAAATGGGAAGAAATTCTAAGTTTATTTCAGCTAATGCTGAGTACACTTTTTACTACTAACATTAATAATTATTAATCTATAAGTCAGTTCTCTTGTATAACGTTCATGCAGTTTTGCAGTTAGCCTATACACTATTATTAAACAGTGCAACTGAATCTATGAAAGTTTAAGCTTTCCTAGAAATAGAAGGGAAATCTGTTAAATTCATTCAAATATCAATAGCTCATGAGTCAGCCTTGATGGTATGGGAATAGCGTGTTCACGGATTCAAATCCGACAGGAGTCGACAGATTTTTCAGGGTATAAAATCGGGCGCAAATCCTCCGGAAGGGACTTTAAGCCGTGGATCCCATGTTGTACATTTACAGCACGCTAAAGAACTCCACACTTAAAAAATGGCACTGGAGGCGATGGGCTTATCTCTGCCCTCTGTTGGGAAATGAGAGTACTTAGTAATTGAATCCTCCCTCAAGGGAGGCACCCATGTTCCGGGATGAATGACGGGTACTAACTAAACTCAATAACCTATGACTAGAGTTGGAACAATTCTTTCGGAAACAAGATATCAGACATTAGTGAGCTAGAGTACCTGATATCAGAGGGTGGGGGTTAGAGTTTGTGGCTGCATGTCAGAAACAGGTTATTGTTTATATCGAAAGGCAAGAGAAATTTCACCTGCACTGTATGGTTGATTTAAATTAAGTATGTATCCACTATAGCAACGTTCCATCACTAATCATGAAATCAATAGATATATCTTAAAAAGGCCTTAGTTCTGCATTTTCACACGCTCTAATCTAGGCAAAAGAGGGGAGAGGGGAGAAAATTAACAAAGACTAAATTGTAGTTCATGGTGACCAAGTGAATTTATTTGAAGAATTCGATCAATTGAAGAAAGACGAGAGGCTTTGAAAGGTGACTCTCGCCCCAGTCATTTGGTATTATTGACACTCCACTTATATTTAAAGCTGCGAAAAAGGTTTCACATTTCCTAGCCAATACACAGAAGACGAGAAAAAAGGAGTTGTTCAGACAGACATGCACTGGTGAGTAAAGTTCCTTCTTGATTACATCACTCCTAACGAAACTACAAAACACGTGCGGCTAGCTGAAAATCACCAGTGACTAGTTGTAGTTCGACAATTGATGTTCTCGAAAGCAAATGTCCTTAAGAGCTGAAGGTGCATTGGTAGGGTCTTTTATTCCAGGAATTGAGGCGACAACGTCCAAACTTCAAGACTGATAGCACGGCAATGCGTCTGCTTACACAACAGCTGCCAATCTGAGGACCAGGAGGCCAGAAAAGTCCAGATACTCGAATTGTCCACATCATTGTGACCTTGCACCTGGCATCTATCCCCGAGTTAAATTTGACTGCGGCTGTAGTCCTGAACCGCAGTGAAGAAAGCGGACTGGTTAACGGTGTTGTGTAGTAAACTTTTATTTTATGTTCTATTATTTTTTTTAACTTAAACTAATCTAACCTAATATATGAAAAGTTCTATTGTGTTTTATTAAGTTATTGTTATTGTTGTGCTATTACACGTGTCATTATTTTTTTATGCTGTATTGTTTTTATTTAACTTAAACTAAACTAACCTAACGTATAAATTAGTTTTTCATGTTCTATTATTTTTGTTAAACTTAAACTGAACTAACCTAGCCTAAACCTATGAAAAAGTAACATTCATTCGATTAAGAATAGTGCAGAAAAATTATGAAGATAAAAAAACTAGTAACATATATTTATTTTGACAGGAAAAAAATAATCAATAAGAAAAAAATGCCCAGGAGGAATCGAACCCACGACCATCACATCATTAGCACGACGCTCTAACCCATTGAGCTAGCAAGCCTTCTTGCTCAGCGTGGAAATTATTTACCCGAAGTTACTTGCTACTAAAACCAGTCGGTTTTTTTCGCTAAGGTTCGGGACTGCAGCCTGCAGCTCTTACAGCTTAAAGATGAATGAATTTTTTACTGCAATAAAGTGTTTTAAACTCGTGCAGGAATTTGCCAAACTATAATTTCCGCTCTGCTTTGCAGTACCTCTGTCGGAGTACAGCAGCACTTAAAGTGCTTGCAACGCCCATAGCTATGTTTGGAGAGAGATGGGTAGCTCTTGAAATATTGAGAGGGTAACTGCTTCATGGGATCATGGGAAGGCATGTGCAACATTTTTAATGTTTCCTTATTGCCATTGCAGATCTCACCTTGGTAATTCGTTTTGAACCTCGTATCTTTGAAAGCTAATTATTATATATCCGTACTGGAACTGGGCCTTCAATAGATTCAGATTCTAATTGAGTTGCTAATATCACCGCAATTACAGTTATCCTAAAGAATTTCTACAAATATTAATAGTCTACTTGATTAATCTAGGGATTCAAATGAACTCTAGGCCAAATTGAATCATTCATTATCCTACAAATTTCTTTGGGATGCATCAGTCTCACTTTCATTTCCTGTATAATTTTAATTATCATCAGCCTCCCAGCTTTAGATCTTACGCTTGTTGCCGCTCAGGAAAGTGGCACTTGCCCTTAAAGTTTTAAGGGAAGTTTTAAGATCGCCCTATGCAAGTTGGGTACTGTTCCCTACTGCTAAAACACACAGTTGAACCAAGATCGTGTTGCTAGATAAACCTGCTATAGGAAATTCAGTTTGTTATTAGTTATGCTTTAAGGGACTACGTGATAGCTATGACTTCAAAGAGTGGAAATTTCACTTGAAAAAGTGCCGTGATTGTAGCATTGAGGAAGATGAATTTATTGATACTTCAAATTGCTAAAGAATGTGACTATCTCTTGGGACACACTACACAAATACTAGTAGCAAGCAAGATTATCAGTACCAGAGCAGTCTCACAAAACTGCACAATGTGATAATAAAGTAATTAGAATGATCAATACCATGTATATATTTAAACCTGCGCACAACCTACAGCAGACCGTATCTATTGCAACAGTAAAAAGAAAACTTAACTGAAGCAGAACTAAAGAGACATCTGGCAGTGAGGAAACCATTGCTAAAGCCTATTAACATAAAGAAGAGATACCAACATCGACCCTGGACGTCTGAGTACTTTTCATAGATGAATCCAAATAAGAGCATCTTTAGTACCGGCAGAAGAATATTTTTATTCATCAAAGTAAAGGGAAGGTTTTACATAAGGCAGAGTGCTCTGCTGTTAAAGTTGGTGCGAGTCTATTATGGTTTGGGGTATTTTTCTGGGTATAAAGGTGGGGATATTGTAAAAATTGAAGAAAAATACCATAAGCATATTTAGTATCATGCAATGCAATGCAATCTAAAGGAAAGGTCTCATCTTGCAGCAAGGTACAGTTCTAAACTTCTATTTAAATATTGCATGAGGTACATTGAATCTAAAGGAAAGCAGAGTGTGCTGGCTAACACTGCAGCTTCATAGAATTGTCATGGACAGAGGTATCCAGGAAGTGCATTTAACAAGGTTAATAAACCTTCTCTGGGAAGTAAGTTAACAACTATGTATATAATAATATTAAAAATAAAAACTATAACTAGTCCATTTTTTGGGAGAGTTAATGCCATAAGGTCTACAGTCACGTTAAAAAACGAATATATAAAGTAATAGACAAGATAATGATTCATATATAAATGGATAAAAGACATAACATTATACAAAATTAGATGATAGGAAAGTGCAGAAAATGAAAACGAAAATTAATGCGAGTATTGTAAAAATTGTCTAAACAAATATAAAATAAACCAGAAACATATTAAGCATTACTGAGACATTGCAAAGTTAACATATGTCATAACATTGTAAGTATGAATATTACATAATAAATAAGGAAACAAATTAAACTGAGGCGCCTAGTTCTGCCTACTAAGTAAATGTCAAAATAACAAAAATTTAAAGATTATCAGACTTTGACTACCCCTGATGTCTTGTGACAATGAATTAGAAGATTGAGCGGTGGCCACTGAGAAACAGGCGGAGTACAGATATGTCTGTAGGATCCGAATATCTTAAAGGGCTTATAAATCAAATGCCTAGAGTTTTATAGGCAGTTATAAAAGCCAAGTGGACACTTTTATGAAAGGAAACTTTAATTTTCTTCCTTGTAATATATATATATATATATATATATATATATATATATATATATATATATAGTTTGCCTCATCGCTATAGTATTTAGCTAATAAACACATTTTATTTTATTTTATTTTATTTTATTTATTTATTTATTTATTTTTTCGCTGATTTCTTTGCTTGTATATCAGGAAATCATATGATGTCCATGTAGCTGAAATAATATGCAGTTAGGTAAAAGAATGAACAATTCACCATTAGAAGCCTAAATATAAGAAGACAAATGGGTTTGCGCCGCTTCAAATTCATTAGAGTAATGAACGTGTGCTCTGTATAACAAACACACTTTATTGCAACGATCTGTATGTCGTGCGGATGTAAATTGGCGCAATGCCAAATGCTTCTTTGCCATCTTTAGAATTCCTTCCATTGGACCCAGTAGCCATTTGCAACCTATCAATTGACCTTGATCAGGTTCCCACAATCTGAAATGGAACAAGGAAGGCGGTATTTTGTAAAGAACACACGTTGAGAGATTTCGTCACTGTCGTCCTTATTTTCTTTGTGGTTGAGTTCTCCGTTTTTTTATGCTCGGTTTTACTGCGGCAATAAACACTGCTCAGTAGCAAATGCTTTTCCAAGGTCAGAGCTCGTATTCTGTTAATAAGTTAGAAACTGTACTCCGAATGTCTGTGGAGATTTCTCCAAGTAAAAGCGATACACTACCTTTTGAAGGAATAAACTTGTGAACTTACTCCGATTATAAAGTTTAAACATTTAGGTTTTCATTGGCGCTATTTATTATATATTATAATAGAGATCCGATTAAATAACTTGTTTTTATAATATAACCTTAACTAACATCATCAGCACGTCTACTTAAGTATAATACCAAATAATTGTGTTATGCATTTCCTTAGACTAGCCGCAATTCATGAAAAAGCATTGATAACGCTAAAAGGAAATATGCAAGAATAAATAAGTAAACAAATAAATTGCATGAGATCAAGAAGAGGTATAGACATAGTTAGGGTTACTAGTAAGATAGAACATTATTTTAGTGAACGTGTTACACATAGCTAATCTAATCAGGAATGTGTGTTATAGATAGCTTATCGGTCTCTTCGCTTCTTCACTTGATTCCCTCACAGTCCGCAATAATTTCACATAAATTGCCTAAGGTAACTAAAGTCATTTTAAAAATTTCTTTTTAAAAGTGTTCGCTATAAATGGCCATATTTACTTTTTACATAACATTAACAAAGGTTACTGCAATTATTTATAAACATAGTAATGTTGAGCGTCGATTATCCGAACTAACTGGGACCCAGCTATTGCGCAAATGATTTGGTTGTTCTAGAAACAAAGTACATAAAATATAAGATTTCTGTGAAGTAAAGCTACTCTTAAAAGTCTTATATGCTTCTCGGATAAACTTTCTTTTTCTCGAACTACCCTCAGAATCAGGCATGGATATAAACTGATTTATTTTTTTATTTCGATTACTGTTATTGATAGATTTTCCTGCGTTATATACAATTATTGCAAAAGATTCACTGTGCTTTTTCTACATGGCTTAAATTTTAGTTTGTATCTTTTGTTAAAACAGATGCTGTTTAATCAAAATCCATGCAGATGGCCCCATAATGCACAAACACTTTAGGACGGAATAGAAAACAAGACACGACATTGTCTGGGGTTCGATTACCACCAGGGCCGTCCATGACTGAGTTGTTCTTCTAGGGTTTTCTTAAGTTTTCATAAATGGTAAATGCCAGGGAGGTCCTCAAAACTTAGGCCTGGAATTTTAATAAAAAATTCTTTCCCAATTCATCTCATGCATCTATCATCAGTGTCCAGCGCACGTGATGCCTCGGTAGTTAAAACGGGCGTTAAACTCTGTAATAAAGAGAGAGAAAGACGACATTTCACTAACTTTCTCAAAATGAACATTTTATTCCATTTATTGAAGCTACGTGATATGTGGGAAGAATTCAGCCACCTAAACCCGATAAATAACTCGCAGAAATAAGAGCTTGGGGTATGACAGTATGTATAGTAACAAGGAACTAGCGCAGGGAAATTCCGACAGGATTTTATAGTGTTTAGGTTTAAATCCGATAGGCAGGTTCGGATATTTCACTTTTTGGATAACCAATCTTCAGATAATCAACGCTCTATTGACTCTGAATAACTGGCCGAAATGGATACAGCATTCCACATCTGAAGTTAGTCGTTTAATAACTTCAACGAAATTCCTGGTTATACGTAGGGAAAATGCGTTTGACTTTCATGACAAGAGCACTGCAGTCGCTTAGTTGGTTGACTGGTTGTTATTGTTTCCGCAAAGGAGTGAAGACATTACATCATCACTTTGCCACGTCAAGCTTCGCATACAAGTATTGTTTGATGTGCCCTGTAGCGTCTTCAGTTTATGAATACCCAAATTCAATGTTAGTTTTGCTGTTTAATTATTTACATACTTCTAAATTTAAACTAAATGCCTTCCATATTTCATTAATATTCTGAATTTGTCCGCAGAAGATTTGTATAAATGCTGGAAAAATAAAAAAAATTCTCGTTGGATTTTGATTTCAGATTATTTGTATATTCGTGTGTATATAGACTGGAGGGGATCTAAAAGCCTTAATTTTATGGTGTGAGTTTATGCTGCCAATGAAACACAAGTTTCTATTACCTTTTGAACATTTACGCGTTTTAGCGGAAAATAATTCATGTCTTCGTTATTTTTCATTTGTTGTAACATGTTAATGCGTCAAAATTCATACATTAGGATTACAACAATGAACAAGCAAAAAGAAATAGAACAATGCCTTTTAATGTTTTTTCATAACGCGAGTTTTATGAGAATCGTTTGAATTTACAATTATATTTGGCATCACTGAGCTTAATATTGTTTTCATAGCGTTGATGGTAGTAAAAATAAATAAGCGAGCAACGCCAGTTATGACTTGTTTTCGCAACAAATATAAACTGAGTATTTGCAATTAATGCTTTCTAAATTTATAATTTAACCAGGGAACAGTTCATCAGTCGAGAATATTAGGCATATTATTTATTTATGGAGAACTAAATAGCAACAGTTCACTGGTACTCGATAAGAGAACCATCAAATCATCGAACTTTTGTCGCCACAGCGGGAAGATGTGTGGATATGCCAGTATGTTAGGGAGTTACTGTTATATTTTGAGAAAAAAATATTACCCACTGTTCTCGAAATTTCTAAATGTATTTGTACAGAACATGTGTTCCGTACAGGTTCTGGTTGGTATGGAACAAGTTTCTTCATGTTTCATACAAATGAATAAGTTCTATAATGTATAGGACAAAGTTCTGCGTATCGCTAGACCAGCGTAAACAATTTTTGTTCTGCAGCCTGATCATGCACACATTGACTCAAATAACGGCATTCATATTAAAAATGAAATATTTTACATTTTTAAATCTGTGTTAAGAACTAAAGGTATTAGCACAATTGTCTTTCACAGGAACCTCTTGATCAGAATCTATGTGATGATTTAAGAACTGAAGTAAAAGTCTAACAAGGAATATACTAGTAAATATTCTGCAAACATGGTTGGACGTTTACAAAATTGAGAGTTATAATAATAATAATAATAATAATAATAATAATAATAATAATAATAATAATAATAATGCATGGAGGTACAATTGCTACAAATGAAATCCTCTAAATAAGAATTTCAGAGACAGGAACGCACGCAAAGATTCTTTGCGTGAAATTGCTTGCAATTCAGTTTCAACATGGATGAAACTTTCTTCCTCTGCGGGTGTAAGTAACGAAAATAAATAAGTCAGAAACTTCAGGATCAGGCAGGAATGAGACATATGAATTCCTTTTCAGCAAAAAACGTTTTGTCCCCCACCTGTGTTTTCTTTTTTCCTCTATTTTCTTATATAATAACAGCACAAGCAGCAGTATTTATATAATAACGTTCTATGCAAATGTTTCAAATATAAAAACCCTTCATTTGTTTTTATGAAACAAATATGTATGGTATAAAATATCATACACAGTTCTACAAACTTTCCCAATGTAAACCCACTCTAACAAATAGAGAAAAACGTGTTCATAATTTTTTGTCCCATATTAAGCTCTATCACCAATTTTAAATAACAATGAATTTCTTTATACCCTGTATATCATTAAATGGGTATATGTTTATTTGTTGCAATTGTACCCCATGTATTATTATAGTAATAACTCTCGATTTTGTAAACGTCAAATCATGTTTGATTAAAAAAGTGCAGAATATTTTCTAGTATATTTCTATTAAAATGAAATATTTTACATGCTTAAACTGTGTTACGAACTTTTAAGCTATTGTCACATTTGCACTTTCATCAGAAGTGAAATGCTAAAGATTGGTAATCTCAGAGTGAGAGAGGACTGTATGTGGCAGAAACGTTTTATGCCCTAGATTGTGGGTTATCATGTAGAAAAACATTATAAGATAACATTTTCTCTCTTCAGCTTTTGATGGATTTATGACAAGCTTCTTTGCGACATTTTCTGTCCATGGGAAACCTGGCAATTACTTTTATGCTTTTTTTTGTATTGAAATATCCGAAACCGTGGCATCATCTTAAGATAAACTCTTCGGAATGATCATCATAAACACGTCGAAATAACAGATTATGAAATATCCAAATTTTCTTAGTCCAATTTAGCGTATAACTTTAATGTAGGTGCTATGACATAAGTAAATGAACTGTTGTTTTTCAACAATTCAATATCTCACCAGCTATCTGGAAAGTACTGTTCAGAATAATTGTCGTCTATTTCACTCATATTATAGTATTTAATCTAATATCAGTATATTTCAAATTCAACCTAAATATAGCCTTGCGGCGAAACAATCTGGTAATTTAATAATAATTTACAGATAACAAGTTTTATTAATTAGTTTTCAAATCCAATAATAAGCTTCATTGATGCTTTATTGCGTTTTATATAATTATTAAATTAAATGGAAACAGTATAAAGTGCTCAACTTCAAGTTAAGAGCTATAATTTCTACTGCTTTTAAACCCACTGGAACTGTGCTTAGTGTTTTGTGCATCATCAAACATTGTAATTCTGACATTTTTATTAATTTTCAACACATTGTATGAAATGCATTTCAAATCTGACCAGCTTCAATAAGATGGGTCCTATCTATGCATATTAACAAGTTATTTCTGTTCACTAGCATTTTGTTCTTCGGATAATTAATAGGCAATATTTTAGCTCATTGTTAAAAACTCTCATATATTTGGTGACATAAATACATATTATATATATCCTCCGACAGTGTGCAATACATTTTGTTTAACGATTTTCGAATATCTTGATTCCATCAAGAAAGATAACTTTCTACTTAGTTGAATATTTCCGTTCTCCCGAGAAAGTTATTAGCTTAGGGAGTAAATGAAAATCGAAGGGAGGCAAATCTGGTGGAAAAGGAGGGTGCGGAAGCAAGTCGCACTTCAAATCAATGATCTTAATCATTGCAATGCGGGGGCTTGCATTGTTTTCTTGCGCGCTAAACTAGGCCTCTTTTGTTGGATAAGCCTGTGTAACTGTTTCAGAAGGTAAGCGTAATATTCATCGTTTATAGTTTGCTCTTTTTGGAAAATCATCCATCAACAGAATCCTTTTGGCACTCCCAGAAAGTTGGTGCAGTGATTGTGCCGTCATTGAAATTGGGCACCAGTTTCTGTCCTCTGCCATTTGTCTCGGCCCAGATTTCATCAGAGTTGATGAATCGTCGCAGAAAATTGGTTACATTTTTATAAAATGATGCAGACTCTCGGGAAGTTTACACTCGAAGTCTTGGTTGGGAGTGAGCACCTATTCTGCTGGAAGTTTTTTCATGCGTAGTTCTTCAGTTAAAATATTGTGATCCTGTTCCTTTGAGACATTTATCATAATGGCTAATTCAGTATATATCCACTTCTTTGTACCATTTTTGCGATCATCTCTCCTATAGTGACACTTCTTAGTAGTTCAGAGTAGTGTTATATTATGTGCTCGTCCGATCATGTTTGAACTTAGACATTCCTTATTTTACTGTCGTCTTTGCTGGAAAACTTTTCTCAGTACACTTTTCATCTTTTAAAAAAGGTCTGCACCCCTTGAAAGAAGTAGTATCGTGATGACATTATCCATTTCTAAACATACAGAAAACGGGTTTCCGTTCAACAATAACTGACAAAAATTAGGTAAAAGATTACTGTAATATTTTCAGATCCGCCAACTAAAACATCAAAGTTTTAAACTATGGCGAAGACAACAAAACCCTATTATTACTGCTCCCTGTGCGAAAGCTATCATCCCAAACTCGTAGATCATATGATACACAAGAATCTGACTTCAGATGTCATATCTACAGCCTCTTGCACGTCATTCAGAACTGCATGCTTATTAGATCAGTAGAGGAAGTGACATGCTCTCTTTCTACACTCGGTCATCTAAGCATCGGAATTCTTTAGCACTTAACATCAAGTTAGGCACCTTCAAACACAGACTAAGTGCCACCGCCCGGTAGGTGACAGAACTGATGAGAGTGAGAGGCGCAGAGGCAAAGAGTAGTTGGTAGCTCGAGACCTATTGTTTACAGCCTATTTCGCTCTATTCTGGTTTTGATGCTACTTATAATATTATAATAATCTTATATTTGGTTCACATTTTATCTTTTATCTGAGAAGTTCTTAACTGCAGATAGCGTTCACGTTTCACAGAACGATATCAGTTCCTTCAAAGTCACTAAATAATTTTTTAGGTTTTGATGACATAACAAACACACAGAGACAAGCGTGGGTTCTAATTCATTGGAGATTACGGCCGAAAACTCGTGAATGGGAGGTTACGGCTTGAGTCCCACCAGTACCGTTCTCCCTGCCTAATGTTACTCCAGTTTGCCTCATTTTCATTACTTAGGCCTGAAATGCTTCTTTCTCATACATGTTTTTGTTTTTCCAGTTTCATGCCATGTAGAATATATTTTGTTTTGAATATGTTACTTCTATTTTAAATTTAAAAGTGAATATATATATATATATATATATATATATAAATTATTGTGACTGATATGCTGAAGTTATTTATGAATTTTTCTGCTTTTTGTTAATATAAATGCCTTATTTATAAAATATATACCTTTTATTGCCTCATTTGCTTGTTTATCATTTATATTAAACTAATTTTTGTGTGTATTTAATGCTTTTTCTGTAACCGCAACAATGACAATATCGAAGCTTTCCAGACAGTTCATATTTTTCTTTAAAACCTACTTTAACGTCGTAGTATGTGAACAATTTAAATTACTGCTTGAGCTAGCCTTCCAATTAGTAAACCCTTTCTTTTAAGGCAACAATGAGTGCGGCAGTTAAAGAAAATACTTCTTGATTTTATACTATCTTTCTTTAATTTTTCATTGCGTTAATCGTGCAAAGTAACTAGGTACCAGGCAACATATCAAAATTAAGTGTGCCTTTACGCAGTAAATTACAAAAAAATGTCAATACATTTGGACCCGATGTGCTTTCAAATGATTAAGAAAAGTTACTGTGCAAAATACGATGTGAGCACATAGTGAACTATGAAAAGAAATATTTCATATCTCAACATATTAATACAAACAGAAAATGCCACTGGAGATTTCTCTGCTTCTTACGGTAATTGCAACATCAAATCTACAATTATAGTTAAGTTTTAACTTTGTAATGTTTTAGTAAATCAAAATTCATATCTTAAGACAGGTTTTAGAGGAGTATACCAACGAATCATTGGAAAACTTATTTAAGTAAAGGTTATGATACCTCAATGAAAGTTATTCACGACAGAAGTAAAAATAAAATTTAAAATTTGAATCATTATTAACATTTCGATTGTTGGATTCTCCTTAGAAAAGAACTCGATAAAACTTTTTACTAACAATGGAGTATTTGGGAAAAATTAACATTTTACTCTGACTATGAATTTGTTTAAAATTTTAAAATTGCTATTTACATTTATCACAAAGTTAATATAAACATGTTAATCTGGTAAACAGTACTTTGTATTGTTGAATATGTACTTTTTGTGCTTTTATATATATTTTAGCCTATTTTAGTTGGTTATACTTATCTTGCTTATATCAGCTTAAAGTCGGTCCTGGTGGTGTAGTGGTTACCATACTTGCCTCCTATACCCAAGATCGCGGGTTCGCGGGTTCGAACCCGGTCAGGACCGATGGATTTTTTCGGGCGTAAAAATCCTAAGTATGGCTTCCTTCGGAAGGGAAGTAAAGCCGTGGGTCCCGTATCGTACGTGGCACGAAAAAGTACCTTAAGGATGAAAAAGAGGCCATTGAGCAAAAGTTGGCGGCCGTTTCACGCCCTGAGTTGAATGGGACGATGATGACTTCAGATGTTAAAGAGCGTCCATAAATAAATAAATAAATCAAAATAAAATAAATAAATAAATATCAGCTTAAAGCACCATTAAGATATGTGAGGAGATAATTACAGTCCCTGATTTCTTTCTAAATATTGCGGTACATGCATTGTTTACATTATTCAAGTTTGATGATTTAGTATTATTAAAAGTGGCAGTTAGTTGTCCGCTACTTAGAAAATTATGGAAACAAACGGTCTTATGCTTTAACTTGTTTGGTGGTTTGGAGGAAGCGTGGAGAACATTAGCAGTTAATCAGTTCGAGAGAGAAGGTCAGATGTACTAGTGTCATGTCTACTCCCGCTCGGCGGAACTAGTTGGAGAATATGCAAGACATTTTAATTGAATGCATTTATAAAGCGAGTTAGTGAACTGCAGTTATCTAATTTAATAAATTTCATCTCACATTATTAGCTAAGCACAACCAAAAGTAACAATATAGTTTTTCTTTCAGTTAGTAACACCCCCTTAGGGGTACGTTCTTATTCGTGGATGTAGGTCGTGAAATAGTTGGTCATAGAAGACAAACCTTCAAAGCGTAGCACAAAATAAAACACTTATTGCACTAAAACAAAATTACAAAAAAGGCTCTCGAAATAAAGTGTATAGAAAACACATCACTTAACAAGCACGAACCTATTTGATGAAAACACTTTCTTTAGGCAGGGAGACTTCAACTTACCAACCAGGTTAAAGAATAAGACCGTTTTTACCCAGAAATTAACCGCCACTTTAAAGTTACGGTGCTTTCCCCCAATAATAGTTAACCAACAAACTACAGCAATGCATTTTTTGCACATGCAACGATATAATTTCACAAAATATTGCATAAGTTTTATTTCTGAAGAACTTGATTCACATTGTCACCACTTGATTGAGTTTTCTTCACAAGTAATTATCATGTTTTGATTGTTCTTCAAGCTACAATATTATTTTTACTGCAATGTTTGTACATCTAGTGCTAGAACAACATACGACTGTACAGTTAAAGGAATTGTAACATTACAATAGAAATCATGCACACTCTTTACATAATATATTCTAAGTTTTGTAAGTAAAATGTCGAAGAGTATTAGCCAGTGTTTTCGTTTAGTCTTGTGCATGTTGCTGGTATACTTTCTAAATACGTGACAAAAACATTTCATTACGCATATGAAATTAGCACGTTGTTTTTGGGAAGCACAACTTTAGGAATATAAAATTATTTTTAAGATGGCTATTTAATTAGCGAATAAAACAATAATTGCATTTTAAAGAATTGTATTAAATAATCTCTATTCTTAAAACGTGTGTTAATAGATTGAATATTTAGTAAAGTTAAGGCCAGGAGAAATATCATATTAAATATTTTCATGCATGACTAATTCATAGAAGATCCTAGTCAAGAGCTGGGTTATTCTTATGACCTGCATCACCAAGTAGTTTCAATGCCTAGTGCCTAATGGCAGGCGTTCATTTTCCTGCCTGTCACAAATAAGCTACAGATTTTCCACCGGATTGTTATACTCTTTATAGTTTACTGCTTTTCTGAAGCATTTTTGCATTTAACAACATCGCCAAAGGCAACTGTTTTTATTTTGCTCAAATTTAACCCTTATTATATACCTTGTACAACAGTTTTGTCAGCCCAACCATCCGTACTAATGTAGCTGCATGAAACCGGATGCTTCCACTAGCCGAAAGTGAAGTTTAACCATCACTTCACATGTAAACTACCAGCGCATTACGTTACAAATTATTGTGGCTCACCTTGGAAAGAAGAAAATTAAACAAGCTTGACTAAAGAGCCTGAAGTGTGCAAGAAAATGCGCAATATATATTTAAATGTTTAATAAACAAAGTAAAACTGTATAAATAGTATGCATGCAAAAACAGGAAAATAAAAATTGCTTAATTATTTTGATAAAAATCAGAAAATTACCAGTCTGCACTTTGCCCTTTGAAGCAATACAACTGAACAGAAACTGGAAATATGTTATGTTTTGCAGTTTACGACTACAGGTACAGCGTCTTAGATCAAGTTAAATACAAACACATTGTGCTCTGCATATTTCCTCCATCGTCGAACACAGACAGACGGAGAGAGATAGAGTTTCAGATAAGAACCAACCTATCTCCTCAAGGTGATTCCAACTCGGTAGCCAAAAGCAGTGGGTGCAATACAACAACAATGTACATGGCAGTGCTCCTTATGCCATATGATTCCCCGTCCCGAGTGAACCAGGTATTTTTATGGCCTTCTAGTACATCTGACCATAAAGACATTATTTTCAAGTTAAGCCCTTATCCGTATCTTCTTAACTGCTCCAACCTGCCTTTGTTCCAGGTAATGTATTAGCACCATTTACTCTTGATCTCAGAAAGACGTCAATATCACATTTTCAGTGGATGCTTGACCACAGATTTTCACTTTCAAGGATACCCAGACATGTAATTTCTAAATCTTCTAGTTTTCAGGCTGCCTTACCAGTATAACACATGGTCAATTTTTTACGTTGATATCTGTAGTAGTGTTTTAAAAAATAATATTAGTATTATATTTTATACGCTAATGTGCTAAAAGTTCCACACATTGCAGAATTTTTATAATATGCAAAATTAAAATATTTACACATTAGTTTTATGTTGAGAAAAAATATCATATGGAATTTTTGCCTTGCCTTGTTTATCTCAGAAAAGAATTCCTGAACTTTTCAGTACTACATTTTTATAGTTATTTATAATTGATAAAATTAATTGTTGTATATTTTGAAATAATATAAATGTGACCTGAAAGATATATGAAAACTTTAAATAACATCTGATTAGATGCTAAAAATCCTGAAAAACATTGGATAAAGAGTGCATCTTGTGTTGCATTTTCAATAAAAAAAATCACAAAAATTTATTTCGAAAAACGGGTATTTTTAAAATATAACGAGTTTTTTTATAATATTCTTATCTCTTAATGGGAATTTAAAGTCCTCTAATGCAAAAAGTCATGTATAGAATGAAAGGATCAAAATTTTAAACTGTTAACACAAAAAATTGCATTGCTCGAACGTAATGGCAAAATTTAACTTTCTCTATTTGTTTTATTCACGGGCGCTCTTTAACATCTCAGGTCACCAGCTTCCCATTCAACTAAGGGCGTGAAACGGCCGTCAAATTTTGCTCAGAGGCCTCTTTCAGGCTTGAGGTTCTTTGTCGTGCCAACAGTCTACGACACGGGACCCACGGCTTTACTTCCCTTCCATACTCAGGATTTTTACGCCCAAAAAAGAAATTTCACCTTTATGTTGTGAAACCAGCAAGAGACTGATGTAGCTCAAACACGTTCCTATCGAGATGTCGGTGGATTTAGTTCTTAGAGTTAAGAAATATTAACAGTATAATGCATTTCTTGTTCGTACTTGACTGCATCCAAGCTATCACACTTTGTAATTAATGAGTTTAACAACTTTCCGAATTATGTAGCCTTGAACTGCTAGACATTGTGGCAAACGAATTATTATCGTAGTTCGCTTTTCACCGTTTGAATGAGCTATAAAGAAATGGGCAATTGATAACTTTCACATAGAGTGGAATATAAATTGTTACTATCTGTGATTTACAAGAGAAAACTACACAGTGCATGTTTAACTTCAAACTGTGATTGAACAAACTGAGAGCATATGACAAAGTAAAGTGCTAACCATTCTGTTAGCCACGTCACCGAATGTTGTTTACATTTATTGTAACATTTAAGTAAATGGCAGAGACTTCACTCCAGCCTGGGTCAATAGAACACCTTACTTAAATTCAGGCGTTATGCTGCTATGAGAAAGCATCTGAAGGCTCTCGGATTCAGCGAATGTTTCACGTGGCAGAGCTCCACTGTCGGCAGTGAGTGGAGGGTATCATGATCTTATCAAAAGATGGCGCTAATTCAGATTAGCCGTGCGACCGTAGTATATACCGTATTTTACAGTTCCCCATTTAAACTTGACTCCAATTATACACTTTACAGCATCATTATGACTCCACTCTCAAAAGAAAAATTATTGGACATATTAGATCAGACAATCTACTTCAGAAAAGCTCTCAGTCAATGCATAGAAAAGTATGGTGTTATATTTCGACCATCTCTAAGCTGCGAGGATATTTAAGATAAGTTTAATTTCAGCGTTACACCAATAACAGAAAGCTATTATAGAAAGAGGGCGGAAACAAACCCTAAAAGTATGCAAATATGAATACTTTCTACCAAATATGGCTGAATGGGGGACATTGGAAAATATACACAAAACAGAGTAGACAGATAATATTGTCATTTGATAATTCTGGTAACTTGCATCTTATTTTGGCAGAGTAGGTATACATTTATCATGACCTTTACTCAGAACAGATTTATTCATAAATAATGCCAAGACAACATATCCATCAGACCATGCGGGAAAATATTTGAGAGCCTCTCTATAGAAATAAAATATAAGTAGGGTCACAGTATTTTAGTTCGGTAATCCATAAATTAATTATGTGATTTTTTAAATAGTGTTTAAGGCCCGTTTTACTGCTGAGGCATCATTGGGGTGGACACTGATGACGCATGAGATGAAATGATAAAATGGGAAAGGATTTCTTTTAAAGGAAAAAAAAGTTCCAGGCCTAACTTTAGGATACTTTTCCAGCATTTGCCACGTATGAGGACTGAGAAAAACATGGAAAAAATCTCAGTCAGGGAGGACAGTCCTGGCGTGAATCGAGTCCCAGACCTTCTACTCATGAGTTCGCGCCTTAACGACCTCGGCCACCCGTGACGGTAATTATGTGGTGGTAGAAAAATAAGACAAGAGCCCAAAGCTATGATGACATTCGGCAGTAATTTTTTTAGAAGAATGAGATGATACAATATTTTTAATAGTATTTAATGCCATTTTTATATTAGGACATCTGGTGATGGACAATGTTGACTGTGTTGGAATGTTTTCTAACATGTCCGTGAAGTTGACTTCGCATTAACAATACAGTGCAGCTGACCCCTAGCGTTCCGTCGCAAACTGCAGCCGCTTCTACATTGCAGCCACAAACTCCAACCTCCGTACCCTAACTTGTGTCAACGCTCATGCTGATATCTTATTTTCAAAGGTATGGTTCTATCTCTTTCGATGGTCTGTGAGAAGAAGGTATTAATTTGGAAACGAATTTTGGGGAAAAAAAAAAAAAAAAACTCAATCGAGAAGGACGATCTGAATTTAGACCTCCTGTTTAGGAGCCTATGACTTAGCTACCTCGGCCAATCGTAACGATTCTCAGGTGACACAGAAAAACATCTAAACTTATTATAACAAAGCGAGAATATCATTCCCCATGATTCTAACGATAGTATGTTAATATGTTTTATTATGGCAGATTATTATAGTACAAGTGTAGGGTTGGCTTGATTAACATCTTAAAAACCTTTTCCAGTCATCTCAATTATGCTTTTTACTGTTTCTGTACAAGTGCTTCTAAAAGATGAAAACAGGATTGCGAAAATTAAAGAAAAAACCTAACCAGGCTGGCTGGATGCTACATTTCTCGAGCTTCTGACGCAGTTTCCTTATCGGTTTATTCTATACATTTGCATACTGGTGAAATGGTGCAATAACATTGCTACATTAAATCATTAGCGTGTACATAAAAAAATATAACATTGAATAAAGTTAAAAAACGTTTAGAGTTTATTGTTCTGTTCTCTTTATATTCAACTTTAGCTAAATGGCATAGTTGTTAAAGGCTAATACAAGTTTATTGAATCGTTAATTGCGCATGCGCATTGTTAAGGTGCAGAAATCTATAAGGGTAATACACTGAGTGATTGTTTATGAATTTTGTGCATATATCAGTTGTTGATGCTGCTTGAAGAATGACTAATGGCTATTCATTGTCAACAATGCAGTTGTGCCCGATCAGTGACGAAATTCTTTATACCCATTAACATTTTATGGGTTTTACATAACATAATATACAGAATGAGGAGTTTAAAGCTGTCACTTTAATATCTCCTATACTATTACTAATATTCACGAGCTGTTTTTACTAGATTTCAGGGCTCGTAACGGTCCAATCTATAGAAAAGTAATACTGATCAGCTATTTCTTAGTTTTTTATTTTCTTTCAAACAAATTATCTGAGCCTATCTTACCATTTTACAAAAACCTAGGAAATACTTTGGCTCATAGATATTCAAAAAGGTGACTATTCGTTGCAACACACTTGAATTGCTGCATATTATTCAACATTTCAGAACAAAAAGAGTTGCAAGTACTGCGACTGTGTTATGTGATATCGGCACATCTCGTTGATTACCACGTCCTCCAGTTTTCCCCAAAGAAAAAATCAAGGGGTGTCAAATCAAGAGGTTGCACTAAAAATACACGATAAAAGTCATGCTCATTTTATTTAGTTTAATTCCTGCTACAGTTGTTGATATTGATTCATTAAAAAATAAAACTTTTTGCTGAAAATAGTATAATTTTATTGATCAGCATTAATGCCCAATATGCTAGATTTATGAACTCTTATGTGTCCTTAAATCTAAGAAAAACATCTCTTTGGTGTCAATAATAGAATAGATGTGAGTTTCAAGTAGTACTTGCATCTTTAACTGATTTACATATACGAGTACATGTGTAGGAATAGTTCTGTTTTGTACATTTATGATCCTATCAAGTATATACTATCGCTTCTTATAAAACGGATAAAAGATACGATTAATTATGGGTGAAACCGTAATTATTAAGTATGGAACGCAACCTAGACTTAGATTAACTAGATATTAAGGTACGCATATAAGTGAATAAACAAATAGAAATAAACTAAAGAAGTTGATTTTTTTTAATTTTATTCTGCAAAGCTGATTATTCTGAAAACTTGATTCTATATCAGGACATAATACTCCAAATAAATGTTTATTTATTCCTCTTTTACATTTATCAATATAATTTAAATTCTATAGATATTTTAAAATCTACAGTACTAATAATATAACTAAACAAAACTAAAGCTTCAAAAATTAAACCGGTATTGAAAACTACGGCTATTTTAAATGTAACGTATAATTAAACCTACAATTACTGGTATCCAGTAACAATAACTTTTGTTTTACACTTCATTTATATTTCAAACAACTTACATTTTAGATGCCTTAACTTTTACAATTAATTAATTTATATTTTATATAGTTTTCTGTCTAAAATTTTAATTTCTGCTGAAGCTCGGTATCTGGGCTACTCCTCACCGGAATTCCAGGCAACTGGACGTGGACATCAATGAGATTGCTGCCGGTTTCAAGCAGCAGCTATACTGGACCAAGGTGTGGTGACTGCAGTTTCCTTATCTTCTCTTTTTCCTTCATCTTCTTCTACTTTTCAACTTTTAACTGTACCTTCATCATAGAATTGGATTGGTCGTTGGTGCTTTTTACTTCTCTGCTTCTTTCTTCTTCTTCTTCTTCTTCTTCTTCTTCTTCTTCTTCTTCTTCTTCTTTTTTCTACTTTTCCACATAGTCCTTATATTTCTTTTCTTTTGTTTTTGGTCTACGTCTTCTTCTCTCAGCTTCTTCCTTCGACCCGAAGACTACTATTATTCTGTTAATTCTGCTCTCTACTTCAGATTCAATTTGGTGTTATCTTCTTCGTCTTTTTTCTTTCTTTTTTTTTAACTGAATCTTCTTGTATATATCTTTCTTGTCTTTCTCTGATTCTCTGGGATCTTCTGGGGGAATCTACGATTTCTGGCAAAAGGATTTTTCTCTCTTATTTGATTTTTATTATTTATATATTATTCTGTCTTTTTTATCGATATTTTATTTGTTAAATCATTCAATACCCTAAAATCATCTTGATCTCTCATGATGTTCCAAATGTATTTCCCTGCAGGTAGCCATCTTTTCTCACTTGCATTCGAATGAAACATGTTCCGGTATATTGATCACGTTACAAACGTTACATGTATTGTTTGCTTGTAATTTAAATCTTTACAAATATGAATGATATGGACCGTGTTCTGTTCAATAATGTACTAAACCCTTACTGGGTTGAATATGTTTGAATTATCATCTTTGCTTTATGGATGGGAAGATCTCACGAGTTCTTCTACCTTCTTTTATTTCATCCCATTGTTGTTGCCATATTTATAATAAAGAATCTTTGATTTCTTTTTTATTTCTACAAATTTTTCCAGTAATGTCCATTAATTTTTAAATGTTTTATTTTTAAGCTAATAAGAGGCTGCTCTTAAGCGGATTAAACAATCCATTGGCCACATACCCGAGAAAACTAATAGCCCCATTGTAGGAGATGTGGAAAATGCACCTGTATATCTCAATAATTTTTTTCCTTGGGAGCTCCTTTAAGTGCGTCTAATATATATCTCGCGTGTCTTTCCTTTCCAAACTACTCCTACATAGTTTAATATGGCCGCAAAGATGCCATTGTGATAGATCTTTATTCCATCAGCTTATATATACCTGCTGCTTGAGACCAACCTCATATATCTATGCAATAATGGCCAACTTAAACATTACTTTTTCTGCTCGAGTTCTTGTATGTTCTACATGTTTCTTAAAGTTTAATTTTTCATTCAAATAAATACCTAGATATTCATTTAGTGCTTGTCTTTTTATATGTATTGTTAGTTTCAATAATCGGGTTTCTGCTTATGTTTCCTTTTAAAAACATATATGATGATTTGTAAGGAGCTATTTAAATTTTACTTTTATGCACCAATTGTTTACATGATCAGTTACACTGAAGAAATATGTAAAATGTGCAAAAAAATTATTTTGTAAAAATGTTGCAAAACAGTTCCTAAGAGCTTAAGCCTACTATCCTGTTTGCCTGAGAAGTCACTTGGACAGTGCCAGGAAACATCAGCAACCTTAATCCTAAGCAGATTTCCCTAAGTCTCTTTTAAGGTAAATCTCAAATTATCCTTGCGGATGGGCCGCCCCTTAGTAAAAAAAATGGTACACATTGGCAGCTCATGGAGGCGGTCTGAAAAAGAATGCGGGAAAGTTCTAAATTTCTGGTGTCTAAAACTTAATACGTAAGTGTCCATAAATAGAGAAAATATGCAAAATAGAATGCTAAGTATACAATTACGAGTACGATAACAAACAATGTACTTACGTAGGAGTGCACGTTTTGAAAAATAATTCAGTATTTTACCACAATAAAACATCACAATTCTTGTGAAAATGTTTCATATGAACATATAATTGAAATGGCACCTATATTACATTTCAACTTTTTGTAGAAAATGTGTTGTTAAAAATATTAGTTAAATTCAAGAGAAAAGTAAACTATTTTTGTATACAAATTAACTTTCTGAGCGACTTTACAATTGGCAATTTAAGCGCGCTGTCATCTGAATGAAGCAGATGATTTAAGTAGGCCTTCTTTCTTGTTGCTGTGCTAATTTTCATTATTGCAAAGCAAACGTCTCAATATGCAGCACGGCAACCTGTTGGCGGTTTTCCCCTCTTAAATCTGCTGTTCTGGTGTGCTCCATAAATAGAATTCTTTAACAAAAAACAGAAGCGTGATTCCCTTGTCCACTTTAGCGTCATTATCTGGCATCTTGCCAGGAAAAGGGTGCTTAAAACGACAGTGAAAGTGTGATGTGTTTAGTATTTAAATTGCTCCGACCTGGAACATTTTTTTCCTCTTTTTTTCTTCTCTCTGACTTCACTAATACATTAGACATGAAGCAAATGTTATAAATGAGAGAAAGAAGGAGAGAGTGAAACATTTTCCAGGACCTCTCGAAGCTGTCTATTGCCCATAAATGTCATGTTTAACAACTGGTTGCCGTTGAGTGCGTGCGCACATAGGTTAAGATGGAACCTGGATTGCTCTTAGAGATGAACTACAGATAACTTGTTTGGCAGAGGGTAACGTTTTTTGTTTCCCGCATGTAAATCTACCTCACACCGGCCAGAGATCAAATGTGGCTCTTTAGTGTAATGCTACAAGCAATTTACTCTGTCTTAATATTGCCTGGTCATCCCAGCCACTGAGAAGGATAGAAAATCATTCACAAACAAATTCTTGGTGCACACGCCGCATTTTCTATTTCATTGCTAATTTAAGTTAATTAAAAAGAATGTGTTATATCACACTTGATTCTATGCTTGCATAAACACATTTTATTGAAAGAATGTTTACGAAAATAGGACGTATATCATTAATTGTTCTGGTGAAAATGTTTTATTGCTTTAAATGCATTTATATATTTCCTAAATATATAATCGCGGAGAAAAATTGATACTTTCCCTCCTGGACGTGGGGCTTATGACTGAATCTTCTCTGTGGAGGAGGTGTGTGCGACAAATCCAGGGACTTCAATTCTGGAACATATTTACTACATTTTTTTCTGTACATCTTTGTGAATAAATTCATTTGGATAAGCTTATCACCGTTCATACTATTTACTTTAAGTTCCCATTTCGCATTTCTCATTTCCCCAACACTTAGTGCTAGATTTAATCTCTTTGTTTCACTACATAGAGACAGGTTTAAGACTACAGTATATAGGTAGATGAGATCTAGAACAATGTGGACACTGACCATCCTCCTAGTGCAGTGATGTTATTTGAAATACACGCTACATTCTGGGAAAAGTCAGTCGTCAAGGCCTCTAATGTAGATGATGATGATTAATACTTAAGGGTGCAAAACAGCTATGGTCATTAGAGCCTAATAATTTAGATGCAGGTAGTAGCTTGTAGTTAGTTTGAGGGAGACTTTGTCAGCAAAATATTGTGCGATTGTCTGTGCTTTTATCAGTGTAAACAGTAAGCTAATTGTCCATTAGTTATGCCACTACATAAATATAGTTTTGAAGAATGGGTTTTTATGTTCGATACATGTGTGAAAACGGATTCTTGTAGAGGGGAAGTAAGAGGGTAGGCAAGAAAATATTCTGACAATCATGTTCAAGGTACAGAAACTGTTCGCCAAATAATTAAAATTTACAAGAGACGGAATCTCTCAATGGCAAGAAACGTGTTCAAAACCATCGGGTTCTTATGGAAGAAAGGTTAAATGAAATGTAGGAATTTCTTGCACGGATACTTGCAAAGTAGTGTCCTGGAGATATAATTTTAACACATACAAGGAATTATTATTATTACTATTATTGTTGCTATTATTATTATTATTATTATTATTGTTTTATTCTAATGCAGATAATTTTGTGTTTCCAGTAAAAGAATAAAAACTAATTTTACGCGAGTCGACTCTGTCTCTTCTATTCCCATTGGGACCTTAGTAAGAGCCGTAACTCAAATAACTTCCCTGTATAAATTATAGATTTTGCAGATTCTTTGCTTTTCTTTGTTTTTGTTTACCAGTGGATGGAAAATCCTCAAACAATAAACTCGGCAATTAGTGCATAGACCAATATTGAATGCTTGGTGAGTAAAATACTATTCACCTTTTTATTCTGAGTAGGATGCGCGATTTCTCTATGAAGGATTTGTTTTACTGATATGAACACTGTTATGTACTTTTCATTTCAGAAAAGGTTCTTCCGTTATATTTCGTGAATGAAAAAGTGTGTTTAAAAGTTCAAAGATTGTTAGGAACTTTTCCCAGTATAGGTCAGACAAAATGCTAGATAGAGATAAAAATACTTTGGGAAATATGATTGAAATATGGCAGATTACTTCTGCTTTATTACGCTTTATTCTTATTCTTAGGTTTTACGAGACATAAGGTTTTGCTTCTTGTATCAAAATTATGATATATCCTGCAATAGTTATTGCAGCTTGCTGACAAATTTTAAATAAAAAATCACATACATGCTCTCATAATATTTTATTTACTGCAATTATCACTTCAGAGAGTTTCGCTGCTATAGCAACAGGTGCTGTGGGTGTTCCTACATAAAATATTCGTGAAAACATTTACAATGACGTTGCATTAATCTCAAATTAGATGTATGTTACAAAAATCCAAACAGATGTGTATATATATATATCTAGCGCGACTTATTTCTAACAACCACGGGTCATTAAATCAGAGTGAAAACTTTAGAAAAAACACTGCATAATATTAAAAATTAATATGAACATCTTTATTAACTGCTGCAAACAGAATAGAACAAACTTCTGGTGTCACCTTGATATTTTTTTAAACAAAAATCAGAGTATAAACGCAATAATTATTAGGTTCTATGCGTTGATGCAAAAGCGCAACGAGTACTTGGATTGTCTTTCTTTCTTCAGAGTGATTTATATGAGCATCGTCTTATTTCATATTTCCTCAGTAGCTTAAACTGAACTAATGGACATACAGAAAGCAAATTTTACCATGTAAGCTCTAGATGTTGTACCCTGGCTGTTGGCATTAACGATATTTAAATATGAAAGCACCTCTACCTTGCTTGGTTATGCTGAAACACAGGAAATAATGATAACGAGTTTGGTGGAGTGCTAAGGAAGCTACATCCTCTGTCATAGAGTTCAAGTAGAAAAAACATAGACCCTCGTTAGTTACAAAAAGCTTGCAATGAAGATGATAAGCAAGTAGGTAGGAACATTAGGAGTATATCGCGATGCATATGCAGTTACAAAATTACTAAGCAGAACCCAAGATTTACAATTATCTTAAGCATACAAATAAAACTCATGGTTCGTCGTGACAAATGTAACCTTGTTTTAGATTATGTGACATTAATTCATCTACTTATGCTAATGTGAACAAACCAGAAAATATGAAATAATGTTATATTATTTGACTATGTCACCTAATGGAAAACATGAATGTTTATTGTGTGTACATTTATCTATGGCCTATACCCAGGAACATTTTGAACACTCTGTAACAAGAAGTTAGCCTGCAATATTTAAATTTATTTACTTACTTACTTACTAGATCAAGACAGAGGTTACAGGTTACCCATGGGCCCAGGTGATAGTGCACCATTGGCCCCTAACAATAAAGGTTAAAAATTAACACATAAAGTATTTATTTTAAAATGGAATATAAAACTATAAAATTCAGCGTAATAAAACCAATAACAAGTAGATTATTCTAACTACATGTTTTTTTTTCTTTATTACTTCTATTTTTTTCCATTGTCAAAGTAAAAAAATTGAGTACTATGTTCCAAATGCCAACAGCTGGTACCTTATTTCAGTTCCAACATCTGCAGAGTTTATATATATTAAATATTAGTCATTCAAATTTTAAAGATCAGCAACATTTTAAACAAATATTATCTTCATCAATCATTATATTGACATTAATTAAAAACCACATTTTCTCTTCCAAAAATTATGTTAGTTTTCATAGAAAAGGGGAACAAAAAGAATCTGATTCTAAAAGAAGTTCAATTGAAGTAGTGATGATGAAGAATCTACGAAAATGTATTTCTTATTAGTATTGGATTGTTAAGGTCGAACAAGAATATTAAATACTTCAGCCTTGGGCCCACATTCCTAGTAGGGGCACTTCCGGAGAAAGAGATAGCGTGAGAAGAATAAGTTGGCGAAGATCTAAGGACATAGAGGAAAGGCTCCAACATTGTTTCCAAATAGAATATCCCGACGCCGGTTCCAAATAGTTTGAAACTTTCAGAAAGGCCGCTTCCACAACACAGAACTTTCCAAAGCGCAAGCAACCGTCACGCGCACCAGCCCATCTAGTTCTGGCATTTTCGACTCTGTAGCAGAGCGGAGAGCGGAAAATACGTGGACAGAAAGAATCCACCCCATAGCTCGCATTAGTGACCAGGGTAAACCAGGAAAAAAAAACAAGGTAACGATGGCTGATTCCAAGGAATTTGAACCTCTCGAATGTGAGTCTTAAGCTTGAGCCAGCCTGCTCGATTTTCTTTATACTCGCAGTGCTCTTGCTTTCTATGAACATTTTTGGCTATTTGTTGTTCTAGTTTAATCTTTTCTTTTACGTTTCTCTTCAATAAACGTAAACTTGTGTATTTCTAACTTACATCTAAATCCAAACTCTTCATATAAATATATTCCAATACCTTAATTAGGTTTAAAATAAAACATAGAATTTAAGTTTTTCACATTATACCATGAACAATGGTGCAGTTAGTGGTTCAAGATGCATGTCCATAGTTCCCACAAAAAGGAAGAAAGGAAATAAAGAAATGAAAAATGTGAAAGGACTCATTATATCAAATGAGAATAGCGAATATTTGAAAGCAACTGTTAAATTACAATGCTATTTGCGTATATTATACTGAAAATTTCAAAGACTCTCCCCTAAAATTCATCTTTGGAGCACGTGGGTAGAAAGGCCTGTTGCTTATTATGATTGTTTCATTTTATTACAAAAGTTTCTTAAGAACGTTTATCTTATATCAATATATGTGGTTTCGGAATACTCTCATTTTAATATGTAAAGCAATTTTTCTTATTCTAATGTTTGAAAAGAAATGTTGGACATTTAAAAAAGAGGCGGTTTAATAATAACACCACAAAACAGGCGATGATCTTTGGTAATAATGACATAATCTTACGGATTTTTATATGTGAAGCAAAAAGTCAAATTTTAAGTTAGCTCTGCTGCATTTTATACTTTTTATAACAATACTAATATGTATTATATTATATGCTTAAATATTTAAAAGGGTGCCAGCATATATATATTTAGAAAACATTTTTATATCTTTAAATGAAGTATTGTTCCATGTGGCACATTTCTGTTTATTTCATTTTAAAATTGGGTATAGATTTCGCACTATTTGCTCAAAATATATAAAAAAATAATTTGCTACTTCCTTTTCAGAAAGTTTTGAAAACTTCACTCTTGAACACAAGATAAACAGATTCACATTTTGTTACAAAAATGTGCCAAAATTTTAAAAATGTTTATTATATATTAATATATGTGTTTATAGAGTTACGACATTTTAATATGTAATATAAATTCTTAATTTAATGTTTGAAAGGAAATGTTGGGTATTTAACATTTAATAATAGTGATATAACCTTACGGCTGTTTATATGTGGAATAAAAAGTTCATATTTTAAGTTAGCTTTGTCGCAATGTCTGTTTTTATAGTATGTTTTTACGGATTAAATATTTAAAAAAAGGGATCCTTGCCCATTTCGAAAACATTTTAATGTCTTTAGATTATGCATAGTCCATGTGACACACTCTGTTTAATTCACTTAAAATTGGGTGTAGATTTGGCACTATTTGAAAAAAAAAATCTAATAAAATTACTTTTTAAATTTTATTTTTAAAATCGTGACTCTTGAACACAACATTTCACATGTTTTTACCAATTATATATTCAGAAATAAAATGCTATTTATTTCATTTAAATAATGTTTACTAAGAAAAAAAAACACGTTTATGGATTAAATCGCGGGATATTCGGAAAAGTTAGCTCTACAGGTGTTTAAGTGAGAAGCAAGTATAGGAAATCTACAAGGCGACTGCAGCACTCATTTAGTAGAGAGTTCAGCTTGATAAAAATGGAACTGTTGAAACTTAATGTTCCATAAGACTTCGTCCTAAAAGCAAATGATGCACAATATGAACCACCAACAAAAATGTTCGGCATGTTTAAACATTTAAAATTTCAATTGTGAATAAAACAATAAAATTTTTAAAATCTACGTTGTTAACTGATCTAATAGTTAACGAGATAAGTGTTTATAGATCTGTAGATTTGCATTAGTTCGTATAGCAGCATATCTGTAGCATATATTTAATTTTTCTTGCCTTTTATCTTTTTATCTTCAAAGTGTCTGCTTTGGAGTTCTAAATAAGTAAGGAAAACATAGGATAAATTTTTCTTAGTACATAAAACTATCCAAAACTCGCTCTAAGAAAAGTGAAAGAAAACCGACAAAGTGGACCAAGTTCCCTCAAATTTGATGTGTAGCAAGTATAAAGATTTCAAGTGCATTTCAGATGGGATGAGCTGTGTCCTGACCATAACTCGAGTCTGTTCTTAATTTAAAGAAGTTGCCTCTTGATAAACGCAATAATAGACACAGAGGGCTAGGTTCGGTTACACGAGAGTGGATTAGCCTGCTCCATGACCGTAAATCTTTCTCGGATCAAGAGAGCTATAAAAGCTGCAGGTGTGTACTGGACGACATTAAAGTTCTGGTCCTACAAATTAGTGCCGCTGCTGGAATTGGACGTGGTGGATTGTCTATACATCTATCGACAAGGCGGCTTGATAATATATGTCTTCTTGTGTAATGATAGCTCTGCTCGCAATTATGAGCACCAGAAGCCGCGAAGAAAACGCGCTGGAAAATTAGTGTTAACGTCTTCCTAGATCCCAATACGAAATCTCCCTCAAGAGGTTTAGGTAATGACAGATAAATATAAGCGTGGCTGAGCTGCGCAATTTCTTCTGGCATTTCTCAATTCAACAAATTCTTCAGCATAGAAAACAAAATTATCGTGTTCAGACTTAGAAAACATGTTATCAAAAGTGTATCTTTGGCTAAAAAATAACTTAATTTAATTCCAAAACCCGTGGAACTAATTGAGAAATAAAAGCTGAAAATTATAAGCAACAAGATCAGCTAGATGTAAGCGGGAAGAAAAGAAAAGTTTCCAATTCCTAAATGTTTCTTCATAGAATGTGCTACTTAAAAAGTTCTAGCAGAGTTGACGTGTAGACAAGCATCTTGCGCAGAATTAACAAAGTTTCAGTCCATTTTTACGAAATTATTGTTTGTTCTTAAATAAATGTATATGCTATATATATTAATTCAAAATGTCCGCCATCCATTTCAAACTATTGGGATAAGTTCGAATACAGTTTGGAAGATGTTTGCAAGCAAGTCACCTGAAATCGTTGCAAATAATTATTGAATAGGATTCTTCAGGTACAGGAAATATCTTACTTTGGTTTATTGCAAGTTTTCCCAAAATGTGGTTCCCGAACCTTCTGGGAATTCCCAAAAATTCGCCAATTGTTTTCTCTAATGGCGTACTATTAGATTTTTAATTGCAATTATATTATTATTATTATTATTATTATTATTATTATTATTATTATTATTATTATTATTATTATTATTATTATTATTATTATTATTATTATAATTATAATTTACACCTGCAATGTAAATGGTGTATCAGAATAACTATTCATACTTTTCTGATGTGATAAAGGACATGAAAATATTTCATAATGAAATGGTATCCAGAAATGCTTCGTTTTCAATATAAAAGACAGTGCTCATCACACACCTTATGGCTGCATTTATGTTTTAGCTATTCTTGTTACCATGGAAGTAATAAACAACTAAAATTAATTTATCATTGTATATCAAAAATATTTTCTATAAGAGCTTTATTTAATTTCATGATACTAAAATGCACTGGTATACAAATATTGAATTTACACACATACATAAGGCACTTGGAGCAGCTTACGGCAATGCTAATTTGGCAAAGCGAATCTATAAGGAGCAACGCCCTCAGTGCCATATCCCTTGCCATATAACATTTTCAAGGCTCGATCTACGTCTTCAAGATTGTGGCCAGTCACAGGCAAAGCAAGTATATTCAGAAGCGAATCGAATTGTGAAAACATTATACTTTGAAGATGAGGTTTTGCACAGGTTTAAAAATAATTCACGAACTAGTACTCGAACTGCTGCCCATTCGATGAGTACCAGTGACATGTCTGTGTGGAGAGTCTTGAATGAGTATGAACATCTATTAATACCAGATGACTTAAGGTTCTGAATGGTATATACATACTGTTAACAATGAGCCTAATTTTGCTAGGTGCATATTATGGATAGATGAGACAGATATATTTAAATAGATTACTTTTTAAATACCTACAACAGCCAAGTTTGGAGTGACGCTAATTCTAAAGCTGTGGAAAACTTTACAATCAATGGAAATTATATGTAAATATTTGTGTTGGGTTTGTTAATAATTTTCTACTGGGGCAATGTGTATCGCGCCTGCACGATAGAATGAACATGTTTATGGTATTTTTCCTGCGGAAATGCTTCCACAGCTACTTGATTAATATTTAGAGAAACATGGCCATTCAACATGACGGTGCACTCGCACATTTCGGCTTAAATTGTCCAAATTGTTTAATTGTACATTTTCCAAATCATTACATAGGAAAAGCAGATCCAATTGCTTGGCTGGCACTTTTCCCAGATATGACTCCAGTTGATTTTTGTATTTGGAGTCATATTAAATCAATTGTTTATGAAATACATATCGACTTAGCAGAACAATTAGTTAATATTATTATTGCTTTTGACCATCTTTGTGATCGGCCACAGATATTTCGAAGAATTCATCGTTCAATAGTATGCGTTATACTTTGTGTGTCAACAATGGCGGTCACACTTTTGAACTGTTCCTATGGTTTGTCAATAGCATTTTCTTAATTCTGGTATTAAACAAAAACTTATTGTTTAACCACAGAAAGTAAATAAAGTATTCCAAGTTGATATTCTTGTATGGCTTCTTGCCATTGAAGAACTCCAGTAGTTCGAAATATAACAATTTCAAGTGTGACTGTATCTAAATGTTTTATCCTTATTTACTTTTATTATTACTGTTAATTTGTTACATTGTTAATAGTGTTATTTTATTTTTATTTTTCATTTATATTATATATATATATATATATATATATATATATTGTCTACTAATGTTCGATATTCACATTCTTTGACTTTAGAACTCATTTAGAGACATTAAAAATAATTAAACCTGAACAAACATTGAATATATGTTAAGCTTCTAACCACGAATTTAGTGATGAAAAGTTGACAAAAACCACAATATGATTTCCAGTCATATAGTGGCGCATGGAAACGTTAATTATTAAACATTGCTAATAATACGGGTTGACAATGCATTATGAGTGTACACATTGTCGTGCAAGTAGACCGGGCAGTGAGTTCGTTGTTTGCATGTTTGAACGTGGGGAAAGGCTAGAGCTCTGAGCATGTTCGGAATGTGGATGGGTTGAGTTTCAATGGTTTTTTCGGCGAATCTGGCGTTAGAAATTGACGGGAGAGGACGCAACACCATCAATCCCCTGATGGGAAATCTTGACGACGGCTAACTACAGCGTAGATAATTATTTATCATGTCATTAAAATGATATAATTGAATTTAAAAGTGTTTTCCGAAAGTTCTTCGGTCCATTGTTTTCTAGTTTATTTGGTTTTGGGTAGGGATATCTAATATTACATAAATTGATTTTTAAGTGATGTAAGTTAGCCCCATGTCCGGTCGCATGGTGACAAAATGGGGGAGGAGTGAGAAATAAGCGAGTAACTCATATATGGGCTGTGCCAACATTATGTGCAAATTTTGTCCGTGTCCCATATTCTGCCTCATTAGTGTCGCTGTACGAGAGAGAGGGGGAGATATTGAGGGTGAGAGAAAAGGGATAAAAATTATGCGAAATATTATTGAGGTTTCAGTGTTTATAAGCATAGAACAGGGCAGAAGAGTCATCTATTTCTGGTAGTGGTGTGTATAGGTACAAAATTGAAGTTACTTTTTGAGATACTGTTACGTTGAGTCCTAGTCAAGGTATTAAACAGTGTCATTCAGTAATGCAGGGCTCCTGGAATTTTAAATCAAGCACTTTGATATTAGTACTTAAACTGAATGTTATACGCTTGCCTGATATATGCACACCCATCTCTTCAAGCCGCCTCATTACGAAACAAGGGAAGTACGCAACTTTGGGTAACAAGTGATTTTCTCGTCCGCACAGGGCCGCGCCCACATTTTTTACGTTCTGCATGGATGAACACCGGTTTAAAGGCAACTCATCAGAAACCCACACTTCAGCTCCATCGCCTCTGATCAGGAAAACTTTCAGGTAAAGAACGTGATTGGTGCCGTTGAGGGCCACTGGAAACCTTTATCTCCAGCTTCGGTGATTGGAAGGTAAACCCACCTTTCCCTTAGGAGTACGATTCCCTGGATTTTGTGCACTTTTGTTTTAAAACATAAATAACTGGAGAATCATGACTCTCTGGTTAAACAACACAACACAAAGAACTGTTCAATAAAATAAAAATAAGGAATTATGCACTTTTGATATATTACATTTTTCTTCCAAGTCCTGATAATGCACAAATTCCTGTTTCCTGTATTTACTACATAGCGCAATATATAGTTTTGAACATACTTCCCACATGACCATAGATACTTTCTTCGTAGTAGTTGCATACATGAGCATACATTTCCTGCACTTTTAAATGCTTTAATAACAAAATTCTATTAATTAAGTTCATTTCAAAGTTCTGTATATTTCAGAAAGCAAATAACAAGCACTAAAATACAGGGAGGTTATTTGAGTTACAGGCCGGCAGAGCTCATATGTTCACTGGGAAAAGTCAATCGTCAAAGCCTAATACATGTGCAGATAACAGCGTGTAGTTAGTTTGAGGGAGGCTTTGTCAACGAGTGGTTGTGAGTTGGGGTGTTAGTTTGTGCTTTCTTCATATGAAAATTGTACTGATGTATGATATATATGTGAAAAGGGAATCTTACAGAGGAATAATAATGCGATTCGCAAGAAAATGTCCTGGTAATCGTGTTCCAGGTAGAGAAGCTGTTCGCCAATTTGTTAAAAAGCTACGAGATACCAGCATCTTTCAATGGAAAGTTTGTGTCCCGAACATCGATCGTGTTGTTATGGAAGAAAAATTAAGATGAAATCAGGAATTTCCTACGCAGATGCTGGTAATGCACTGCCACCGAGAGGCATCATTTTCAACATCCCTTATAACACAAATGAGTGGTTATTATCAGTTTCAAATGCAGTATCATTTTATGCTTTCAGTACAAATATAAATGCTAAACAAAAATACTTTATGCACGGCGACTCTATCTCCCTTTTTTCCAGTTGCGGCAGCTACACTTGCTGAATAAGTATCAGCGCTCAAATAACATCATATATACAAGGATATGTAGGCAGATAAAAATAAATCTTGCGATATTAGATATCAAAGCTGACCACCTGTAGCTTTAGCAGATGTGAGTACTATGCAAACAAAGATTTGCAACACCAAGAATCAGCACAGCTTACCAAAAGAGTTTCATTTGTTTTCGCTCAAATAGAAACATTCTTCAAATTCTGTTACACTCAAACTCATTACCAAGTCATGATCTGTTCCTTTTTATCAGCAAAGAAATGCTTTTGACAACTTGATCACAAAATATTACCGTTCTCTAGGCGGCAATATGTTCATTGCATTGTTCATCTCGTAGGAAAGAGCTTCACTAGCATGGCGAAGGGAAAGGGGGGGGGGGGCAAACTGTCATTGGTGCTCGTAAGATAATTACCCATTAAGACACTAGCAGTTCTGTGGGTAGAAGTCATATGGCATAGCAAGATTAATGTCAAGGATAATGACTTTTATGGGAGGGGAACTTCAATGAAGATCATGAAAGAACGAAAAGAAAGCAAGAAAAATAGAAAAGTCAATACAACAGTGGCGTTAAAACAAATGCTTTCTTAGTGGAATGCAAAAAAGCCCTATCAGAGGATTTCTTTTACCTAGGCTTCGTTCGGCCGTTTCAATTAAAAGACGATTGCTAATGAAATTCGTTATCACTTAAATCCAGTTGGCAACTAACAAGGAGACTCATATCTTCACCTAGCCAAAAGATATTCCGTCAAGATCATAAACAAAGGTCTTTTCTGAAGGTGCCATAAACTTTTAATAAGTCATAATCGCTTTCATTAAAATGTATTAGACATAAATTGTATATTCTTATAGGACCTGTTTTATTGAAAGCCCAACTTAGGCACTAGCATAATATACATTCGCGTATCTTCATTTATAACAGAATTAAAAATACGGGAAAAATGCAACGGTAAGATTTCTTAACTTCACTAAATAACACCAATTTTAGTTTATTAGCCCCACGGACCTTTATGGAGCGTTCGAAATAAGAGAACAATAAATAATTAAAATTTTAGTTGAATTATGCTGAAAAATATGCATAAATCAGAAAAAATCAGTTTTACAATAGTTCAGTTTATTTTCATAACTCATAACTTTACCACCTGAATATACATTACTGGTACTTGTTCGAAAGGCGCCGTTTTTGGGGAAATGGTACCTCTAATTGTTATACAGTGCAATAGTAAAATTCAGTCTTTGAAGATACGAGCAATACCAAAGGAAAAATCTCCTCCGAAATAAGATCTACATTAGGAAACCTGAGCTGATTTCCTAATATTTCACATGAAAACGGTGTTTCCTTAGTCTTGGAACTATATACTGAAGTAGCTTTTCTAGGTAAGCCTGGCGGTCTTAAAAATTTCTTCTTCAAAGAAACTATCGACCAATTTTTGTAATGAAATGAATGTAATGAAATATTTTATCAATATTGACTCCCTTTTAGATTAGAAAGATTTTCTCATTTACTTCCACATTTACTCAGAAAACATTTGTTTAATCATTGTATCGTTAATATAAATACACTGATAAACTTAATTTTTGTTTCACAAGAAAACTGAATAGCGGCTCTAGTGCATTTTTACATCCTAAATTCATAGTATCTAATTAGATATTTTTTACATACTTTTGTGATTTTCATTTTTTATATATTTTGATGTTTTATCGCCTGACATGGGATAAATTAACTTTTTATTTACTATTTTATTAGTGTATATTAGAATAATTTGTTCATCACAACACTGTTGCTGAATATTGTTTGCAGTTTGTCTCTGTCATTCGTTATTTGGAGCCTTGTGCTTCTAAATACGCCTTGAATTTTGCAGATTTGAAGAAATGTTGGTTGCTCTATTTATGAGCTAGAAAAGCTTGAGTTTCCAGTGGAAAAAACGAGCATTTCCAACATTTTATTTGTTTAATTTATTTATTTATTTATTAGTTTAATAGAGGAACAAATGCAGCGTAGACGGCTGGAAACATTTGTGCCTACAACGGAGAGAATGCCATTGGAGAAAGCAAGGTAAGAAAATGGTTCCTAATTTCAAAGAGGGCCCTTTGACGTGAGTGATTCGCCACGTTCAGGAAGAGAATCGGGCTTTGATGAAGAACCTTCTGAACTTAATCCATGCTTATCCAGTCACTCAATCCGAGAATTAGCAGTTGTGATGAATTGTGACCAGTCAACCTCGTGCGACACTTGGATCGCACGGATCAGCTAAAAAAAAGAAAAGAAAAGAAAGAAAAGACAAGAAAAATAAAAAAGAAGAAGAAAAGAAAAAAATAGAAAAATAAAGACAGAAAGAAAAAGAAAAGATCTCAGTGTATGAATACCGCGCGCTTTAATTGAAATCAACAAAAATCGGTGGGTAGCTATCTGTGCATTTCTGCTTGCTCGTCATTTGTTAGCTCATGAACAAATCCAAGGTTATTACTGCTGATGAAAATTTGGAAGGAAAAAAAATTGAAGACTGCATCAAGTGCTACTACAACATGATAATATACGCCCACGCTCCGCTGTCATGACAAAAGCAGCTATCCAGGAGCCTAGTTAAGAGGAGGCTCCACAGCCTCCATGTTCTCCCGAATTTGCGCCCTCAGACTTCCACCTTTTGCGTTGTCTATCCAACAAGCTTCGAAGGAACTCCTTCGACAAGGAAGAAGCTTTTCAAACTTGACTTGACGACTTCTTCAGTAGATTTCTCCAGATGTGGAATAAAGAAACTACCCCAGCGTTGGTGGAGAGTCATAGATAAAGAAGCAGAATATATTGCTGATTAATTTCTGTATGCTAGTCATCTCAAATAACAAATGTTATCACATAAAAAACATGTTTAACATGTTCTCCCATGTTTAGATGTTGCATTATGTGTAATCAGAGAGCCAGTATTGATCTTGTACTGCCTGTAGGCTGAAGTATTTGCTTTTCTTCAAATCTAGTGATTTGAATTGTGAGCTGCGTTTATTTTCATGAATTTTAGTTGCTAGAAAAGTTCAAAATGCTAAACCATCCAGATAAATTCTAATGTGTGTGTGATGAACTTTATTTTGAATGTGAAGATGAAGATTTTGATAAAAACATGCTCCCCAAATACATATTGTGGAGTGCATTAAGCTTCTAACAGATGGGCAAATGGTAACAACATATGCCATTTGCAACAAGTATTATGATTTCGAGGAAACCGAAAGGATCATTCAACTAATAATTATTTCCGTTTAACTAAAATTAATGGAATCATATATATAAAAAAACCAACACCATTCATTGCCATCTGCAAGAATCCCGTATTACACAATACCACAGTGCCAAATTCCATGACCTTAAGAACATTTTAATGATCTTATTTAGGATTTAAAGTTGTCTAAACATAAATATGAATTTTTAAGTTTCTAATAGAAAAGTCTAAATTGTGAATTTACGTCCCTATAGTGATTTCATTGCCCACTTCTCTAAAGAAAAACCCAGAATTTTTTTGTTAATATTGTTTAGTTACAGGAGCTTTTGGACATCAACTCGGGCCAGATGCGTGGCGATCGTTCATAGACTTATCAAAAGTTAATTTGATGGCAGTTTATCTGCATAATAGTAATGCATTCTCGTCATAGCTATAGAGCAAACCACTGATATAAAAGAGACGTATGAAGATGAAATTGGTTTTAAAAAATCAAGTACAAAATTAAATTTAAATATGTGTTAAGATTTGAAAGAGATAATTTTATTGCCAAGTTTTTCAAATTGGCTACACTAAAATTCTATTATTTCTCGTGTAAATAGAAAGTCTTTTCCTCCTTCTCTATGGCTCGACAGCCCTTAGCCTGCCGCGGCGACTATGCGTCCTAAGTTCATCCAGGTGGCCTAGTAGTAACCATACTTGCCACATAGGCCCAAGATCGCGAGTTCAAGCCCGGCCAGGATCGAGGGTTTTTTCGGGCGTAAAAAGCCTTAGTATGGCTTCCTTCGGAAGGGAAGTAAAGCCATGGGTCGCATGTCGTAGATTTACGGCAGAAAAAGAACCTCAAGCCTGAAAGAAGAGGCCTCTGAGCAAAATTTATCGGCCTTTTCATACCCTGAATTGAATGGGATGCTAATGACCTGAGACGTTACAGAGCATCCATAAAAAAAAAAAAACAAATATTGCTGCGCCCTATACCTCTAACTTGCGACATTATTGATAAAGAGAAGTATTGCAGGGGAGCATGTGACGCGCCGGTCGCCTATCATGAGACTCGAGATCCAAGGACACCACCTCTCTATCAGCAAGCTAGCCAATTTTCCTCACCCAGCTTCGTGAGGAAAATTGGGACCTCCCTAACTTAGAAACCTCCCCAGATATCGATTGAACCCGGAACCTCTCGGTCAGTAATAAGCAACGCTAACCCCTAAACCAAGGGGGCGGTCTAGAAAGTATCACTATATTTGAAACTACCTAAATATCAAAAACACCTTTAGTGAAACCGGAAAACTAAATTTATGAAAATAATTTTCAAAGCAATCGATTATAATAGTTCTTCGTTTGCGTATTTGAAATCTACGTTTCCCCAAGTTAGTGATATAAAATTGAAAGATTGAATTTTCATAGAGCCATAAATAAGAACACTATTAATAAGGATGAATAACATTTTGGGAAACTGTTAAATCCATTAGAAGCTTGTATGTATTGTGATTTTCTTGTGAATTATATAAAGATTCATTCATTATATAAAGATTCATTCCCTCCCATGCAGTTAATCATCGATTCGTAAATGATGATCATGGGGAGGGTGTTAACAAATTTCATGGAAAAGAGGTATTAATGTAAATGGAGTTGGACCATAAAGAGAGACATCCAAATGGCAAAAAATGCCCCAAATCTCTTTTGATGCAAAGCATAATGAGGTGTTTATTTAATTTTTAGTTATGTAAATATTAATTTTATAAACATTTAAGCTTTTGTACCTGCCTAATGCAAGACACGCATGAAATTATATCTTGGGGAAGGGGAATATAAATATTATGTTTCTTAATTATCTTTTCCAAGTTTTTTGTGTCTAAAAAGGAGGAAGTTGTTTGAGGACGAAGCCATAATGTGGCCATATTAGACACGTAATAAATATAAGCGCTCTTCCTCTATTATACACCACCTCCTTGGTCTAATAGTTAGCGTTGCTGACTGCTGGCCGGAGGGCCGTGTTTGATTCCAGGTACCTGCTTAGGAATTTTTCTAAGTTAGGGATGCCCGGGATGGGTTCATCCAGCCTCGTGGAGACAATTGGGGAGCTGCTTGATGGAGAAGGGGCATCTTCGATCATAAAAACCGCGTGATAGGCGACCTTCTCACCACATAACCCCCTGCAATAATGCCCTCTATTCAAGGAAGTCGTAAGACGGAGATACAGCAAGCAGAAGTCGTCCCGGCAGGCCAAGGTTCAGCCTGGGCTGTAATACCAAATTAGAAAAAGAAGAGCTCTATATACAAAAATTTATCACAATGTTTTACGTATTAAATGATGGCTTTTAAAAGATTATTGAAATCTTGGAGAACTGTCTAACATAAATTTATAAAATATTGAAAATTCTACCTAGTAAAGAAATACATATACGTTTTTTTTTCTCTCTCTCTCCAGATTCACCAATAATGTAACGTTTAAACGCAGATTATTGATATATTATTTATTAGCAATATTTTTAAACGTCTGATGATAGTCTACATTCTATTGTATAATTACGAACTGCATACCATAAATCTCTCCGTATTACTAGGTATAACTATTTTGTTAGTCTTCTTGACTTTGCGGAAGGGTTCTTGTGTGACTACTTTTAAGTCAGAAGAGGGGGATGGCGATCTCAACTGAGTAAGGTAAAGGCAAACTGCACGCCTGCTGTTGGCTTTCGTCACCAGTCCTTGCAAACTGGTAAATGAAATGTGAGGTTTGTTTATGTAAGCTTGGAGTTCCCCAGGAAGTAGATCTGGTTTTGGTGCCGTTAATTAGTCAAGAAAAGTATCATAGAAACAGGTAATGAGGCTGTTGTAGGCAGAGGACGGAAAATATTACGAACAGCACTTGAAAGCTAACAAGAATTACTGTATAAAATCTCAGTCTCAAACATTTCTTCTTTTATTTTTAATTAGAGGTATA
Organism: Metallyticus violacea; assembly: GCA_030762175.1. Taxonomy (NCBI): domain Eukaryota; kingdom Metazoa; phylum Arthropoda; class Insecta; order Mantodea; family Metallyticidae; genus Metallyticus; species Metallyticus violacea. The sequence goes on along the minus strand of CM060833.1, from coordinate 91,161,324 downwards.
GCATTTCCTTGCGACCTGAAAAGTTCAAAATGTCAAAAGACAATGCATATAAAGATTTTTTTAGATGTTTTGAGAGTATACAATTAATTATTCTTCTATTTATAGAAAAAATGAAATTAATTGAAACAATTCATAGTAAACATGATCATTTATGCACTGCAAGTAGCCTGTGACATTTCGGAAGAATCTTTGAAATACTGAGAATGAGGGGAGTATATTGTAACTTGTTGAAAGTCAAGTATTCATAAGAAATAACAGATTTTTCAATGTTTGGATATTTTGTAGTACATCTTGCTGGCAAATTTAATGATATAAATATTCTCAAGTATTACATAAATAGCTATTGACATTGTTGGAATCTAATTTAATACTTAAATGTTTGCACGTAGATTTCAATACTGGATCATTATGAACTCGAGGAACAATAAAGTGTAATAATAACAACAACAATAATAATAAAACATTTTTACTTTGATAAAAATGAAAGCAGTCCGAAGAGGGCTTAAAGTATAAGCAAATTCTTTTACAGACATAAATGAAGGATATAAAGAAGTAAGAAAGAAATAGATTGGAGAAAATAGTAAAAGAAAAACCGAAAGGCAATGAAAAAAAAATTAAACAGTAAAATACAAAATAGAAAAGATATATGTCTCTTGCTTTATCTTTCTTTCTTTTATGAACGGGACTAAGAGAGCGAAGGGAGAACTCCTTCCTCTTCTTCTAAAAAAATCATTAGCACTATCATTCAATTTTTCCTTCTTATTGTTCTGCTTTTTTGAGGTCACGTATTCTATTAAGTAGGTTTTGAATTGAATTCGGTGCTTCTTAGTTTCTTCTTCCTCTTCTTCTTCTTTTTTTTTTTTTACAGTATTTCGTGAAACTATTTAATGTCACTTACGATCTCCATTGGAATAGGTGACTGGGTGAGGGTTTTTAACAGCTTGTCATTACAACAGACTTTCTAAATTTTTATAAATTGATCACATCGTGTTCATTTTGGACCAGTTCTCAAATCCGAGCACTTCGGTGGCAACCTTGTTTACAAATAATACATTTCTCCAACCCATGATTTTCATATTCCCAGGATCGTCTACCAATACAGAAGTTCTTTATCAGCAATTTAAATTAACGCCAGTAAATAAAGTAATATCATTGAAATGTCCTATACGAAATGTCATGATTTCAAATTATTTAAATTTGTTAAAATCTGTTAAAATAACTTTCGGTTATTCGGCGTATTTTTGTCTAAATATAATTCACTTTTAAAAGTACAGAAAATCCACACTCTTGGCATCTGTATAGGGGCAAATATTTCTTATTTTAGCATGTAACTTGTATCAAATGCAAACCTGCCGGCTGAATTATTACAATAACTGGACGTGAAGGAGTTTATTTTTCCCAGCGTAGGGTAATGAAGTCGTTTAGCTAGTTTGGTTTCCGACATTCACTGTACTGGAGCTTCCTTCGTCTTGTATTCTGCTCTGTAACTACACAGACCGCTCCGTGAGAGTGGTAAATGACCTCATCCTTGACAGTTTTCTCATAGGTAACAAAAGTTTTGATTCTCTTATGCTTTACGTTTATTTACGTAAATTCTTTCGTTTTTGAATATTCAGAAATTTCACGAACCATCATGCAGCTGAGGGCATTCATTGATCTTTGAAATTGTTGTTTTTGCACTTTTAGCAATTAAACTTTGCAGAAGCTCAAAGTTGGGTCCTGCATAAATCTCTACCCTCTGGGTAATCATGGCATATTTTATTGGCAACTACAAATACTTGGCTGGATACTGAAAAAGGATTTTATTTTGGGCCCGGAACCTTTCCGAGGATTCTAATGTTGTAATATTTCAGCATCAAAATAAAACTCTCTGACAGCATCAAATTACTACTCAAAGTTACAGTATTACCGAAACATCGTCTTAAGGAATGACAGTATGCCCTTGGTTAATTTCATTTAAACTGGATATCTACACAATGACATATCACGTATTTGCTTTGAACATATATGTAGGAGGACAAAATGGAAATGTGACCGTTATTAGATCAGGTCATCAAGTATGTAGCCTTCATAGCTTCAAGAACTGCAGGAAAGTTGTCAATAACGGACAGCCTCTATCCTGTTAACCAACATAAATTCCAGCAATAAGTCAAGCGATATAAGTAACAAAACACTCTATGTATAGACAAGGTAATGCTGTTATAAGCGTGGTTTTTTAGAAAGACAAGCATTTATAAAATAGACAGTATAGTATTAGTAAGTACATGTGTTATAGTTTTAGAGGTGGAATAAAAATACCAAAAGAATTTGGGCTTAAAACGTAAACTTTTGTTCAGATGTGCCTGGCAGAAAACTGAGAAAGAATATTGGCCACCTTGGTAGTGATTATAAAAGGAAAAAAAAAGGGGGGGGAGTTATGCTAAGGTAACGACTGAGTGACAACATGTACTGTACAACGCAGGACTAGATTATTATAACTATACTAAATTCGAAAGTTAGCAACACTTTATAGCATTAAAAAGTTCATTATTGGCTATGAAGACAGATCAAAGGCACAGAGCAGATTTAAAACGAATCGCACACGCAAAACCTGCTTGTAGAGGATGTTTGAATATTGCGCGTGCTAATTCGTAGCAATAAGAGTTTCATGTTACAGAAATATTATAAGTTTGAACCTCTGAAAAAAATTCAAAAGAAGATATAAAACAGTCAGTTATAACGTGTGACTGACCACATATAGACATTTTAAACTTAATAAAAGTATCATCCCTTTAGAAATATCATAAAACCCAAATAGATTTGTAACTAGTACTCACAGCTAAATTGTGCCAAAGTATCTCTTTGTCTGCATTGAAAATGAAACCATTATGTTAGAAGACTATAAGAGGGCTACAAGGAAAGTGGTGGTAATACTGTCTCCGAGCTACTGTCGGTCCTGGTGGTATAGTGGTAGCCACACTTGCGTCGTAGACCCAAGATCGCGGGTTCAATCCCGACCTGGATCGATGGATTTTTCGGGCGTAAAATTCCTAAGAATGGCTTCCTTCGGAAGGGAAGTGAAGCCGTGAGTCCCATGTCGTAGATTTACGGCACGTAAACAAACCTAAAGCCTGAAAGAAGAGACTCTGAGCAAAACTTATCGGCCGTTTCACGCCCTGAATAGATTGGGATGTTGATGACCTGAGATGTTAAAGGGCGTCCATAAATGAACCAAATCAGCAACACCTAACTGCTAATGAGCAGTGAGAGCGTGTTTTCGTCTGGACGAGCATAGCTGGTCAACATACTCAGTGTCACTAGTGCACTGCGTGTAGACTGACGAATACGAATATGTCCAGTATAAAATTGGACCGCCTTAAAGCGATATTCTTGGTAAGAACGCAAAGCGGTCTTAGATGCCAGTTTTTTCGACAAGGACATAATAGTGTGCAACATGAGCCACATGTGCAGACCGTCCTGTACTTGAAGTGTATTAGGAAGATTTGACTCACTGCTGATGGGTCGGCGATAAGATACCCATAGACATCGGAACAGGTCACATTGCAGTGTTGTTGTAGGCCACTCTTACACAGAAGAAAAGTACAAATTTCCAGGTTTGCTATCTATGGGTGTGTTGGCATTACCCTCTATTCATTCCTCATATGCTTTATAGTAAGTGAAGTGAGATAGAGTATTTAATGAAAACATTTAAATGATTTCATAAACAATAACCACATTGTACTTCCTAAACATTTTCTATTATTTTCAGAAATAGGGACTATATACATCCGATTTACTTTCTGTTGGTATAAATACACACGCAAAGGCACTTCGGGTCTTGCGCAGTTTTCTTTAAATGAAGGTCGAAATGAGCAGCAGCAAAGAATCATTTAACTGGCAGGCTGATTATCGATGTGGCTTGCATAGTGTGATTGACAGTTCTCAGATAAGCGAGCTTGCGAAGTAGATGGCCTCAATCAGTATCTTGATTGTAAAATTCATTGCTCATGGGAAAAATAAACAAATAAAAAACAAACTCCGGAAACAGATGCTAGAGAAACCGGATTAACTAGCAATATAAAAAAACCAATCAAACAAACTTTCATATCATTTTTCTTTTAGATTAGAGGATTGTTACAGGAAGATTTTACCTAATCATACACTCCCGATTAGACTTGTTGCACTGTTATTCTTAGAAGTAGCACCAGAAATTATTGAAATAGATGCAGATTAGTTTTTTATTTCATTTGAAAGTTTAAAATACAACAAACTTCTTTGAAAATAAAAATTTATGTATGGTATTATAGTTACTTTGCTCAGAAAATGTTAGGATGCGATTTTGTTGTATATGGCAACAAGAGTCTGACAATTTTTTTAATTGACTTCTTGTTGTGCTAATTTCATTAATACATTAGGCCTACAGATATACACGGTATTTCAGTATCGGCGTACATTTTTCAAATTGTACTTACATACAATTTCATGTCATGATTTTTTCAGGACTTTTAAATTGGGGAAAAAATTAGAAGTTGCGTACATTTTCATTTCTTTAAGGCTCTCTGTAATATTTTCCTTAGCATAAATAATAATATTCAATCAATTGCCCAGTAGTTATTAATGTATGTTCATTTCCTCCTTTACCTGTTTAGTTACATGCAATAATTCGGGTGATGTGCAACGCAGAGACGAACTTTGGTGCTCCTACATTTCTGATATTCCTTTCTTTCTTCGAAATCGGTTTTTAGCAGGTAATTCGCCCACCGTTGTTAAGGTTTGCACTTTGGAATGTGTGCTCGCCTTGGTGGTTAAGTGAACACAATAACAATACGTTATGCGCATGGTCAGTGCTGCCACCTGATTTCCCTTCCCTAATGAACTCTCGGCTACACAATAGCTGCGGAGCGACTTCCCGATAATCCTTTATAATTTCTTTTAACTGTAGTGATTCTGACCTCCTGAATTTACTATCAGTTCACCTGGGTAAATAATGTATACAATGACAGCCAGTGAAACAAAGAGAACAATTTTTAAAGAAAAATACATGCGTAGTACCTGAAATATGTGTTAAGATGTTTAAGATTCTTTAAAAACCTATTGCTTTTCCCAACCCTTTCCATGTTCCGAAAAATTATACGGCGATTCTGAGACATTGTATATAGGACTGCACACATGTTTGCAGGTCTCTGCCCAATTGCAGTCCTAAAATGGGCAAACTTGTTATTAAATAGCCGACACCACTCTCTCTCTCATACACCAGACTTTGGGCAGTCAATTCTAACTCCTCTTCGTAAAAATTCCTCAAAGGTGGTTCTTTAAGATCAGGAAAGGAAGAAGTCACTTGGTGCCAGGTTGGGACTCTGAGCAGTGTAAGCAAAAGGAATTAATGATGCATAAAAATTACCTTCAACCTGGATTTTGTTAAACATCGTAAAAAGGCAGATTTCAATACACAATTCTGCAGTAACTATTTTCCCATTTTCTAAATCAACAGTTGCTAGATTATTACTTGCTGAAAAGAAAGTGGCGATAATTTTCTTTCTGTAATTCTTGCTCTGTTGATTTTACATTTGACGATCATCAGGGAAGACTCAAATGGAAGATTGGAGCTTGGTTTTAGGATCAATCTCATAGATCCATTGTCACTCGTGATAATGTCAGTGACGCCGAAATTTTCCAATGTTGGATCTTTGAAGCGTTTCATGGTATCACTTCACCCTTTTGATTTAACTGTGAACTCTCTTGAGCAGTTCTTTTCACTGGTAGGTGTTGGTAAAGTACTTACCAAACTGATTCTTATGTTCAATTCTAAATCCCTTGGATCTTTTCTGTTCGTGAGATGTTTTCTTCGGCCACTATTTTGTTGCACTGCCTCTCCGCTCCTCAATTTAGGACACTGTCGTCTTCCCTTAAACTCACCGAACCAACGGAACACTGTAGCACATGAAGGGTAAAAATCCCCCTAAACCTGGAATATACGTCACATGATGGGAACTCTCTGACTTGATGTAAACAACACGGTGTGTATAGCACATGATGCAATGCATTTCATACGTTTGGTGCCCCAATTCCACATCTACATTTCCGACACCATTGCCGGTCTTCGTAAAGTTAACGCACTTTCGTCTTTTGGAGTACAATTAGTGTACTCAAACGTGTAATGGAAAGACAGGGAGAGGTACAAAGCGCAGTTCGCTGGAAGATGAGAAAGTTAGTTGTTTTATTTATAACAAGCTTAAATGAATGATGGGTTGTTTTCTGTGGGATTCTTTTTATTTACTTTTTCAGTTTCTTTCTATCGGGCCAATTTACATTTGCTGTTCCAAATATTTAAAAAAAATTCGAAATTTTAATAATACAATAAAATATGGATATTTTCATTCATATATTTCTTACTGAATATTTTTGTAAAGTACAAAATTCGTTGGTGCTTTTTTATACAAAAAAACTGAACTAAATAGTTGACTGGCAGGGAACTTTCTTCCTGTGTATATTTGCAAAAAGGATTTGAAAATAGAATTTATTTTTTGTGAAAAGTGCATTTTGCAGCATACCATAAATACTCTGACAGCTTATATGAATTTGATGTAGATGGCTATACTCTATAAGTAATTTAATATTTGTAATGTGTTTAGAATTAGTGAGTCTTGATAAAACCCTTCTTTAAGCTCTATGTGGCACAGCTAACAACATCTAATAGGCTGTTTAGAGTAAAACACACCCAAGCTCTTTAACAAGTATAACCAATCTGTATTTTTGCCATGATAGACGCTTTGTTTACAATTGGGCATGGAATATCTAGCTGTACGGTTTAAAATGAACCGCTAGATAGCAAAGTGGCAGATAACAGTGGGGCCCGGAATTTAGTGACCACCATAGCGCATCCCACCAGCCGAGATAGAAAGGATGCCACCTCTCAATAAAGTAGGTCTGCAATTGCCCTCGCTAGGTAAACCGCATTCCGGAACTCCTCTATTTCAGAAACTTTCCGAATCCGCCTCCTAGACAGCAATCAGCAACGCTAACCGCTAGACAAGGGAGGCATCACCTTAGAATTTGCTGAGCGGAAATGTCATCAACTTTTTAATGATCAAAAGATAGGAATTAGAATTTTACAACGCACATAGCATAGTTCTCGGTAAGTATGAAAAAACGGTAACATTCTATGATTTTTTTCCGACTCAGTATCTTTTAATTGAATGTGATGTAGTTGTGCATTCTTAGCGCATAGACTCGGTATGTGATTGCCGTAACCTCTCACGTAATGCAGTAGGTGGACAGGTTTGCAACTACTGCACAGGAAAATCATCAGGTATTACTTGCATCTTCCACTTGACCATTACATTGATAGTATTTATGTTTAGCTTATCTGAAGCGCTTGTAAGAGGAAAGTAAGCAAGCACTTTGCAGACATACTATAGCGCCGATATGGATTACTGCTTGTTTCACTTGAATACATGTACTGTGCAAGAAGATATCACCTGTAGTTACGCTGTAACTTCGCGACGATTATCTGAAAATTATACTACAATCACAGTTTAGCGTCAAGATACATTGAGAACGGGTTGTGTTTACATATTCAGCTCACGCAGAGTAACAGACGTACTTGAGCAATGTGCTCTTCAGCGACCTGCTGAAAGCAGTGGCGGCACGTCAAGTGGCGAAGAGACTTGATTAATGTTACACCCATTGAGACAACGTAGGAATTATTTAACTTGCTTACGAGAGATATTCGCTATAAATAAAATATTTTACTCTAAAACTCTCTACCTTGCATTACATAAATGGAAAGTTTTTCTTAAAGAAATGGTCCTTCATTTATTCCATTGCCCATTAATGAAACTTTCACATTTCAGTGTCAACATTTTAACATTTTCCAATTACATTTGATCTAGTCTATTATTAATGCTGTTGCGTTTAATTTTTGTGTAATTTTAAATTCACGATTATAATAAATATAATTATCCCACTATTAATTCTAAATTAAAACAAAAAGCTTCTTGCACATTCAGAAATATGCAGAAGAATTGTTACATTTCCCACCTTGCAGAAGGAAATTTTGTTGACTTCATCTTTCATGGAAATCATCCACTTCGTTATTCTTTCTACTCACTTGCTATTACGGTTCTAGAAAATGAAATTTTATTTTTGATTCTTTGCAATCAAAAATATAGATCAAGGCATTACAAAGCACAGATATACCACTCAGTCTCTCTCTGTAAACAGCTGTCTGGGCGTCCCTTTAATTTTTCCATTCCCTGACAATAGAAATAAGAGACCCCGGACGATGAAATGAACACTGTCTATTGAGATGTTCAACTCTTGTGTAGGTTCTGAGATTCTGAGACAGTCCCTCTGGGATTACTAAGAACCATTGTATCAATTTGCAGTACAATCCCTTCTGTGCTTGACGTTATTTGCCTCTTCTTTGCCGGTCAGCATCAGCACGTCTGTACCATTTTTGTATCAAACTACTGGGTGTCATGGCATTAGACCCATATACGGCCGAAGTTTCAGGATGAATCCGCATGCACTAGAGAAGTTTTGCCAACAAAAATCGTTCTGTTCCTCGTACTTCAATCCTGAAGTACATTTCCAATTGACGCGCGATTTTTAATTCGTGTAATGATGCAATTCTTATCGCTACAACGAAAGTAGTTCTATAGGAAGACCTAAACATGTTCAAGCATCACTTTTTTACACAATGTTTCCAGATTAGTGCAACGAGTGTAACTTACGTTTTGAATTCTCTTTGCATATACTTTTACAGGTATGTCTCTTTCAAGGCAGAAGGAAATGCACATCTAAGAATGCCTGTCCATCTGCTACATTTGAGAAAGAAATATTTGTCTATTCATCTTTGAGGTCCTCCTAATAAATAATTCTGCCATTATGATAACTTCTAGGAAAATATATTTATTGGCATTTTTAAATAACTGAGTGCATCAAACAAAAATTAAGGTTTATATCTTTCGGTCTAGGTATCCCTTATGAGTCTTGACTCCTTAATGATAAAGAATATCTCGTTCGTTCTTTTCTTTGTTTTTTTTACTTTAAATGCTTGAGAACGTCTTTTATTTCAAACCAATTAAATTAATTCAAGCTTCAGATACAGATTTTTATGATCAAAAGTGTCATCTTAATGTAATAAAGATGAATTTTCCTTCTATATTCAACAAATAAATTAATTAACAATAGCGTGTGTGTAAGAAAATGGTCAATGCATCATTAGTAAGAAATCGTAAAATCTTGCATTGGTAAAATATATTTACTGAATAAGTTCTATAAATTCAATATCCAAGTTACTAGTTGTTAAAATGACAACTCTGTTCTAAATCAGATTTGAGTTATACCTAACCCGTGACAGTAGAGCCAGGGCTATTTCAAGATTCGATGACTGAGGGAATATACGCTAGCTGTGGCTCTGTACCAGCACATACGACAAATGAGGCCTCAAGCTCCTAAGTACTGTGTATTTTTACCGCATACTCTACATTCACCCGAAAGGTGTATTTCGTAGGCATTACAATAGAGGTAAAACAAGCAATGGATAACAACTTCATCCCAAGAGAGAGAATACTTACCTCTAAAATGGACTGAACTGAAGCTGGTCTCGTTTAATTGTACGTTTGTTTGCAATAAAGCAATAAATAACACCTTTCCCGCTTTCAACTGAACGACCATAGCAATTTGGAATATCATACAGGAAATCACTTAATAATGGTTTGCCATAATACATATCAGTTTTAAGGCGTGGGTTGGGAAAGTCAGGTTTGACTAATTTCACCAGACTGTACAGTGGCTAACACCTGCATAGGCGTAAAGGTTATAAGGTAAGGATGAAATCTTTATGAACAGTTACTTCGCGAACATCTGGAGGTTGTTGCCTGAAGAGGTCTACTACTTGTTCTGATTGGCATCTCCTTTAGGAAAGGAATTAACAGACCGACCGGTGGCTACCATATTTCCACGGTGCGCTTTTTTTTTAACTCACATAATGTTGGATTGAAAAATGAAACCGGATATGTTGCAGCTGACCAAGTGTGGACTGGACGGGCTCAACAAATGTTCTAATCTTCACGATGTATCACCTGAGAAATCCGTTAAGTGGGCGGTCTTTTCCGTACATTTATCGCTTTTTGTTTTCTTTTAACAAAGCTTGTCAAACGACCTTACTTAAATAAGCGCACTACCTCCTTGAGCAAAATTGTGCAGTAATTGTTGAGGGGAAATACAAATGAATTTATCTAGATAATTTCAAATCAAACGCCAGGCCTTCAAACAACAACTGTAAATTTAAAATGCAGTATTTATACCGGGTTATACAGTTACTTTACTAACTTTCTGTTCACAGACAATAAATGCATATAAAACCCATAAGCTTGTAGAATTTTGAAAATCGATGGCTGCATGTCGCTATAGTGCTGAAATTAAACAATGAACTTTACAATGCATTTAAATATCCCCTATTAAAAAGAATGTAATGTATTAAAATCACTGAATCTGTAGAATAGACGGTTATGATGTTGCTACAACAGTTGCAATATCTCAAACACTCGTTAATGACTTCATAGTCCCACACTATTGCTACATTGGCATGGCAAAAGCAGAATGTATTCCCTAAGTTTTACTAACGATTATATACTTAATTTGAATGGAACAAAACAGGCTTATTGCTAGAGCAGGCTGATTGAACAAAGAATCACTATGGAGATCAATAATAATTGACGTCAGGGGCTCAGGCGGCAGTTCTTGACACTTTTTTTTTTTTTTTTTTTTTTTTTTTGCTGTCTTCCGTGGTTCCTCTGGTAGCTTCTCCCAATAATGCGATAGATCTTTCTTTTACATGATTTTTTTCTGCTCCCGCACTTCTCATAATATTCCGTTGATTCTGTTATAGAGTCGAAAGTACCAGGGCGAGCGAGCTGGTGCGGTGTTACGGTTGCTTGCGCTTTGGAAAGGTTTTCACCCTGGTTTTCGTTATAGAAGTGGCCCTTCTCAGGGGCTCGAACTCCTTAGAGCGGTGTTCTATCTGGAAACAATATTAGAAACCCATCTATGTGGTGCCTCACCGCTCGGTCGAGAATCACGTCATCCCTACCGATCTTAGTGGTCTAGTAGTAACCATACTTGCCTCCTAAACCCAAGATTGAGGGTTCGATCCCAGTTAGGACCGATGGATTTTAGGGCGTAAAAATCCTAAGTGTGGCTTCCTTCGGAAGGGAAATAAACCGTGGGTCCCATGTCGTAGATTTACGGCACGAAAAAGAACCTCAGGTCTGAAAGAAGATACCTCTGAGCAAAATTTGTGGGCCGTTTCACGCCCTGAATTGAATGGGACGCTGATGACCTGAGTTGTAAAAGAGCGTACGTAAACAAATCAATAACAATCAATACGTCATTCCCAAAGTTCCCCCACTTTGTGCCTACAAACGGCAGCCATTAAGCAAGGGTGAAGTTTCGAAATACCCTCCTCCAATCCTAACAACCGTATATTTTTCATGCCTTGTGATGCACTGCCATGGGACCTTTTTTACCATCTTCTTCTGATTCAAATGCTTCATATTCATCAAATTCTCGAAGTGACTATGTTTAAGTTCAAAGTGAACACTTAAGGTGAATGCAATGCGATCACCCTAAGTCCATAAGCTTTCCATACTATAGTGCTAATGTCTACGTTGGCATTGGATATAGGATACCAAAAACCGTACTATGCTTTGCACCAATCCAGACTAAATTAGGAATAAGAAATATTTAATGCGGAATAATTATATAAATTAAATACAAATATCAAAATGAAAAGGTGAAGTTAACTGAACATATGTTAAGCAAATTTCAAAAGGCCAGATTGCTACCTGTAGTAGAAAATAAGTATGTTGAAGGTTATGGTTCGTCCGCGAGACTAACCCCATAAAAGACTACAAATACTTATGGTTTTGGTTAACTTTGAACTACTAGATACAACAAAGAAAACAGGGCAATTCATAAAAAGCTTTCAAATCTAGATGAAAAATAATATTCAAAAGTTGCATATATTAATTTCTGTTTTCTTTATTTTATTTCGTATGATAATTGTAAAATTTGATTATGCTTTACTCTGTTCTTCTGCAGGAAATGTGAACGATAGTTTCATTACCCTACTGAAAACAATACAGACATGCTTCTTTCTTACCAGGCATAAATATTTTTAATGTAGATACTAATACGCATTGCACGCTGAATACAGGAATAGAGAGGGGACATTAGACAGCCAGTGTAAGAAAAATAAGTCATTTGGACTAAACTTTCCTAAAACTGAGACGTGTTCTTGTTATTAAAACGTGTTATTGTTAATGAAGACTATATAAATGTAAAATATAAAGCACACTTCATTCCTTCTTGTTTTTCTTCTTCTTCTCATCTTTTGCTGGGCTTATTATAATCGCCAGCAAACAGTATTACTGTTAATAGGAGATTTTAACGAACATATAAGAGAGCAGATAGATGCATCCTATGTAACTAATTTAATTACTAGTTTTTCCATAATAGGAATAGTGTAAGGTTGACAATGTTACTAACCAAATATTAAAAATGTTAATCATACTATCCGTAATACTTCCATTAATTCATTAACTAGACTATTTACTCATACCTACTTGCTACTTTGCAACGTGTTATCTGAGTTCCCAACGAAATCAATATTCGTATCTCATCTTAAAAGATAACTGAGGAACTGAAAAAAATATGTTAATGTCATCAATATCTACACAACCATGGCATTACTATCTTCTTTATGGAAGTGAAGATTGGACTTAAAAGAAAGGGACAGAGACAGAGATATTAAATTCAAGCAGAAGAAATGAGCTTTTTATGATTTATCAAAGGTTGCATAAATGAAGATCATATAAGAAAAGGATTACAGTGCAACCAATATTACAACAATTAGGAAATTATAGACAAGAATGGACAAAATACTTAAGAATGACAGAAGATAGATAGTTTACCAAAAAATATGCTGATATATAACCTGAAAAGAAGATCAATTGGAAGACAAATAAAAAATAAATAAATAAAAGATGGATAGAAACAAAAATGTGAGAAAGGAACAGGGAGGGATAATCTGTGATAGAAGAAGAAGAAGAAGAAGAAGAAGAAGAAGAAGAAGAAGAAGAAGATACCAATAGTGTGCACACAGTAAAAATAACAGTTGTGATGCAATAAATATATTTGGTAACCGTATTATTCTGCGATACAGTTCAGGTTTTATTAGTAGGGTTAATTTATAACAGTGCCTTCTATTCTTCTTATTAATGAAGTTAAAAGAACTACTTCAAAATAATATCGTTGATTGTGGATAAATTATAGAGATTTCTTTTTTAATCTCTCATTAAAGACTAATTTATTTTTATTTGTTCTTACATACGGTAAAGTTAAGAACAACTACAATAACAATAAAATGTAGATACTGTGTTATAATAGAGTCACTTATTATCATAAACGTACAATTTATTTAGATTATTTTTGATTAGGTTTATTTATGGACGCTATTTAACATCTCAGGTCATCAGCGTCCCATTCAATTCAGGGCGTGAAACAGCCGACACATTTTGCTCAGAGGCCTCTTCTTTCAAACTTGAGGTTCTTTTACGTGCCGTAAATGACCCACAGCTTAACTTCCCTTCCGAAGGAAACCATACTTAGGATTTTTACGCCCGAAAAAAATCCATCAACTCTGGCCGGGTTTAAACCCGCGATCTTGGGTTTAGGACGCAAGAATGGTTACCACTAGACCACCAGGACGGACACTTAGATTATGTTTAGTACACTTTGTTACTATTAGGTACCTAAATATATAATTATTCCAAAATAATTTACATAGACTCTCCAGTTGCACACACACACACATCTACCAATGATTCCTGACATACTTTTGGTAAAAGAAGCAGTCATTTTTAATTCAGTATGTAGGACCTGGCGTAGGCCTTGGGCCTTATCCTTGTGAGTAGACGACGAAAAAAATTAAGGAAGATAGAATTTTTACTAGCAAACAGATCAAATTAAGAAATTGCTAATATCTGCATTTCGTTGTGTTCAGAAATTTGTTTCTTATAGGCATAACTTGAGGTATTTTTAGAACCCTACCTTAATTCTTGTATGTATAAAAAGTTTACAGTTCGTTTATACACGTACTTCTTGGGTTTTACAAAACACAACTTCTCATTTTTCTCCTTTAAATTGCGAATAAGTTAGCTGTACTTTAAATGGAATATTAAGGGTATCTCGAATTGTTATGTTCTAAAGCTTTTTAAGGTCCTATCCTGCCAAAGTTGCATTTATCACATTCATTACCCATTATCTCAGAAATATTAAAAACAGGTAGCAGATTTTGCACGGTTATATAAGAATACTGTTTCATGTGATTGGTGAAAAAATCAAATACCGTAATAAGAAAGTTACATTTTTTAAAACATGATGTATTTTACTTTAAAATTTTGTATATTTATTTTTTAAAAAATATCTGTATATAGTACTAAATTTTTTTTTTATTAACTTGCTTTTGTTTTGTAAAGTCTTCAAGCTTTTATACAAGTTTAATATAATGGTGAATTTGCACATAAAGGCTCATTTTTCTGAAATGTTAATTAAACACAAAAATTAAATGAAAGGTCTCATTTATAGAAGAAATATAATTTCGAAATGCTGCAAGCTGATAGCCTAGGATACAATTCTGTTAACTTTTTCTTTTTTTTTTTTTAGTAAAGTTTTTATTTACAGAACAGTTACAAAAAATATGTTCTATTTAGAACAAGCAAATAATAACAAAATTGTTGATGTTTGACTCGGTAAATGATCCAGAAGAGCCAATAAAAACTCTGACACATTATTTTCAAAAAAATGTTAGAATTATCATAGCACATAAAAGTAAATGGTAAACTCAAAATCTTGAAATTATATCAAACTCTGAAAACGTAAAAATTTTACAGAAAATTTTCGTTTTGTATTGCCTTAAATCTGCATAAATGTGAATAAAATGGTGTCTAAAATGTCCTTAAAAGGAATACTATTGAAATGAACAAAAATCGTATTACGAACTTGTAAAAATTAAACATTTTAAAGATTCTTTCTAAAATTGTAATGGACATTTAAATAATGTTACGGTTTGTAATGAATCATATTAAATATAAAACAGGAACACTCATTGAGCGACATTATTCTTGCCCCTGAATTAACAGAGTTACAAATTGGAAGGTCAGTTTATAGTGCCATCAAATATCTCAACATACACAAAGAAAGAAGCCGTCAAAGAACTCCAAAGGAAGAGATAAGATCACAATCTTTCACAGCAAAAGCAAACAAAAGAAAACTAGAGAAAGATGAAAACCTGATCTTGAGATTGAGTAAAGTGAAAGAATGGGAGGGAACTACCTGCACTATTCCGTCATGCAGGCCTGAGCAAACCCGAGATGTGATCCACAATAAATCAAAACCGGACCTGCAGGCATGCAGCACTACAAGAAGACTGTGCGCTTCTCAGCTGTCACCAGCCTCTCTCATCTTCTCAACGTTTGGGAATGCTAGACGAACATTTTGCACCTATTATTTTAAGCGATAAAACTGTAACCTAGCTATGGTTTGTGTCAATCTTCGTAACCATTACATTAAACATAACACTGCGTGGTCAGTAAACAGTGCAGTGATAAATAGTTTAACAGCAGCATCAAAATGGTATGCATTACATTTAAATAAACGTTAATTTCTCTTTCTCAAAAACTGAACTTAAGGCAATTTGCCATTTAATATAACAAAAGAAGTACATCATTTATGCTTTCCGATAGGCACACAATGCGGTCACAGCTTCTATACCATGATTTTGTTAAAAAGCAGACAAAAGCACTGACGCAAGAAGGATAGAAAAAGAGAGAGGGAAAGGAAAAAGGGGAAGAACAAGAGAGGCATTCCTTTTGTTCTTTTTCTTCCTATCGTAGTACAGGTATATGTTGGTTTTTCATTTTATCTTCTCCTCTAAGACAGAAAATAAAAAGAAAAAAATCTACCATCTTTTCTGCCTCTTCTCCTTACTTTTGTTTGCTCCTTATTTTCTCTCTTTCTCTTTTCTTTCTTTCTTTCTTTCTTTCTTTCTTTCAAGAAGAAATAATAAAGAAAACAAAGAATGAAGCATTCATTACTTCCTCTCCCCCTTCTCTTCTTTCTTCTTCCGTTTTCTTTCTTCTTCTTTTTAATTATTTTTCATCCTCTTTCTTCCATAGAGAGAAATACATTTTCCCTCTTCTTATATATACATTTCTTCTTGAGCGCATGCAGAAAGTAAAGATGCAAAGCTCAAAGTACTATGACTTTTACATTCTGACATCTGAATAGCATTCCAGCTTCATTTGATATGTTGTAAACCAAAGGTCTGTTACTGTCAAGAAACCCATATTTAAGATTGAAGCTACTCCATATTTTATTGTTTAACATAACTCTTTATTTTTATAAATTACCACTTATTTTCAGAATTTATTTTTATGCCAATAAAAACCGCCATAAATTTCTCATGGTTTATATTAAAGTTTCTTGGTAGAAATATGACCCTAAATATTTTATAGCAAAAAACTTACAGTCGCACTGCGGTGGATTTGAAGAAGACTGCTATTGTCAGTGTTTGTGGAAATGAGAGAGAAAAACGTCTTGTACACAGTTAAAACAGCGTGTGCCAGGGAGAGCAGAATATACAAGCAGTACCAAGGGAGAAACGGAGGTGTAGTCTGATATAGAAATAATTACCGGTAGTGAAGATGCCTGCAGCGTTCATTTTCTGGAGCGTGATTTCCTGTAGCTTTAATGATAATTATAACTGAAAGACGGCAGTAAATTTAATTAATACGTCATCTAGTTCAGGTTTTGATTACAGTAGACATTTAGGAAATGTTTCAATAGAAATTTAAATAGTCTAGTTTCTAGAGCACTATGTATAAGAAGGAAAGGTGTTTCTTAAGTCTAACTTAAGACAATCCTATTTAAATTCATTTTATTGTGTTACCATAAGTATATTGATTTTTAACTTTATATCCCTTAAAATAATCACTTTTAAAATATAATGTCTAGTTGTTTCAACTAAAGAATGTGGGGAAAATTAGCACTGTAAACCTACAAGATAGTATAAACAAATATTTTTAATTAATCAAATTCGTGCATTAAAAGAACTTGTATGTTACCGAGGGTTACCAACTGGGTGAGGTAGAATATTCTACTCATTTTATGAGTTTCAAAAATTCTCTTTTTAAGAACTACCACATTTTCAAATACAGTTTATTGTAAACACAAAAGAAAATTAAACATGTGAGTGTTCAATATTTGTAAATCATACAATGAAACGCGTTAGTTGAAAACAGCAAAATGCTGTGGAAGTAAAAGTTGGTGAAGGATGTTGCAAGTAAATCTGAAGATGGAGAGGGAAATGACATGAAGAAAGAATGAAAGCGAAGCAGTTTTTTTTTTTTTTCATTTTGATTTATCTTTGATTATTTTAATATACTTTCTTCTTTTGATATATATATATATATATATATATATATATATATCTACTTGCTTCTATTAGTTCTACAATATATTTTGCTGTCATTCTTCATAGTTCTCTTATTTTATTCTACTCAGAGAAATAAAGAAAAAGAAATTATTATTTACATTCACGTTATTAGGTATATTTATATATACCTAAATGTATATCATTATATACATTCTACATTCTGAAACGTTGTTCACTCAAGCAGTTCTAGCATTGAATTACAGCTCGATAGTGTTAAAGTCCTTCAATTCGAAATTATGCAAATCTATTCAGTTATGTAAGGATTCTACATGTAAGGTAATGTAGAATCGCTAACGATCAACTACACAGGAAGTTCTGCATCACCAGGATCAGTTGAACAGGTAACTTCATTATTTATAGCTCAGAATTGAAACCACATCCCATCTCTTCTTTTCAATAGATAAAAAACTGTAAACTGTGCCATATTTCTGTTCCATGTTCTGCATAGGTGATTTTGCGCGATAAATACACATTTACCAACAATAAATTCATAAATTGATATACCGGATCTGAAATATTTGGTGGTTTGGAAACTAATTGTGTTTTATATCAATTTTAATATATAACTAATAAATATCTTTATTAATCAAAATCTCCACCATCGACCTCAACGCATTTTTGTCAATTATTAACATGTTTATTTACTCCATTTCCTTAAAAATCTCGGCTTCTAGAAATGATGCAATTTCTAAATGCCGTCCTAGCTTCTATTTCTATTTCTATTCTACCCTAGCTGGGTATTTTCCTCGCGGCTTCTGATACAATTTGTCATTTTCTTGACAGTACTTATACAAAGAGTTTTCGATACAGATTGTAGCGTGTTAAACCAGTCGCAGACAGCCACACAGTCGTTCTAATCTTTCTCTGGAGTATTTTGGTTTTGTGAAGTGTTTTTGTGCTTCATTGAGATTCCATCATTGTGCCGATCATTATGAATGTCATAGAGAATCCACTTTTCATTGCGATTAAAAAAGGAATAGTTTTTATTCCGCAAAAGTAGTGAAGTACAGTTCATGACCTCTTCAAAGTTAGTTTAATATATTTGGGATTGATTTAACAAGTTTATCTTTTTAACATTTTCTTGTTTTACCACAGACAGTTGAATGTTCATCTCTGACTTCTCAGCACTGTACTATGACGTCTGCCTTTGATTTCCGAACGATCTATATCGGACTACATACTGTATGTTATGCCAAGATTAGCATATTGTAGAGTTTTCCTGAGTTGCAGATGGCAGAGGAATAGTGTTTATTAGAACAATAATTACATTATGGCAGCACCAAATAAACTCAGGTTACTAGCAATGTGGCAAAAGCGTCGGCGGATGGGGAATAGTAACGGAGTACGAAGAAAGGAAGTGGGGTACACGTATGAACTTACATAAATCTACCTCTAAGAAGCATGCTAAAATATGTCGTAATAAATATTTGTTATATTGCAATTCATTGTTGGCAGAAGATTGGTATAAACATAGGAGGAACTAATATATATTTGTTCTATACCAAAATCTTGATGCACATGTAATTTCACAAAATGTTCTTAAAGAAGATTCCTGCAGCGTCAACAACTACAAATTTCACTTCTTCCACTACTATGACATTCTTGCTGCATCCGCCAATGAATAGTTTCAACCCTCGAGTCATGTAATTTCTCAGAATGCTGATACACTTTCTGATCACAAAATTAGTGTATGGTGTTTTTTATGGGTCCTATCTTTTTTGACACAGCTGTAAATAATTGATTGTAGAGTTGTAGAACTTTTCAGCAACTTTACGAACAATCGATATGTGGCATATGTTTCAATAGATTTTAGTTTCAATGAAATATGTTGATGAAGCGCTTACAAAGTCAGGACTGCCAGCGTACATTATTCTGTTCCCCAGATTTGTCTACATGTTATATTTATTTGAAGGATTTCTTGAAAAACAAAACTCACGAGACAAATCCTCATGAGTTGAAAGAGAACATCCAGTGTCAGAATTTTACGTCAAATGTGTGTGGACAAGATAAACCGAGCATAAAATTCATTGATTATCCAGCACAAGCCGTAAGGGTAAATTTTGTGTTAATTAACTACAAATAAAGAAAATGTAGTAGCATAGCGCACTTTTTTTCTGCCATGATCACCCTGGAACACTGTTATTTATAATGGGTGATTGGTTCGCTGGGCCAACACAGCACGGCATTGGAACTCACGTTAGTAGCAGTTGCCGGTAACGAAGACTCATTCGCGAATGTCAACTGATTCCGTAGCTAATTATTAAACACTGCTAAGAAAATACTAGGGTAGGTTCATAAGTTTCCGGCCTCGCCAATAAGGGTTATCCCTTCACAACACTCTTATCTGGTGTCATACTTTATCTGTTAAATAAATCATTGCAACTGTAACTTCCACTCCGCTGCTTTCAGTTGTTTAGATACAGTTGCATTATGACATGTTCAAAATGGAGTTTCGAGCTGTTATTACGTTATTTACAAAAGAAGGACTTACTCCTAATGAAATTAAACAGCGATTGGACGGTGTGTATGGGTAAGCATTCCCTTCATTTTCTACCGTAAAAGAATGAATCAACATTTTTTTTAAATGGGCGAGAAAACATTGATGACGAAGAGCGTGCAGGTCGGTCCTTGGAGGTGCTCACTCCTGAAAACATCGCTCTTGTGGAAGGAAAAATTATGGAACACCGGCGGCTCAAAGTTACAAAAATAGCAGCAAGGTTGGGCCTTTCTAAAATAGCAGTCCTTCGAACTTTCAACATGAATAAGGTTAGTGCAAGATGGGTGCCTAGACTTCTTTCCTCAGTCCAAAAGCAGCAAGAGTCATCTGTTGTCAGGCACTTTTGGAGCTCTGCCGTGGCAAAAGAGAGAGAAGTTCTGCAAACCATTGTTACAGGAAATGAAACTATAGTCCTCTACTATGATCCATTATCCAAAAGAGAATTAATGGAGTGGCGCAAACCTGGCGAAGCACCACTTCTAAAGGCCAAGGTCACTCAGTCAACCAAGAAGACCATGCCCACAATCTTTTGAGACTGTGATGAAATACTCATCATTGACTTCAAGGAGAGGAACACCACAGTAAATGGGGAGTACTGTGCTGGATACTGCACTGACTACGTGCTTCCATCAATGAAAAAAAGTTGAGGAAAGCTGAGTGGTGGTGTGCGCCTTCTTCACGACAACGCGCTGTGCACACAGCTCTTGTTGCAAAGGAAACTGTGAAGAAATGTGACTTCAAAGAGAACGACCATCCACCCTACATCTCAGATCTAGCTCACGGTGATTATTACCGCTTCTCAAAAGAAGGGCCTTCGAGGAAGGAAATTTAAGTATGACGAAGAAGTGAGGAAGCTGTTTATGCCCACTTTGCAGACAAGACTTTTGACTATTTTGGAGGGGGGGGGAGATTGAACTATTCTTTCAAAGATGTGAGAAGGGTATTGCAATAAAGGGTAACTATATTGAAAAGTGAAATATAATTTTTGTCTTTATCATACCTAGAAAATGGTTCGGTCGGAAACTTATGAACCTACACTTGTTAATGCCATAAGTAATGGAACCTCATTTTATAACCTTTTTATATTTGATAACAGAATTAAGCTTCGCTTTTTGCAACTTTATCTTTGAGAAATAGATGCCAAGCCATCGCATGTTTATATCCGGGTAAGCGTTTATTAGCATTGTCGAGGGAAAAAAAAAAAAAAAACTGAATAACTCTAACTTTAACCTCATCTCCCTGGACTGCATTGCTGCTTATAATGCTTACATGCTTGTCTAAGAAGTACAAAAATTATATTTTCTACAAGTTATGGTTACATAACATTAGTAAGGTTTACAATGTCTTGGGTATATTGATATTCCTTTTGTTTCCTTACCTATGTTGTAGTAAGACAGTAATAATTTACGTCGATGTCGACTTGAACATGAAATACGAGGATTCGCTATACATGCTACAGCAAAACCGCGTACTTGGTGTATCTACCATGATTTTCTTTTAAGTCGCGAAACACAATGAATAACTTCTAAGAAATGAAAAGTATAGTAATAATAATAATAATAATAATAATAATAATAATACACAAAAGAGAAGAAAAAAGTCGGTCCTGGTGGTGTAGTGGTTACCATATTTGCCTCCTTAACCCAAAACGCAGGTTCGAACCCGGCCTGGACCGATGGATTTTTTCGGGCGTAAAAATCCT
This sequence comes from Metallyticus violacea, assembly GCA_030762175.1. NCBI lineage: Eukaryota > Metazoa > Arthropoda > Insecta > Mantodea > Metallyticidae > Metallyticus > Metallyticus violacea. The sequence continues at coordinate 91,139,583 of CM060833.1, read as the reverse complement.
AAGTATGGCTTCCTTCGGAAGGGAAGTAAAGCCGTGGGTCCCGTGTCGTACATTTACGGCACGAAAAAGAACCTCAAATCTGAAAGAGAGGCCTCTGAGCAAAATTTGTCGGCCGTTTCACGCCCTGAGTTGAATGGGACGCTGATGACCTGAGATGTTAAAGAGCGTCCATAAATAAATCAATCAAAAAAAAAAACAAACAAACAAACAAAAGAGAAGAACATCTACTTGCAAGAACACCTCGAATATTTTAATTGAAAAACTGCGCTAAAAGATCCTTCAACGTCCCAAGAGACGGCCTACATGGTCTGGTGGACGTTGGCGAATACTAACAGGAGGTCCAGGTTCGATTCCCAATTAGGTCAGGCTGTTCTGGGTAAAGTTTGTTTCGGAGTTTTTCCTTGCCATGAAAAGGTGAATACGGGACTCCGAGCTCATTTATGCCATCATTAATTCATTTCATTTCATTCCTAACTACAGATTTAGGTATACCTATAGTATTCACATACAATCTACAGACATCGCGAGAAGATCAATGCGGTGAAAGCAACAATAAACTTCACAGGAAAAAGAATCTCTAAGCTGTTTCTGTATAAATATGATTCTTAGGTCCATCTTTAGTTTTGTCTTAGCTTATAAATCTTGGTCGGACACTAAAGTAATAAAGCTCTCTTGATGCATTAATATTTTGTACACAAAGCGAAATGTCTCAATTGAAGAAATGCTGCCACAAGCCGATTTCATGAGCTACTGGTTGGAATTTAATAAATTAGAAGAAGATTGTGCTATCCTACTAAATAATTAATGCAACAAAATGGTGATTTTAAGGGAAAAACTTCTTATAAATAGGAAATGCTTCAGATTAATTAATTAATTAATTAAAAAGAATAGATAACTACCTCAATACTCATACCTTGTTCATTGATTGAGATAAGTCGACAAAATAAATGGAACAAAACTATAGGAATGCATGGTGAAGAAGGCACATTCTCCTCAGCTCATCAGAACTATATGCAGCCTATGTACAAACTAATGAAACGGACCAGGAAACAAATGATAGAAATGAATGGCGATATGAGACAAATGATACCCACTGTCACCGACATTATTAAATATATATAGATATATACTATCTGAACAATGTCATTGAAACATGACTGAGTGTCTTAAATTATGATTTTAAGATAACTGGAACAAATATGAGCCTTTTACTATTTCCTATTCGGAAAATAATCTCAAAGTAATTGCTCACAAATAAAGCCAAATAACTGAAGAATCTCAAAATATCACAATCCAAATATAATACAATAATAACCTTTATAGGGAAAGATTTTTATAAACAAAAAGTTGTAATCGATTCAAAATTATTGAGCAACTGAACATTTTTAAATATGGGCATGGAAGATACACTACATACATTCTAAGAACCCTAAGACGTGTAGGACAAAAGAAACTTACCTGAAGTTTTATAAATCAGCACCACTAACTGTGACAATTTATACCGCAAAAGCATGTGCATTGGCAAAAGGGATGAGATGAGGTTTCTGTGATCAGTAGCACGAATATAATTAACTAAGCAGAAGCTATCAGATAAACGAAATTTAGATAGCAGAAATTAATCACGTATAAGAGTGGATAAACATCTAGACAAGATGGAACAAAATTACTACCAAAATATAGCATTTCCATTCGTTCTATGAGAAAGAAAGAATGTTGGTTGACTAAACTCCGATGGAGTGGTTACGGAATGGCGAATGGACCCACATTGTACTGTTGATGATAATGATGATGGTGGTGATATAGATTGGTGAGCAAAGAAAATTAAGATGAATTAAGGTTAATTTTGAGAAGGCATTCCATTTCTCCAAAGAAAGTTTATTTCATTCGTAGTTGCCAAAATGCTTAGAAAATAAATATCTACAATTAAAACATTTACTTTATTCAAAGGAGGTCATTAGAGGTAGTTAAAAGAACGATTTTGGAATAACCATACACACTGAACAATCAGGAATGCTGTTAATGCTCTCCCAGAGCTCAAAATCAGTTAAGGCATAAAGGTTTTTTGGAACTAACTATGAAAATTTTTGCAACATTTATATAGTCGCAAAATGCAAGGAAAGAAATATGAATGGCGTTACAGAAATATTCCATTCTTCCGCTCCATGTTTTCCAGAAAATTAATCTTATGCTTTATATAGTGTGATTCATATTTTAGAAACCTTCTTGAGTAAAAGTTCACGATAGTTTATTTCTAAAACACATAATGAAAATTATGACGCGTATTAAGAAAGATGTTAAGAAAAGAAACGAGTGAATATTACTTTAGAAGTGCCTTCAAATTTTCCATATTTATTCACATACTGTTCTTGTTATAAAGAGCTAAGAAAAAGAGCCTGTCAGCACCGTAAATATCATTGCCATAATTTTATTGCGAGTGATATCATACTCTGGTTTGACTCAAAATGGTGAACCACAATAATAATATATCTATAAATTCATTCGGATTGTGTTATGCTAATTAAATATGCTTCAAAGGGGTTTTCCATTGCAAACTTCGTAAGTATTTGCTACAAGTTTCATGGTGATTAGTATGTCACTCTAAGCCATGACCATTTCGTGATACAAATATGCAGTATCTATGTAGATTCTAATTTGAATAGTGTTTAAAGTTCGTTTTAACTATTGCGGCATTCCAGGCGATAGATACATGAGATGAGATAAGTTGGGAAAGGATTTTTCTAAGGAATCAAACTACCGACCTCCCACTCATGAGTTCGTGGCTTAATGACCTCAGCTACCCATGTTGATCAGTCTACCTATGTGACAGATTATTGTTATTTATGACAAAGTGTTAAAAGTGGAATTTTATTTTCTGAGTAGAATGTTTGAGAAACGAGAATGGAGGCTATTGTTTTGACAAAAAGCAGACACAATTCAAAGTATGGAAAATTTGCTCTTAATAAACGGGTGCTCGATTAAGAAAGGTTCTAATTATTCTATTCACCTCTTCACTGTACCAAGGCAACATGAACTTGGATAAAACCAAGATTTCAGTCATTGCAGACTGGGCAATGGTCTTGTAAAAGCAGAACAAAAAGAAAAATGGCAAAAGAATCAGTGTCAATCACTGAAGAATCTTCCCATTCCGAAAGGAGTGACAGAAGAAATGCTAAAACTGGTTATTCTTCACTTACGTTACAAAATCAGAAAATACTGGAATGCTGATTAAAAGTTATTTAGTCTGTTTGTCCGTTGGGTGACAAATATTATCAAATAAATTTAAATGCGTTTATATTTAATATAAATAATAATCCAAATGTGTCTTGAAAATATGCCTCCCTTGTGTTTGATCTCTGATTTCCCTGGATAATTCAATAACATTTAACAACAATCGAAATAATAGTATGTAATTTCAATTTCCAGGTTTGAACAACATGTAGACATTGATTTTGCATATCCTTTCAGACTAACAATTAAAAAGGTATGTGGGAAAGGGAACATTGTTGGTAATCTTTACTCAGTGTTTTTTGTTTTATGTAATCTTTGATTTGCCCTCCCTTTCGTTCCTGTGTACTAACTTATAAATATCCTTCTTATATATATATATATATATATATATATATATATATATATATATTGCAGCTAATGCCACAAACACTTCGCATTCTACTTCCGTATTAAGAAGGTAGAAAATCTAACAATAAATTCGAAAAGACTAATGAGTTAAAGTAAAACCGAAATATTACGAATTGCGGAAACTGCTGAAAGAAAAAATTACAAAAATGTTCATTTCAAAAGCCTTATTTCCATAATGTTCATATTTTAAAGTTAATTAATATTTGAAAATTGCTTTATTATGCTCTTAAGACCATACTAATCACATAGAAGAACATTAAATTCTGCAGACCTTGGTTTGAAGAAAGTCTGAATTTGATACAGTTTTTGCTTAAATTTGTTTTTTATTTATTTTTTTTTTCTCATAAAATACTTCCGCTTGTTTAGGTTATGTTTTAAGAAACAGACTCAATATTTTGTTGACGTTGGTAAGCAAGTTGGAGAAACATTGCGGTCTTCCTGTAAGAGAGGCTCACGCTCCATGTTACTGCTGCCAGATAAATGTTTCTAGAGGGGTGGGGGTTTGGATTTTGCCAGTTTCGAACTGATGAAGTAGGTGTAAAAATAAGGACACTTTCGATATTTAAATATGCAATGATGAATTGTTGTGCTTATCGGGGTTAGTTTTAGAGTAACATTTCTATGAAATACTGGCATATTTAATTAATTACAGTATACGTACATATGTGTGCAATATATAACTTTACATACTTACCGTACTCTAAAGGCAGCTCCAACAGCATTGAAGTTGCAAGGTTGGCACTTATTATTTAATTTTATTTCACCTTGCCACTTACTCAACTTGGACCAGTACTGTTTTACAAGTTTCACTTGCTATAAATCACTCTTTGTATCCTGCACTTCAGTTTCCTCGCTAAATCTTAAAATTTCACAAATAGAAATGTTTCTGCCTCCAGTTTCATAAGATGTACTTTCGGACACACGCCAAGTATTCACTCTGAATGCAACACTAAACTCCTGTAAAAAATATTTGATAAAAATGTAAACGTTAATGCTATGTTTCTTGTACTGAAGTAAAATAATACAAAAAGGCGGCAAAATGTTTCGTTTACCGCATGTTCCCACTGTTAGTTTTTGCTGGTATTTTTTGCGCGTCTTTCGTGTGAGTATGAAGTTGCAAGCCTCGAACGAATTATGCAAGACACTCGGAAACTCCGACAGTTTTTTTGTTTTCCCCTACTTCCCGTCCCCCACTCCTGGAGTCGATAAGTAAACTACGGATAGTTGCTTTTTTATAACCCGAGAAAAGTCTAAGCCATCTTTTGAGTCACTTCGACAAATGATGACTGGGTAATTCCCTGACCAGCCAGTGGTGTAAGACAACCAGCAGTCAGGAGACAGAAGGGGCAGAGTGGGTTTCCCCTTCCACCAGTCCTCCTTCCCCCACCCACATTAACCACATGGTGGATACAGAAAAAAAAAAAAAAAACCTGAGAGTAAAGTTGATTGTGATTGGTCAGTTTTGGTGTGTTGTTACATACATAAAGCTGGCGGGAGAAGTGAGAGGAAGGAGATGCATAGAGTGTTCAGTAGCTTGATGTTTCTTGTCGCGTGGCATAAATCTACTTTACATGCGACCGGAGATGCTCTGCAAGAATGGTTGAAAACTGACGATACATCGAGATATACTATCTATCTAGTTTGTCGTCTTCAGCAAGCTGATAAGCGCCGATAAAGATACTCCTTAGTTGCTTGATACAGCTTCTTGTTTGAATGCTGTCATCTGTACACATGACCAGTTGAAATCTTTGTCAAGGTATTCAGACTTACTACAAGATCTTTGAAGGTCTTTTGGAACAGAATGAAACTTTGGGGGGGGGGGGGGAATGAGGGACAACCGCAGCAAAAATAAAGATTTTAGACAATTTGAGTAAATTTAAATATTAGATAACTGTATAAGTTATTAACTGTAGTACGAAAAGTTAATGAGTTTTAACTATTTAAGGACATTCTAAAATTTCTCGGTCTGCCAGGAAAACCCAAGATTTAAGAGTTTTTTCAACGTAGTTACCTTGTAAATAACTTTCCAACTTTTTAACATCCTCAGTAAACAGATTTTGTCAACCTGAGAAAAATAAGCGTCTCTCTCAGCTTCAACCTCAACATTGGATATGAATCTTCGTCCAGTCAGCAATTTCTTCAGATTTGGGAATAAAAAGTGATCGCTGGGAGCCAAATCCGGCGAATATAGCGGATGTGGAAGCACTTGGAAGAGAAAGTCGTGCAGTTTTGCAGCAACAATCCCAGACGTGTGTAAAGGAGCAATTATCGTGATGAAAGAGAACTTCCTTTTTCGCAAGATTGAACATTTAGACTGAATATCATCGGTCACTTAGCCAAGTAGTAAAGTGCAATACTTTCCGGTGACAAGTATCCCTTCGAGATAGTAGTCTACGAGTACACCACACCTTGAGAACCCCAGAAAACAGTAGCCATGACTTTTACTGTGGATGAAACCGTTTTTGCTCTCTTTGGTGCATTTTCACCTGTTGTGACTATTGGGAGCGCTCCTTCATCTTTTGTAGTGATGAATCTCGCGTTTCATCTACTGTTATGAAACGTAGAAGAAACTCACTGAAATTGCATTTAATAAGTCTAAACACTCTTGCGAGAGTTCATTCGAATGCTATTTTGTCCAATATTAACAAACGCTGCACTCATCGCAAAGAAAGCTTTCTCATAAAAAACTTCGTGTAAAATGTAGTAGACAAGGCCTATCGAACTCTTCGCAATATCAGCCAACTTGCGTACCTTTAATAGGCGATCAATGAGTACGGCATTGTAAATTTTGTCATAATTTCGAGATAACCCAGTCCATTGCCATTTGGCCTGAGATGAGTTCAGTTTGGAATATGTCGGTCCTGGTGGTGTGGTGGTAACCATATTTGCCTTGTAAACCCAAGGTCGCGGGTTCAAACCCGGCCAGGATTGATGAATTTTTTCCGGCGTAAAAATCCTAAGTATGGCTTCCTTTGGAAGGGATGCCATGGGTTCCGTGTCGTACATTTACGGCACGATAAAGAACCTCAAGCCTGAAATAAGAGCCCTCTGAGCAAAATTTGTCGGCCGTTTCACGCCCTGAATAGAATGGGATGCTGATGACCTGAGAGTCCTTAAATAAACAAATCAAAAAAAAAAAAAAGTTGGAATACCGTACACTGTGAATGTAATTATTCTCTTTGGAAGAGAATTTCTTGGGACTGTTTTTAAAGGCAAATATGCCTACTCCGATAAACGCCATGCTATATTGAAAGCATTTATATACATATTTGTTTCCATTTTTTATTTATATTATACATTTACGATTAATTTTTTTATCCACTCCTTTTTTATGTTTTAGAGCTACGATAATGTTCTCATAAAATACATTTCAGATGCTTCAAACTTTCTTTTCGGATTGTGTTAAAGGTCATATAATCTCATATTAATATCTTAATATTCAAACTGGCACTGTTTTATAAGGCTTCAATTTAACTTCTCTTCTCATCACATTGTTAAAGAAGTTTTTAGCGTAACACAAGTATGCTTATTTATATATATTTTTCCATTTCATATCTATATTTCGTGCATTTATCATGTGTCACAAATAGTTGAAATATGTCCCTTGATAAGTTATTTCTAATTCAATTACGGTTTTTGTTCTTTTATTGTGGGTTTCAATAGGTGCTATAGATTTTGTTTTTGAACTTATATACCTATTTAAATGGTTACGCTTCACTATGTCGTAGTTTATGAGTTGATTTTTGCAATTCATTTGCTGAAGAGTCTACAATTACTTGTTAAATGTATATTAAAGACAATTGATTCTATTTTTTCACTGTAAAGTTTTCATGAATTATTGGAAATTTACCAATAATATCGTTTAAATATGTACAAAAAGATAAAGATTAAAGTAGAAAACCTTGTGCAACTTCATTGTTTATATCTATAGATATTTCCCTGGGCCCCTTTCTTTGCTTGTTCGGATCATCTCTGAATTACCTTTGTTATACCTATTACTGGATACTTTTAATTTTCAAAAATCATAATTTTGAAATATGATCTTATCAAATATCTTTAAAAGTTTACATTGAGAATAAAATTATGATTTCTAATAGATTTTCATCTATTCCAGATTTATTTTGAAATGCATCAAATTGAAGATATTACAGATATGCCTAAACAACCCGATTTGTAATGGTTCATTTCAAAACTCATGTGATAATACGGCAGTGAGAAACGATTAACTGGTTTATTATGTTACATAGCTTAGTTTAGAAACAGCTATTCAACTGATTGAGTGACCTAATGAATAAGGACATTTAGTGGTTTCGAATATCGTAGATTCTGGTAATGCAGTTATTTATTTATTTGAGGTTATTTATTTATTTGTTTTATGATGAAGTACGTTCATACATAAAATGTAAAAGAAAAAAAAAAGAAGTAATCAACATAACTCAAACTTGGTAATTTTGATCTGCATGATGACAGTGTCATAGTGACTGTGCCAAAGAGACGTGCTTTGCAACTCCCATGCTTTATTGTGTGGTATAATTTCGAATGCATTGGTTATTAGCTAGTGGGAGTAATGATTCTTTGAAACTTAATGCCATAATTTTGAAATCTGAACAGGCAGACCATAGATTCCATATCTCAAATTGCTTGCTAAGGCCCCTAAACAATATCTGACAATGCACTCAGTCTGCAATAGTCTGCTATTAATAATAATAATAATAATAATAATAATAATAATAATAATAATAATAATAACTTCGTGTAAAGTTGCCAAGAAATCAACAGCGTTAAAATGTTTGTGGACAGAGAGTTCTTCCAATTTTCAGTAATTTTTGGTAAATCATTTTTCTGTATGACTCCAGTTAAAATCAGGAGTCTTTAAGAATGAACGCAGTACTATAAATGGATTTTAATGGGTTTTTTAAGTAGTTAAATATTTAAGAGACAAGAATGTCTTAAGACACACCACTAAAGCAAAAAATCACTGGCGCATTAAAAATTATATATACCTTGAAGCGGTTTCATTGGTGACGACAAGTTGGGCGCCAATTTTGAAGCGGTTTGGTAGGCTCCGGCTGAGTGCCCCGGGTTGGACATCAATTTTGAAACGGTTTTGTCGGTTAGTTGCAAATTATGAAACAATTTAGTTGATGATCGCCATATTTAGTACGGATGTATCATTAAATGACTATTGATCGTTTTGGTATTATTGCCCACGTTTCATGACAACATTATCGCTATTTTGTGACTCGTGCTCAACAGGACTGGGACAGGATATCAACTATGTAAATAATTACACCATGCGACATAATACATTTGGAAATTTTTATTCGCAAAATCTTACGCGTCCTCTGGTGTTCTGCGTACAATAGAACTCGACTAATTTCAGTAAAGTTTAGATGCCGCGACATACAAATAGGCGAACTGAATCTGATGATCTAACTATCTTAACTGACCGTCTACGACTATCTGATCCTCTGAACTGATGATATGAATTGAACTTCTTAACTGCTGATCTCAAAACTGATTGCGTTTCGCCGCATGTAGAACTTGAAAATTGAGTTACCAAACTGAGTTTTTGATGAACTGAGTAGGTTAACTGAACTGAATTCAAAACTGATGCATCTGACTGCTGATCTCAAAAACTGATGTCAAATAATAAACTCAAAACTGATGATATGTACTGCCGCAATAATATATTTTAATTGAATTGAGTATGTCAACTGATGAACTAAAAAAAAAAAAAAAAAAAAAAAAAAAAAAAAAACTATTAAACTGCTGAGCTCAAAAACTGATTACGTCTCGCCGCGTGCAGAACTTAAAAATTAAGTGCCCCAGCGGAGCAAACGTCTCCACATATATTCTATTCAAATTAAATAGACATTGGCTTCTCCAAACCCACGGGGGTCACACAAGCATGTGTAGGTTTTGCACCTGCTGTAAAAATTCAAAATATTCATCTACTATTGGCTGATTCAAATTCACCTGTTGACCCATGCCATCCGCTACTATTTGAAAGTTTAAAACATTTATTTACATCGATTGGTTTAAAGTTATCTGTACAAACGTTTGGTGGATTCATTGCCCTAACGTATTTGAAAGCCTGAACTTTATTAACCCTCGCAAGCGCAAGGTCTTTTAAAAAGTGGCATAATACTTGTCCCTTTTTGGTTTGGCCTTCTTGGCTGTGCCACATTTCTGGCTGAGAAAGAAATTTCTCTTTTCACGACGTACAATCAACACACACACACACACACACACACACACACACACACAACCAACCAATTAAAATGCACAAAATATGACACAACATATATTACATTCATATTTCAGTGGGGGTGGGCCACAGGGTCTTCATCAAACTATATTACTCTATCTCTATTGGACCAATGCGTCTGCATTTGCTACATATAACTGGCTCGGTAATAAGCTGGAAAAGTTCTAACACAAAAACTTCATGTAAGCTAAGGGCGGATAAAAATAGAAAATACTACAACAAGGATTCGATCAAGAATTTTTGATTCTCTGTAGTGCTACTCTTGTGGTTTAATTTTTCCCACATTATTTTCCAATTTCAAGTTCATCAGAGTCAATGCAACCAGTCAGAACACAAAGTTGGTCCGTTTGAGAGGTGCACAGAAGTGAACATCATTTAACTTGTATAAGAAATGTATGTAAGATGCAAATCCTGAATGAGAGGGAAAACAAAATAATATGTTTGAATTCGTTTTTCATTGTGACAACGATTCTTTTAACTACAATAAGCTGGATTAAGAATTCCCAAAGTCTAAGAACGAGTAGCTACGTTATGAAAATCTTTATAGTGTTTAAAAAGCATTTAATAAAATTTGCTCTTGATCGACAAATAACCCTTGGGAATAATTTTGAGATTATTGTCATTTGAATATTTCACGAAATCTGTTATTCAAAATGGGGGTAGGATCAATTTTGATCTGTTCATTGGGGAAAACTGCTGTAATAGAACCACGAAATGAAATTAAATGAAATGGGAGAGCGGAATATTCATGGAAAGGAATCATCCCTTTCAGCATTGCCTTAGTGACCAGGGTAAAACACGAAAAAATTCATGTCAGGGTGGTCGACTTCAAGAGATATGAGCACGTGACCCCCCCTCCCAATGCGAGTCCCAAGCGTTACCACCTTAGCCATTCTGCTCGGTATTTATGGCTTATAACAACACTAGTGCTATTATGAACACTGTGTTTCTTTAGCAACCAGCTCATGTATTGTAAATCCATATACCAGGGCTTTTCAACTTTAGAGAGAAAAGAAACACGATAGTGAAAAAATAACAAAAACGAAAGAAGGAAACTACGGTTTCAAATTTAAAAATGAACAAATATTTGTATTTCATAGACATGAGGGAGACAAGAATATCAAGAAAAAGGACCAACAAAGGAAGTAGACAAAAACAATAAAATCAAACGAAAGGAAAAAAGAGGAAAGAAAAAAAAAAGAAATGGTAAGGAAATGTGTTTCTTATAAATATATATTTATTAAATCAAAGGAGCATAAAGGGAGCTTGCCTAATTGCTCAACTGCTCACGGAAAAGGAAATTGGCCAGATACTGCTGGGAAGTGGCCAGTCAGAAGAATGTGTTGATAACGTTCAACTGTTCACTATTAATGTTCTGCTTTTATTAACGTAAAGAGATGGACCGACTCTTGAGTATTTGAATGCACATGCAGTGCGTAATATTTTACATGGCAGATAAAAAGTCCTCTTCTCACGAGTCTCCAGCTCCCAGCAGTGCTTCATATTAATGTTATTGTTATTATTATTATTATTATTATTATTATTATTATTAACTAAATCAAAACACTTCTTTAACTGCTTGAATAACATGACTCATTGTGTTAGATTTTCATATAAATCGAATCGATTTAGGGAACATTTGTTTTGTTTATGTTATGCTATGCTCTAACGGTAAAATACAATTAAACGTTTGTGTACCCATAGGGATGAAGGGGTCTGTTCTGGCATACTTTGAAAAAATAACGGTAAATATTGTATTTAATGCAAGGTAAGGACTTATAAAATGAAGTACATCTTATAACAGAGTGGCTATAACACAGAAAAATATCTAGATTTCATAACAGACATAATAAATTTAGACATTTGGTATATGGCTACAATAAATTTATGTTATTATTATTATTATTATTGTTATAATATCATCATCATCATCATTATTGAAGCGATGTGCTAACGACCTACTGAAATTTCTAGGTGCTAAATGTAGCTAAATTTGAATGGTTCATAAGGTCCGTTAGGACCCTGAATAAGCCTTAGACCTATGTTTTTACGTCGCGATTATTAAACCTTGTTTCATATATATTTATAATATTTTAAGCATAAAGAACTCGGAACTCGGAAGGTTACTGCCGTAGTGCATGAATGATCTGGTCCAAATCGCGGCTCTGAACCTCTCATTCTTGTAGTACGTACGCATATAAGTCTGTGTTAATTGCTAAATCATAATCTGAAGACTTCGAAGAAGGGAATTTAACGATTGTGACAATCAGACCATAGCATGCATCTTTCCCGATAATTCACAAATTAACAATAACAATAAAATCTGAATATCGTGTTTTACTTTGGCTATGGGTCATATTAACTGATTTTTCTCCTTCCTCCCCTTCTTCCTTGGCATCAACTTTTAAACCTTCTTTAACATATGTATTCGCATCGTTTTACACTGGGAAAAAGTAGTAATATGTTTATAGTAAACTATAGTAATTTATGATTTGCACAATTTTTTTTCCGCATTCTGGCAATAAACTTAGCTGTCTCCCTTCAACAAGTGAATAAAAGGAGTTTTAAATGATCTCATACAAATTCTTTGTACATATCAAGTTATCCATTCAAAGAAAGTACCCCTAGGAAGTTAGTTAAGTATTTACAGGTATGCTGAATATAAAATCAATGCACATGGTGCTCAAAAGAAAACATTCCAAAAATGTAAAATATAGTTAATATAGCACCTATTCATTTTTACCGACCTCTAATCAATTCCTGCTGTATTGAGGTGAGAAATTCTTCTGATAACGATAAAACGTAAAGTTATTGGAACAATACCAAAAACACAACATTCTGTAATAAAACTTTAAGGGAAAATACATGAAATATATACTCTGCAATGCAATTTTCAGCATATTCAATTATGTAATATGATGTAAATTAATTATGTAATATGATTGTGGGTGGCGGGATGTTTATTATTGACCCCACTTTGGGCGCAAGTTTGATACTAAAATGATTGTTGGGATTGGACTGTATGGTTGTTGCGGTAAATAATTTATGCCTGCTGATCGCAGATTTCACCAGGTGGCTGCAGATCACCCCACTCTTCTTCGATGAGACTCTTTCGAGGGCGTTTCACTGGATTTTGGCGGCTGTGAACTAGCCGGGACTGAGTGAACGGGATTCCGATGCAAAATGTGATTTACGTCTCACGTCGAACCACAGGTAAGGTAATCTTAGTAAACACGTGGGTTTATTGCGTTAATCAAATTATGCAAGTGCGAAGATATTGTTAATTCAATGGAATTATTAATGCAACACAATGATGTTGTATCGGCAATTAGCGTGGTGACGTACACTCAAGCTTCGTTGTCACCGGAACTGGTACTTGCTATTTAGGCCACTATTCCGCTGATCTCCGGGCAACGGCAGCCACATGTATCTGGACCCGGAAAATTCTGAGACTGCGCGACTGTTGGGCAAAATCTATCCCTTTTATACACAATACAAAATGACGCTATCAAGGGCAACGGCGCGAAATACTCCCGCCAATTTTGTGTTAAGGTCATAGTGCTTACCTCACCGAATTTCATTTCTATTCGCTGGACAATTTTGGTCAAGCCAAATGCTTCGCTATTCGTCAATAAGATGAATTTAAACAAACTGTATACCTTACTGTCAACGATTCTTTTACTCGGACACTTACAACTTTACCACTAAACATGCTGGTGTCTACCCTGAGGCGGAGGCATTTCCAACCCTAGCTGCATACCAGAAGAGCTTACCTTACATTGTCTGAATTTTGCTAAGTTTATCTCTGTCGGGAGAAAGACGCGAATTTTTCCTTACCTTGCTATATTACTATATGTCATATCTTAAATATTATGAAAAATTACCCTTTATGGATGCATTTAAACTCTATAAAATATTAATTCTACATATACGAGTTATATCATAAAAGTTCCTCCACTGAAAGAAAATGTACTACATACTTGCACATAATTATTGAGTTGCTCATTCTAAAGTTACAAATATTAATTATTTCAATTATCCTGTAACTGACGGGGAGCCAGAGACAGCTTTAGTTACCTGCCATATCCGTACAAACAGCTGATTATTAACGTATTTTACATTAATGATAGAGAGAAAATAAATATCAACTTATATAATTATTGTTCCATAATATATTGTTTAGAATGTTGTAATGAGTTGTTTAATTAATGGGGAATGACCATTAAGGAGAATGTCTGTTAATAGCGCTTAGTTGTCAATCACTTAAACTTTTCTAGAAGAAAGTCTTGTGCTTTAATCTGATTGGCGATTGGCAATCCTTAGCTATATAACAAGTCCTGCGGAATATCAGGAACAACGGAAGATTGTCATAAATCTTATAATGTAATCAAGTGAAAAAACACGAGTTATAATTTACAAAAATTCCTCTAAATTTTCTTGACAAGCAATTTATATTATTGTTTAGGTGAAACTTCTTCACGATATCTATAACATAACACTTGTAGCCAAAGGAATCAAGAATCGTGCCAATATTAATATGAGGATACTGCAAAATGAGCACAAAATTTGTTGATCCTAATATAAAACCTGCAAACCGTTTCTCCTGAAATTAGAATAACTATAGAGTAAAAAATAAAAAATAAAAAATCATAAAGTGCCGAGTAATTTTACATGCTCTGGTACATTCAATAAAATGTAACATTTGTTTTCTATCAGATATCATTTGTTATTCCGATTTTGCTATCATAAAACATAAAATGCATTCTTTAAAGGCATGATCAACAATTTTCTTATAAAGTAACCGAACTGATCATATGATACGGTTGATATGATCGAAGTCCAAATTAATGCGTTGAATTTCAAACATTGCGGCCACTGACATACAATAAAAACACCAAATCAGGGGGAAATGCACTTTGCTATAAAAAGTTATTTTTAAATAGCTCTTTAAAGTAAATAACTTAAATGTTGCTGTTTGATAGCATAGCGTTTTACTCTGATTAAAGCATTTGACGCAATTCTTGGAGAGCGGAATGATGCAAATTCCTAATGAAGTTCTTAATTAATGTAATGTTATATATTAGAATTGGAAGAAGGGGGTGTCAAATCCTGCCAATTGCTATCTAGGACGGATATACGTAAAGTTTTTATTGTTTAACATTACACTCAGATTAGCGTGTATGACTTTTGGCGAATCATAAAACGCTAGCTGTGCCAGAGTATTAGAAAACAAGGAGTAAAGCTGTCTGGAGAGTGGGAAGAATGCATGTTTCTAGTTTGGTGATGGTGACAAAAAACAGACAATCAATACCAAATAAATGTTTTCATTACAAGAACAGTAGTACTAGCGCACATTTACTCAGTCCAAAGAAAATGAGTTCAACCCCAAAAATTGTTTACCATGAAAAGAAGTGTCATGTTTACTTTGGTAAAAATGAACAGACCCTTTCTTGAACTCCCGAGTCTGATACACATGTAGGCTATAAAGAATTCTTCAATCTGATCGTTTCAGAAGGCTCTTTTTAATCATTATAACTATAAATTTAACTAACGAGTAATTAACTCATTAGTTTTATTAAGAAGCTTGTCTTTTTGTTTGCTTTAAGCTGTGTTTCCTGATTCCTCTGAGTGCAATAAAGGTAACATGTGTACAACAAATATGCAAACCACAGATTCAAATGTGAGTATCTTCAGCAACATTTCGTTTTTGCGCCTTAAATATGATGGGGAGAAAGAACGCTGTTCCAGCTTTGTTGGTGAAAATGTTTACCCATTTATTCGTCTGTAACTGCATTAATCATCATTTAGAGCTCGCAATCAATTAAACGTTTCTTTGATAAACCGTGCACTTTGTATCTCGCTTCACCAAAAATCATCACAAAACGGGAACGTGCTCCATCACTAGAGATGCAGTTATTTCTTAGGAAACGAAATGTCAGCATAAATGTGACGCGAGATAGAATACATGACGTCAGAGGAAGGGGGTTACAGTTTGTGACATCACTTGCAGAACCTATTTTTTCGTTGGAACGCTAGGCAGAGTTCAATGGTCAGCTACACTCTATGGTAGATACTAAGTCAACTTTGCGTCCACGGTAGAAAATGCTCCATCGCTAATAATGACCAAAGCAGGGACAGGAAAGAGAAAGCCATCTACATAAGACTTACTTTCATAATAAACATGGGCCTTATGTTGGAGATTAAGGATCAATCATAGAAATGAGATAAATTCTATGCGAACTATTTACCCTCATAAATTATTATACTCCAAAATTTGTGTATTTGAATAAACGTGTACAAATGGGGGTAAGAAGTCTAAGAAGGCCAAAAACTTTATCATTCAGAAACATAAAAGGCATTAAATTAGGCCACTTTTTCCAAAGTTTGAATAATAATCTGACAGCATGTATGTAGAGAAGAAAGGAAATAGACCCGACATTTGTTTTCCTTACTCTTTCATCAGAAGTCTGGAAAAAACTTTCATCGTGTCGTTGGAAGTTCGTTATTCGGCAATGTTTTCATGGCATTCATGTTGCTCTTTCTTGAAAGCAACCATAAACATCACTTCAAATTAAAAGTTATACTTCGTACACTGATAATTTCAATGCCAGTGGTGAATGCATAATTAATACAATGGATTAATACTCAGCAACCAGGAATTCACGGTCATTTGTAACCATATCTCTTTTAATTTTTCTGGAAAATAACTAACGGTATCCTTGTCAATTATTATTATTATTATTATTATTATTATTATTATTATTATTATTATTATTATTATTATTATTATTATTAGGATTATGCCGTTCTGAATAGGGAAAGAAATGCACCATGCTGACGTCACAGCTAGCAGATTACATTTTACTGAAAAACGGAATTAAAGAAAGCATTGCTGCTCAACTTACAATACATGAATGGGCATATTCATTGACTGAGAAAGACCTTCTAATCTTTCACTTTTTAGGTTTTTGACTTTAAAGTTCTTAGCTCATTAAGGAAGTGTGTTTAAACTTCTCGCACAATTGCTCAATTTCCTGAAGATGGTTCTAAATTTTACCTTTTCATTATTAAAATTAAAAATGAATACATGCACAAACGGTATCAACATGTTTTAACATATTTTATAATAATGTTTTTTTAGTTATTTATGCACTTATACTGCAACATTACTCTAGTAGTAAAATGATATTATTTGAGTTACGGACCACCTGAGCGCGGCTGTTTACTGAGTAAATACAGCCAGTACAACCAGAAAAAATAAGACAAGAGTCACCACGCACAAAAGTAGCATTACTTTTGTATTTATATTTTCACTAAAACCATTAGATAATACTATAATTATAACTCATAATAATAAACACTAATCGGAATTATAAGAAATTTGAAAACGATACACTTCAGCGGTAGCACATTGCCAGACTCTGCACAGAAAATTCCTGTGTATCATTTAACTTTTCTTACATAAGAATATAACGATTCGGAACATATTTCTTATCAATGAAGGATCCTGTCTCTCGTAAATTTTAACAGTTGCCAAATAGCTTCTTTACCTGGAGACGATTGTACGGATCTTTTCTTGCGAATCACCTTGCCACTTCTCTACAAGAATCCATTTTGAAAAAAAAAAAACCCATTCTTCAATGTATATTTATGTATTGGCGCAACTAACGAATGTGACAGGTACTCACACCCACACATTTTCAAGAGCCTTTAGACTATGTAAATAATAATTATTATTAAATATACAGCTTGTAGTAACAAATAGGGACATTTCTGTATTACGAAAATGTATTCATGGGTACCTGGACGTATGACTCTATGACAAAAGGGAAAAGGTTGCGTTTTGTCATCTTTTGTACTTCTTCTGCTGGCAGGGCTAGAGCGATGGGTCTCTCTATTGTAACAAAGCTAAGTGTATGCAGGTGATCGATCAATAGATCTTTTATATCTTAGTTGCTGAAGATGTTTAAAATTCGTTAAAGGTAGAAGGGGAACAGGTGTCGGCGATGACATCATTACATCGCATGATCAGGAGTTCTCAAATAAGATATCAAAGAGGCGATGAAATTAAAATAAGCGCCTTTGGAAGCTCAAGAGCTCACTAATAGAATTTAAACATTTTAAAGCCTCAGGAAGTCGTGGGAGCTATGCTGTGAACCTTGTGAGCTTTTATAACCACGTGGCGACGTTTTGGATTTCACATATAAGGAGAAACAACCTAGCAAAAGATGCTCATTCGTACATATGTTTTTTGTACACTCATTCTTTCATACGTTTCGTTCGTTCTCTGATAATCAACATTACGAGAGAGCAGTAGCCGAAAGGCACACAAATGCAGCAAATGTAGCACGCGTCATCAAAGTCATAGAACTAACGAACCAGGTGGACGATAACTAAATGTAGTGTGATTAGCTATTTCAATGCATTCAATGAAGCCATGCTGTGTGGTTTGAACCACCTCTTTCCCTCTCGCTCCCCCCGTGACTAATAAGACACGAAAGGCGTCTTCGGGCTTCTGAATTTCGGTGTATGAAGTGGAATCCTCGGTCCAAGAACAACATCAACATCTTCATATAAAAACCGCTTCAAATTGACGCACTCAACTTGAGGCACCGAGAGGCCAAGGAGGGAGAAAAGTCACGACACCAAAGAAGGAAGTGAGGGCACCGAAACGTCAGGTCAAATCACGCGACACCAAGCAAGGAGAGGTGCGACGCCGAAAAGGAGATGTGAAGTACAGACGCCGAGGAGAAGAAAAGGAGATCCTGATGCTGCAGGGCACTAGAGGACAAAATGACAAGCATCGAACTCAGAAACGGCAGTGTATCAACTGGTAGTGACAGAAGAAAGAAAACTAAAGTTACAGAAAAGAAAAATTAATATTATTTAAACATTTTCGCTGTATGTTGTTTCACATTGTATTCAGAAGTGTTGGGTAGGATTCTTGCTGTTAATAAATTTGGTTGTATAATTGTTATTGAGCATTTAGAGGTGTTAAGTAAAGACTGATGCTGTTCAGAAACAAACAGTTAGTTAAAATGGCAGAAAATAAAGGGGAGCAAAACGCTCGCATAGAAGTTAGCGACAGAGAACAGGAAACTGAAGTAGCCATGCAGATTCTCAGGGAAGGAGGAGAGTCTAGCAGCCATGATGGCCCGACTGATGCAAGAATTAAATAATAAACTAGAAAATACTGGGTAGGAATTAAACAATAAGTTAAAAAATAACAAGCATAGCATGCAGGAATGAAATAATAAGCTAGAAAATAATCAGTAGAGCCCGCGGGAATTACACAATAAGCATGCGGGAATTACACAATAATGGGCAGGAATTAAACAATAAGCTAGATAGAATGCAGAAATTAAACAATAAGCTAGAAAATAATCAGTAGAATGCAGAAATTAAACAATAAGCTAGAAAATGATCGTAAAGTGGGATAACGAAATGAGGAATGTAAGACAGCAAGCAGGTGTAGTAAGGCAAGAGATAACCAAAATTATGTGCGAACAAGATAGTTTTAAGAAGAAAGTCACTATCGAGATGCAGACAGGGCATGCTGGCTCAGAAAAAAAAAAAAAAAAAAAAAAAAAACCGTGATGCGCTAGAACCGTGAATTAAGGGCGGTTCAGAACTTCATTAAAGGTAATTGTACCTCAAATGAAGAGGAAATTCGAATCATAAAACTAGCCGTGCATGCCCTTGAAGCCTACAGGGAGTGGGAGAACACGCGAAGAAACTATCTTGAGCGTAATCGCGGAAGGTAAGTTCACCCCTACCAAAATTCCTTTGGAGCAGTGGCAGGCCAGCAGAGCTGACACAACACACAGAGAAACCGCTTCGACAGGAGGCCTGCTATAAATTATTTCAAAACTGAATATATCCTTGCAAGAGAAGAATGGAATAATTACCGCCTGAGAGAAGCACTATGAGGAAGAAGCAGAGGTAACAGACAGAGGACATGATGGCGCTCACCTAGGCGATATTCGAATGGAGGGCCGAGGAGTTCCCCGGATAGATCCCCGAGACGCTGTGAGGACCGAAGATAATGCCACTAAACCCACATGTAGCGACTACAGCTTTGAACGGAAGTGACGGACCGGTAACAATGGGCCACCAGTAAACTCCTTTCCCGGCCCAACTGTCCTCGAGTAATGGCCCGGGAGAAATCAACAACCAGAGTTCAGCAACCAAGCAAACTCAGAGGGGCAGATAATAACACAAAGGAAACCGTCAGAAACCCAAGAGGCGATGGGGCAGAGGAAAAGACCATAAGTGAACCACCAAAGATAAAAGCCATGATTGGGAACTGAGAAGTTAAAGCGCTAATCAACACGGGAGCTTTGAACAGTGTATGCAGCGAGGCATTCCATCAACAGCTGATCGAGCGTAACTCGTATAAAGATAATGTGCCTGCCAGTGTGTGGTGTTTCCTGCGCTGTAGCGATTGGGAAGCAAAAAGAACGAATAAAATACTAGATAATGATAGCAATAGACATAATTAATGAGCTCTTTAACATAATGCTCTAAGTTATATCTCGCCTTGTTCCAGAATTATTACTGGAATGTGATGCATTTTATTCCTAGAGGGCTGAGATAGATTTTGGAAGCAGCAGAGTTTCTGTTAAAGACGCGTCGGAAATTGTAATTGCGCCATTTATTAAAAGTAAAGCAAAGCAAAATATTGAAAAGTCAGCGGCAGAGAAGATGACGTATTTTTTGTTCAGTATTTGGATATCGGGTTGGTATATCAAATTGTTGAAGTAAGAGATAAGGCTGGAGTAACTGAACTTGAGGAAATTAATGTATGTAGTTACGCAATAGAATATGCCACGATTGTAAACAAGAAGCGCACACGTCAGCATCCCATTCAAATAGATACAAGGAGGTTAGGCGACCACTAATAATTAATAGTGAGGAGAATAAATTTAAAGTATTACACATCAAAGCACAGAAGCCAACGTCTTCTCCGAGAAATTTGGCAGGTGCCAAGCATACACTTACTCTTTTGAGTAAAAGGATTGAACCCATACTCTCACAAGCATATACCCATTCCATTGGCCATAAGAGAGCAAGCAAACACAGTTATTCACGAAATGATTAGGGAGGTGTGATCTAGGTTACGAGTTCAATTTATAAATGCGCTTTGTTGAATGAGTTAAGGAAAAGGGTACACTAAGCGTGAGTATCGATGCCAGAACTCTAAATTCACATACTTCACCAGACAGTTTTAGATCGGAGAGCGTCCTCACTAAGTTAACCAAAGGAAGTCAACACTTGACACCGTCGTTTTAGATAAAAAAGTACACAGCGTTCATTCACGTATCAGTTCACACGATGTGCGTTCGGATTGACGACCAGTAAAGTGCCTTACTACGCGGCCTTTATAAGATTTTCGGCGATACGACTAGAGACTTCGCAGCGCAGTACGTCGATGACTTTTTAATTTTCGACAATGATATTGACCTCCATATAGATCACATCGATTATGCATTACCTAAATTAAGGAGTAAGTGGATGGCGGTACGATTAAAGAAGTCTAGAGACGGAAGTCTTAAGTTACATAATTAACACCGCAGGTATAATGGCCAACAAAGGGTCGACAGCACTTCCAAAATGGAGCGACTGCAGAACATGGAACAACTACGCCAATTCTTAGGGGTGTAAAGTATCAGTCACACTTCCTAATATATTACACTACAGAAGCTACGCCTTAAGAGAGGTATTGAAATCAGGTACGAAGTGGAGATGGACAGACACCGAGCATAAAGTTTTTAACCCCATCAAATTATTATTAAAATGTCATCTTACTAAAGATTCCGAGAAGAGCAAACATTTATTATCTATACGGATGCCTCGAGCTAGGGCTGCGGAGCCGTACTTAGGCAGAAATACGAGGATGGAACAGAGCATGTGATAAATACAGCGTCCAGAGGATGTTCGCATATAAAGTCAAGTGCCGGAGTGACGGGGCAAGAGATTTCAGCAATTTATTTCGCATTGCAGAAATTTGGATTAACGTATTCAATCGGCCCATCCTTCCGGGAGCTGATCATATTAGTTTATCTTTTATGAGTAGGTGTAAGTTAACCAGTTATATATTGGAAATTATGTCTCACAACATCACTATTGAGCACATTCCGGGCAAACAAAACATTTTCAACAACATGTTATCTCGGCTGAATTATTCAAATTTATTGGAGAATATCTTATGCCCGAACCGCGAGGTAATAGTAATGAAGCTACGAAGTAGCCACGAGATTTCGCTAAGAAGTGATTTCAAGAAATTGGCAGAACTCCAGCAGCGAGACGCTGATATTAGGAAAAAATATGACAAAGCTCCGGAACTGAACCAAGAAGCCTCTGGCACGATAACTAAGCATAATGGCATTGTGTACAAGTTACATTGACAGGATGTACAGAAATGGAAGCCGATGATAGAAAAAGAGATGAAGGGAAAAATGATTACTGCTTTTCATCTGTCATCCGTTCATTGTGGCTCCGAGAATGTTTCGCCGAACATTGCGGAGAATTTATATATTAAACATTTAGCGAGGAAGTTCAGGAAGCTTTTGGCTGCGTGCCACCTGTGTCAAAGGGCAAAATCGATCAACCAGAAATTCGATATCGAACCATAGACGATCATTAGAGATAAGCCTAACGCTCTAGTGACAATAGACACATATGGCGAAATGTCAAAAGTGCAATTTGGAAATAGGTATATATTAGTGATGCATGATACTTTTAGCAAATTTACCAAAATTTGTCCCATGAAATCTGTGACCAGCAGATCAAGCATAAATAAAATTCTGGGTGATTACCCCGTAAATTATGAAAAAATACAAGTTATTTCGTTTGATAACGCGACAGTGTTTAAAAGTAAATATTTAATGAAAATTTGAGGAAAGCCGACTTGAAGCTGTATCATTGTTCTGAATACTATCACCAGGGTAATCCGACAGAGAGAACTATTAAGGACGTATCTATTTATCTCAGAATATTGTGTCATAACAAACATACCGAATGGGTACGTCACTGTGCAGTTATCGAAACAATTATGAATAACTCCATTAACCCCCCCCCCCCACGAAGTTAGCACCTGTCCAGCTGGTGTTAAATAGACAGCCGGAACCACTAATTGTTGGGTTGATTAATTCTATATCTGACCAGGAAGAGCCGCTCACCGACATTGTGTCAAAGAGAATTCCGGCGAATCAAAGAAAAAGCCGAAAAGTGAAAGCGCCGTGTCGCGCGCTGAAGATATACCTGGGAACCCAGAACAAACGATTCATTATTAATTAAAAATAAGAAATTGTTAGGTATATTGAGGGGGCATTACCATAGAATGGAGCTTCTATACGGTGGACCATTCGAGATAATGGGTAAGTTCGGGTCACACACTTATCAGATAAAAGACCCCAAAACTAATAAATTGTTGGAAAATTTCACAAACAGCTGATGCGTCCTTATAAAAGCATTGCTATTGCTTGCCGGGGCAGATGCTTCAGACCGTACTAGATAATCGTTTCATATAGGTTTAGTCTTATGGCTCATGTACAATGGTGGTCACGGTGGCTATGTTTTTCAATTTGGCGCAAAATAGAAGACGGAGAGAAGACAAATCATGGTAGCATTCACTCGCGACATTCACCGGTACAAGTGAGGTACACACGAATCATTATAAATAAAATTAAAAATAATGAATGAATGAATAGTGTTTAACGCCAGTTTTTGCTACAGAGACACCTTAGGCGAGGGACACTGATGATACATGAGATGAAATGATATATTGGGAAAGGATTTATTTTTAAGGAAGGAATCTTTGCAGTCCTAATTTAAGGGTACCTTCCCGGCATTTGCCGTTTATGAGCACTGAGGAAAACCTGGAAAACACCTCAGGCAGGGAGGACGGTCCTGGCAATATTCAAACCCAGACCTCCCGCTCACGAGTCCGTGTCTTAACGATCTCGGCCACCCGCCGTGGCAAAACGCCACGGTTTGTTAAAAATAGAATAAGATTAAAGAAAGAATAATATAAGAAGATTTATCATGTAAAAAGAGTAGAAATAAAATTAATATATTAATGATGTTTAAGTAAATGAATTGTGGAAAGATAGAGAAAAAATTACATTCATGCGGTCAAAAAAAAAAAATAACAAAAAAGAATAGGTATAAATGTCATTAAAGAACAAGCAAGATATATACACGCAGCAGGGAAATAAATTAAGTATGAGTAGGGTATGAAAGTTGATAATGTAAATAGAAGAAATTAGATAACAATATTAAGTAAGGCTGCTAGAGAATGAATGAGATATAAAAGTAGATAGTTGTAAAACACACACAGATATAAGGTGTACGTAAAGAGTAAGAACTTACGTAAATATGAACCAGTGTATGGATAGGGTTAAATGGACAACAGCTGTTTTGAGTGAGTTAATTGATTAGCAAAGGTCAGTGACCGCAAACAAAAGTGCAGGTTCAAAGTGTTACGTGTAGTGGCCCAATGTGCAAGAAGAAAAGCAGTGTAATTGTGACGATGTCATTAAAGTGAAGGATGTTACCCCGAATCCGGTATGGGAAACGATCAAGTGGTTAACTATAAAAATGTAAATAAATGCCTTAGAATAAAGTTAAGGTGCATTGGCACCGATTTATGCTAGGAAAATGAGGAGTGTTAGATACCAAGAAAAGAGCGTGTTGGTGGTGATATGACTGGGCTATATAATATAATATTCTATATTGCTTTAGCCCTCCCCCCTTCCAAAGGGAAAAGACATGTAGATAGTAAATAGTAATCTACTGTGGTATAAATGTAGCTCTGAATTTTGTATTATTGAAAAGAAAAATAGTAAGGACAATTTATATTTACATATAGAATATAAACTGTAAGTGTGGCACTAAAAATTCACATGGGGCATTACATCTAGTGAGGATCTTTCCACTCTAGGGAAAGGTATCCCTAGACGGAGGCATTTTGTGACAGGTCCTCACACCCATGCATGCCCAAGTGTAAATGCCATTAGACAATGTAAACAGTAATAATTATTAAATATATAGCTTGTAGTAACAAAAGGTACATTTCATGTATTACGAAAATGTATTATGGCTACCAGGACGTATGACTATGACAATAGGGAAATGGCTGCCTTTTGTCATCTTTTGTGCTTCTTCTACTAATATTGGCTAGAGCAATGAGTCTCTGTATTGTAACAAAGCAGCGTGCATGCAGGTGGACGTACAATAGATTTTTTGTATCTAAGTTGCTGAAGATGCTTCAAAATTCGTTAAAGGTTGAAGGGGATCAGGTATGGGCGTTTACGTCGTTACATCTTATGATCAGGAGCTCTCAAATAAGGTGTCAAAAGGGCGATGAATTTAAAATAAGCGCCTTTGGGACCTCAAGAGCTAACCAATAGAATTTAAACACTTTAAAGGCTCAGGAAGCCGTGGGCGCTATGCTGTGAACCTTGTTTTTTGTACACTCATTCGTTCAGTTTCGTTTATTCATGCGTTCTCTAATGATCAACATCGCTTTACCATGGGCAGTAGACGATAGGCACACAGATGCAGCATATGTAGCACACGTCATCAAAGTCATAGAGATAACGAACTACGTGGCCGATAACTATGAGTAGTGTGATTAAACATTTCAGTGCGTTTAATAAAGCAATGTTGTGTGATTTGAACCATCTCTTTCCATTTCCCTCCTCCCGTGACCAATAAGACACGAAAGCGATTTCGGGCTCCTGAGCGATCCGGGGTATGAGGTAGGGCCCTCTGTCCAACATCAACATCTGCATATAAAAATCGCTTCACGAAGAACAATTAGTACACATTTTACACCACCGAGTAACATACGAACGCATAAACATTCGCTGGCAAAGCCTTTCTCAATCTAACAAAAAGTTGTTACCTGTATTATACGAACTAGACGATGTCTTTTTTGAATTGATTGATTAGACCGAATGTTTAAGAAAGAGAGGGTTCCAGGCTTATATTTAGAGTACAATTCCGGCGATGACGAGAACAGGAAACCCTGGAAACTTTTTGACAGGGATAACGGTGCTGGCGGGATTCGAAACACTGTCCTCCCATTATTCACGAACCCATGCCTTGGGGATCTCGGTCACCGGTTTAAGAGAATATGCATATACTTCAGTTAACAATATCTCTAGTTACACTTGGCATACAAACAAGATAATGCGATATGATTGCTCATTACGCCAGCGTCACGTCATACTACCTAAAGGACCTTTTCAGTAAATGTGTGATAAACTGTAGCGCTGCAACGTCAGACTCAGGCTCTGTAATGTGCAAGACCGTAGAGTTGTTGAAGGTTCAGTTAAAATGTCAGGCCGTCATGTTCATTTTTCCATGATAACTAGTATGAGTTCATCGTTTCTTTCTGGAAAATTAGCAACAATGTGTGAATGAACTGCTAACTAAATTATGTTTAAATAAACTTCTTTAACCGTTAAACAGATAAAGGGAAAAAATAGTAACTAAAGGAGGAAAAATAAGATTTCTTTTTAAACAGTTTGAATAAGAAAAAAATAATAATAAAATAGAGAATAAAAGCATGAATAATTCCAATAAATGAAAAAAAGTCTTGCATACAACTTTTCTTAGTTGTCCAAGAAAAATATTATCGAAAACCCTATTGACGAGAATATATTTTCATATTTTGCAATAGGAAAAGTTAGATTAAAAATAATAATAATAAAGCTATGGCACACAAACTATTCAGGAATTGAGCATGTATTCGTGTTGTGAGAGGGAGCGAGATAAAGGG
The DNA here is from genome assembly GCA_030762175.1 of Metallyticus violacea. Lineage (NCBI taxonomy): Eukaryota > Metazoa > Arthropoda > Insecta > Mantodea > Metallyticidae > Metallyticus > Metallyticus violacea. The sequence goes on along the minus strand of CM060833.1, from coordinate 91,112,887 downwards.
ATAAAGACAAAGGCAAGGAAATATTTAGTATATTGTATTATGTTTTAAAATTATTATGAATGTAAATGTAATAATTTATTTTGGAATTTTTAAGAGGGATTTTATTGTAACTAATAGTTTTGAACATTCTAGAAGCCCTTTCTTTGCATTAAACGAAATCTGGAACTTTCACCCTCCTGTTTGGGAAGAAAAATTGGTTATAAAATTTTACATAGATTTACAAAATTTCCTATTCAAATCGAAACCCTTCCCTTATAAGTATTTTTATATATATATATTCATAGACTCTAAGGGACTTAAGACATTTTGAATGCCAAATAAATCTTCCTTTTGGAAAGAGTATTTACAATGGAACCAACACAGTTTAAAAAGTTTTTTAGAAAAGTTTCCTAGCATAGATATCTCGTAAATTTTAAACAGGATTTTTGTACATATTTAGCAAATGAGAATTCTCCTTGCTGCTTATTTATTTTAGAAAGATTTTCCACTCTTAATTATTTTGGTTATTTTAAAGAGGTTTTCTAAAATGAAGATATTCCTTGAATTTAGGGCAAATTTTAATATCAGTTTTGTTTATTTTGAAAAGTACCAAAACATTTGTTGATAATTTGTTTATTTCGGAGGCTACATTTGGTTCCTATTTTTCTGTCCGGTATAATTTTTTCTTATTAATTGTTTATGAACCGTAAGAGCCCCTTACACACTTCAAGCATTTTATTTACTATTACTGAATGAAGGTTAATTACAATTGGATATATTAAATAATCCACGTGCCAGATGATATCCATTAACTCGCAGTAACTTTCCTCAGAATTTTCATACTCAAAGTTTGAGAAAAGTGTTTCAAAGCCAGGACATCTTTGTTTTTGTAAAGAGGCAGACTAAAATAATAAAGTTCAATCGGAACTATGAAATCGAAAGTTAGGACGACACAACAACGAAAAAGAATGGAAAAGGTAACAAGTATGAACAGCTGCGTAATCTTGCTGAAATTTCCGGCCAATTAAAGTTTATTTTACCTTGATGGCTTGGTTTTGAAACTTGTTATAATTCCGTTTGTCGGTCGGTTGCTCTAATGCCGTGTGTTACCTGACCACTCTGGTTGTGCTGTGCGCTGAATCGTAAAAACAGAAGACCATCGCCTCTGACGTATGTACTTAGATATACGTTCAAGTACCTAAAGTCAACCTTGTGAGGGAGATGCTTGGGGAAATCCATATCTGAAGCGGAAATCTTTCACGCTGAAAACCGTACGTCGGCGTTCTGCTCGTAGATTTTACGGTGCGATTACTTCTATCTCACTTGATTTCCATTGCAGAAACAAACATTTACGTACATGTTTGCTTCAGTAACTTCGAGTTCTGTGAAGCTAACAGCTCGTTTAATTATTGTCATTCTCTTTGTTCTTGAAACAACCACAAAATTGTCTATACTGCTCATCTATTTAAACAATATATAATTATGAATTCACTTTTCGCAGCAATGTTTATGGTTCGACATCTTCTCTCCGGAACTCTGCAAATATCTAGTGATAAATGGGATATATAACTCGATTTATTTCAGAAAATATAGAGACTTAAATCTGTAACATTCGTTTTCAGTTCATTCAGTTGTTTAAATAGTAAGGTTTGCGTCAATATTTAGCAAAACTGCTATTCATATGCACATACATATATATTATGTTTTAATATACAGTTTTTGCTCAAAATAATGCTTGTCAGTCTCTAGAGACTTGAAAGTGCTTAATTGAACATTATTATAAATGATACCGGGAATTTAGAAGCGCTTTGAGTAGATTTCGAATTCTAACTGGCATATCATGTGGTCTCTGTATTTCTTTTCATTCCTAGACTCAAGAGATTTGTTTTGTGCTTGTTAAACGATTGTGATAAACCAAATTTCGTAGAATATCATTTAACACCTACTTGGATTGGATTGATAGAGTCTTTAAACACTTCGGATGTGATGACCTTTTTGCTTAGCCCCGAATGGGCCACTTCCGAGAAGTGAGGGAAACACTGGAGCCAGGACCAAGGGTGGTTAGCCATAAACATGCAGGGGGTCCCTAACATGTTTCTAGATAGAACATTGCGAAGTTTGCAGAATCTCCCCCTCAAGGAAGTTGAGCCTCTCAGAAGGATACTTGCATACCAGTAGCCGGGGCAGAAATCGAAAGCGTAAACAACTGTCACACTGCACACAGCAACAGCCCACCTCATATAGCATTTGCAACCTCGTAACAGAATCAACGGAATGAAAATATACCGAATGGAAGGTCAGACATTTCGTAGAAAATGAAAGATCAGGGGAACCAAGAATAAACCAAGGTCAGGATGGAAGGGCTCAAGGGGTTTGAACCCGGGACCTCCCAAATGAGAGTCTAAAGCATCACAGCCACCCTGCTTCGTTAATACTTCTTATTGCTGTTTGTTATATAAAAAGCATTTCTTTCGTTTACAGTCCGTTGAATATTTACAGAGATTTGAAATGACTTTGTTTTTAGTATGTTGCTTTATTGTGGAATTTTAATACGCTGTTTAATGACAAACCCCGGATATTTTTTTTATTTGCGATAAAGAGATAGTGACAGATTGTGAGTGTTAACAAGAAACGTCAATGTTAGGACACACAATGTATTACTCAAAATCTAAACGCATAACAATTGTATACTCGACGTTTTCCATTAAAACTAGGACATGTTCTACCCTTGGCTCAACTGATGGGAGCTCTAGGTGTCTCCAAGTGAATTATCAACAATCAGCCTTTGATGCAGCGAAAAGCTCCTTCTGGGTGGACACACTAGTTTGTCTGGATATCGGGACTGAGATTGACAGCTTGACAGTTTCTGTAGGCGAACAAACGGGTTACAATCATTTTACCTAGCTCAGAGCGCTGGAATTCAGCTTTTTAAAGTTGCCTGCACTTGCTACCTCAAAGGTTTCCAATCTGGGGCATGTGATTGATACTACAGAGTTCACTAACACGCTAAACTTTTTTTCTAGTTAGTTTTATTCCGATGACTATAGATGTGAACACAATTAAACTGAATTCATATGATGAAGGCGTGGGCTGTGACAATTATATTATAAATTTGATCATCTCAAATTAAAGATCCTGGTAATGAATTTAAATTATTACTAAGAAAAAAAAAATAATAAAGGAGCAACACCAATTTTTATTTTTCCGGGGAATTACAGAAACCGAACACTTCAATATATATAATTAATATTTAGACAATTATGAAAACGTCTTGCTATGTATTAATAAACAATCCATTCTCAATACATATTTTGAGAGATGAAAATGCAATTTAATGTTTATAACTTTTTTTCACTTCCTATATTGAAATTCTTTATGTGCATTTTTTCTGCGATTATTTCGAATTTTTAAAAGCACATCCAAAACAGGCTAAATTTTTCAAACCTTAAAATAGGCAATTGAAGCCAAAATATACCAAATAAGTAAATAAAAGTAAAATAAAAACTAATGCTACAGACCTCAAATGTACGTAGATATGTTCATTTCCATCTGACTCTTAAATATATCCACCCAGATATAATAGGCATTTTTCCTAACATCCGAGCTTTGCTTATGACGCTTATTTTCTTATCCTGCAATAAAGGACGTATAAATTATGTTAAAGATAAAGATGTAGCAAAATGCTACCTCAAAAAGTTTTGTGTCAGTTTTAATGCAAGGTTACGGTAAAATAACCCATCTCCTTCTGAATTCCGTAACAGCCTCTGTTTTACAGAGTTATATCTGGATTTGAGATTTCACAACATCTCTTGGCAAAACGGCAATCAGAAGCCGGTTTACATTGGATGTCTAATAAAAATGTCTTGGCGACTAGGTCATCGACGTGTATGCCATCTGAAAGAATACATTAAACTTGTTATTTTGTAAAAACGCCCAAAAAACCAGATCTCCCATGGTCAGAGTCATCTTTCACCACTGAACCATTTTACTGTCCTCGAAAGGAAGTCAATATTTTCTTTGCGCAAACAGGTGCCCAGAGACTGTCATCCCAGTTGCATTTGTTAATCAGCTGCTAGAATCAAAATGTAGACTTTCTTTGATAAAGTATTACTGATTGTGATTATGTAATCTTACGGCGTTTCCTAGTAATTTATCTTTGTTGCACCTGGTACTCGTAATGGTTCATGTTCCTCTCACTCCTAAGTCACAAATATTTCAGAGACCATTCGCACATACTTATATAATGCAAATACAATTTTAGATGATAATTTGTAATTTGGAGCAAACCTTGATACTCTGATATACTTTCGTAAGTTGTTTATATACAGAGTAAACTATCATCGCGAATATTTCTGAAACGAAAGGTGCTATTGATGCGCTGTTTTCACCGAATTAAAGTTTAAACAAGGGCTCATTAATTTACCCCATATACAGATTCCAATAATTGGTAAAAAAGTGTATTTCAAGTACAAGTTACCTTTTTCAATGCAAATGGAACAATGCCTGCTAACTTTACGAAAATATAAACACAACAGCAGCACATACCCATTAAATAAGAATATGCATTTTTGCACGATTCTAGGCAAAATAGTTTTCAAAATATCTCGTCATACAAAGAACTTTAACTTTTAGAATTTTTAAGAAAACTGTCGTGAACATTAGGCAAAAAAAAAAAAATACACTTATATTTCCTGGTTGTTAGGCATGTCTGTTTGCATTTCGTTTATAGACTTAGAAAGCTTCTCAGGAAGACCACTTCTCCAATATTTTTGAATAGTTGCAGTATAATAGATCACACGAACAATGTTCCTTAACGCTTTATATACAGTTTACACTTATGACAAAATCGAAGAAGTGCAATAAATTTATACCTAAGCTACATAAAACTACTTGGAATAATTAAATAATCCTTGAGAACAATATAAAAGATTTATTCATAATTAATGTAACTGAACATTAGCACACATTTCTTGACGCTATTTTATGCACTTATGTAATGCAAACCCAGTGGAGTGGCACGGGTAGTATATTTATTATTTTTAAATAATATTTAACGCCCGTTTTAACTACAGAGGCACCACGGGCGGTTGACACTGGTGATACATGAGATGAAATGATACATTGGGAAAGGATTTTTTTAAGGAAGGAAGCGTTTAGGGTATCTTTCCGGCATTTGTCATTTGTGAGGACTGAGGAAAACTTGGACAAAACCTCAGTAAGGGAGGACGGTCCTGGCTGGAGGGAATCCCAGACCTCCTGCTCACGAGTCCGCGCCTTAACGACCTCGGCCACCCATGGCGAGATATCCTAAACTTAGACCTGGAACGTTTGCTTCCTTTAAAAAAGTTTTTCTCAATTTATCATTTCATCTCATGAATCACCAGGGTCCACCGCCTGCGATGCCTCAGCAGTCAAAATGGGCGTTAAACACTATTCAATAGATACTGCTTGGGACTCGTATTTACGACCGACTATCCTGACGGCAGTTTTCCACGGCTTTCTTCAGTCCTTTTTAAGAAAAGGAAAGTGCCGGGTTAGTATTTCTCTGCCACCGATTCCCTTCCATTTCACAATTCATGTCCATTTTGTGTCTGCGAAAGTGGCTCCACAAATGTCGACCTGCTCGGTGTTATGTCCCACAAATGGAGAGGGAAAAGTTCAGCGTGAGAATAACAAGAAAGAACTGTAATGCATTATTATCCATCTTTGATCCATGTACTGCTTCAGGATTTTTAATCCCCATTGACATATAGATACGGCTTAAACAGGAATCATTCTGCTGAAAGTTTACAATTATGACAAGACTGCTATATATATATATATATATATATATATATATATACACTACAAAGCCACTTTCACATGCTTAAGACTGTTGCTTCATAATTGAAATTGAAAATTTATGAAAATATCTCAATAGATATTAAATAATTCAAATATACATAATTTATCAATCCATTACAAACTGAGATCTAAAAATACACAAAAGTAATACTAATCCTACTAATTATATATTTTATTTCCAGAGTTGCTTGCTGATCCCAGTACAGGTTATTAGTGTATTGGTGACCATCATATCGCTGTATTGTCCGTTTATGGTTATGTGACCTATTGTACTTCTAAGGTTGCGTTTCTTTCCATCTTCCCCTTAATCATTCTTATCGATTTCTCACTAATTTTGTCCAAAAGTTTCCTATCATTTTTATATTCTTTTCTCTTTTTACAGTTAGAATATTTGTAATTAATGCTTCACTATCTAAATTCTTCCATTTTTGTTGCCAAGCCTGTTTTATCCATAATTTTGTTTGCTTACATTATATAATAAACAATAAAAAGCCGCTTCTCCACACATTGTACATTTTTCTACCGCTTTATTATGTACTAACTCTTTTAAATTCATAACTCCAGTTCTAACCCTGCAAATCCTTACCAACCTGCTTTATCACATTGTTCTATATATTTTGCCCTATCCCATACTATTTTTATTTCCCTATAAAGTCTCAATGAACTCTTTTCTGCCATACTACCAAATATTTCTGATGCTTTGTTATGAATAATCATAATGGTGCTTTTGCATTATAAAGTCCAATGGCATCATTAAAAATAAGGATCATTTCAGGAGATAATTATAAGAATTTCACTTTTTTCATTTTTTTATGCCGTTGCATGTAATTATACTCTAATACAATAATTATTAACTTACTCGTTTAATAGAATTTGTTTTGTTGTTTCTTTTTTCAAACTTTAATATACCTGCATTCTAAATCAATTAAGCTATTACAAATAAATAATCAAAATACAAAATAAATTCATTTATATATACTCGTACTTTTATCACGTCAACGTTTCGATAGTGCAATTTTCATCAACTTTTTATACTAGTTTAAATGTGAAAGTTCTCAATTTAAAAAATGTCTGTCGTTGGAACTTTTTGGGATTTTCGTCTAAGCAACTTTTCTAATATTTTTTTATCGCATTGCACAAGAGTCAGGGTGGGTTTTCATGCTGGTTGATGAGTTGTAAGCTGGTTCTTTTCAAATTACAGATAATGGCTACATGTTTGCCGCTTTCTGCTCTTTTAATGAATCACCTGCTGAGCTGGCTAAGTATTTCGCAAATCTGTAAAATCTTTATATACTGCAGGATAAACGTTTCCAGTTCATTTAACAGTTTAATCGTGCTAGCATGCTCGTTGCCACGCCCGTACCCCCTAATTACCAGGCATGCTGGAGCAGAGTGCATCCGATAACGATTAAGTAGCATGATCAGGTCCTTCTAGTACCGATCAAAACAAGTTACTTCAATAGGATTGTTAAGGATAGTCACGAGTGTTATTAGCACACACAGTAGCAACCTGGTAACGCACGCCACTGTGTCAGTACATTTACCAGCTAGGCCTGTTCTACAAGCAAGCATCTGCTGATCACAATATACAACATATCATACGTAGTTTGCAGAAAAGAAAGCTATACAGGTAATATATATTTAACGTTATCTTTTTTTTTTTTTTTTTTTTTATTTCCCCTCACGCTTGTGCTTGTAGTTATTTGAGGCAGACTTTGTCAGCGTGGTGTTTGTTACTTGATTTTGTTGTGATAAATGTTCTAGCCACTAGTTAGTTATGCTACTACATAGATAGTCTTGAAGAACGAAATTTTATGTGAAAATGGATTCTTGAAGAGAAGTGGTAAGGCGATTCGCAAGAAAATGTTCTGGCAATCTTATACGAAGTAGAGAAATTGTCCGTCAATTTGCTAAAAAGTTATGAAAGACAGGATCTCTCAATGACAAGAAACTGTTCTTACGAAGAAAAATTATTTGAAATACAGGAATTTCCTACTTAGATGTGTACAATATGTTGTCGCTGAGGAATGTTTTTTATCACGCACGTTATTGCTTATTATTATCAGTTTTAAACACAGTATAATTTTATACTTTAGTATTAATATAAATATTAAAATAAAAATATCAATGGCGACTCTACCTTCCTTTTTCAGGTAGCGGCGGCTGCACTTCACTAATAAGAGCCCACATCCAGGTGGCCCGAACGCAAATAACTTCTTTATGTACTTCTAGAATTCCCTCTTTTTCAACGTTCAGGAATAGAGCTACAGTGGGGAGGTTGAATGTGAACAACTAAACGTATTGTATAGAACGATTGCATCTGAGCTTGATTTGCGTCCACAGCTTTTCCTACGTGGGTTCATTATTTTAGTAAATGATAAGCAATATAGGATTTAAAGCGTGTATACAGAGTTAAAAAGTTTTAAAACTTATAGGTACAGGAGAACCATTCTGTATTTCAGAAATCTTTAACTTTAAAAATAAGACGGCAATGGACTGAGGATATGCAGAATTTTTAATCAAGCAGAAGCGAGATAAATGAAATATATGTAAACAGTCAATCTCTGTAGAAAACTGACGTCCTTCAAAGTAAATTCAGGCCAGATATATTAGATGAAACGTAAGCTTTCATGACTCGAATTCATAGTTAAAAGGTAAATTAAAGTCTTAACTTTCGGGCATTGCCGTGTCTTGAAAGTTGAATTGGGCGCGACGTTTCGTGCAAACTTTGCTGCACTTTATCGAGCGAGTTGTCTGCTCGCACTGCTTGCTCGATTATGTGCAGCTAAGTTTGCACGAAACGTCGCGCCCAATTCAACTTTCAAGACACGGCAACACCCGAAAGTTAAGACTTTAATTTACCTTTTAACTACAGATATATTAGATTTCAAATTCCAGTATTGTGTTTTATGGTCAGCTCGAATTCAAAACATAATTTGTGTATAGCAAAGAGTAATGAAAAGTAACATTTGCTAAATTCCAGTTTGCGCACACTGCCGCAGGTCTTGTCAGATCATAACATCTCGACCTCTAAGTCATCAGCCATGGCTTGCACTGAGATGCACTCAAAGTAGCATTGATGGTTCCTTCTGGCTAAAAATGTTGTTAGCAATTTGAAGTGCTAGGTAAAAATATGGTGCATGCTTTCGAATTTTAAGCAGTACAGCAAATGCTACTGTTGGATGTTCAACGTCCCTAATATGGTTAATAAAAACCTGGATCTAAATGTATATACGTTAAAATAAAACTGAGATTCCCGAGATTCTGCGGAGTTATATAAGGAAGGATTCAGTTTGCATCTTGCTCTGGAGGTTCTGTAATAACGTTACATATTTCCATGCCTAAGAAAAGAATTTCTTAGTTGACCATACTTTTCTGCAAATAATAGTACAAAAATTGTGGATATTTCCACAGTACTGTAATAAACAAACTTTTCTGAATAAGCGCACGTTGATGTTGCTTGAGTCTTCAGGCATCGCTTGCTAGCATGGTCCACTAATTTCTTTTAATTTTTCCTCGTAGCTAGCTGTCAAATACGTCCAGCTGCTGCACCTCTTACCAGTATCCTAATATGTATAGACGGCGGGCAAATCACCAGACCTGTTGGGTTAATTACTGTACATGGTCCTCTCAGAGAGATGTATGGGCTAGAGGCCTAGAAGAGACGGCTTTCTGTAGTGTCGGGCTATAGACAGGTGTTTTTTCTATTTGCATTTCCCTGCTCTTGTAAAGATATATATCCTAGCTTTATAACGATTTCTGGAATTACATACTTTGGGTTTTGCTGCCTAATTTAAATTTAAACCCACCATGAAAGACTGCGTGACTTCATTAATGTGCATTAAAATTTGCGATTTCCTAGTGATATAATTCAAAATCTCCAATATGGCAAGGCATTTCCTGATCCTTGGAGGAGGCTCCTACCTTACTCATTCGACTATACTGCTAGGTGAGAGAAGAACAATGCTCCTGAACAATTAACATTATTCTTTTCCGAAATATGTAAAAAGTTGGCTCAAGGGTAATGCTGGAACCTCGCAATCAGAAGATTTGGATTTCGATCGCCTCTGCTGATTAACCTGAATAGGATATTTTCGTAGTTTTTCTTAGAAACGAAAGTATATATCGGATTGGACACTTCCTTACAACAAAGAGATGTTTTAGGCAACTAGCAAACAAGGCTTTCTGTAAGACACAAAGTGAACTAAATATTACTTTAGAATTCACGTGACAGTAACAGTAGGAATCGCGATATACTTAAAATGCCAACGAGGTATAAAAAGTAATTATTCTCTTTAATTTATGCTGAATTTAAAGATATTATTCTGAAACATTGTATTTCACAAATATATTTTATAATTTAATTAAAAATAAAATGGGGATTTTTTAAAAAAGAAAAAAGATTACTCAATTTAATTAAGGTAATTAAAACTCTAAATAAAGAACAAATATTAAATAAAACTGGTAGTAAAATAACTACAAAAGTCATAATAGATGGTGTAGTAAGACAAGGGTGCAGTCCGTCGCCATATTACAATTAGTAGTTTTACTGAATATGAATTTAATAAATCATTTAATATATTGGAAAGGCAGAATCCGACTTAAAATTTGAGTAACGTACGGGATTCGAACCACAAATCTTCAGCCCTCCATGCTGAAGAATTAATACCCTGCACACAACTAGTGTGAAATAACCATTTCCATTTGTAAATTAACCCCTGTATAGTTAAACTAGAAACTTAGGTTATAAATACTCGTGGCAAAACGACTCGCCTCTCAAGGAACTAATCTCTCGTAGTAGAGAAATCTTAGGAAGGTCTCCGGAGTATATAGAATGTGACGAGAGAGGTCTTGGGGGAGGACACGGTAGCTTAGCATGTCAGCACGTAAGGCTGAAGATCCATGGTTTAAATTCCGACCATTATTCCAATTTTTCGCCTCTTATTCTTCCTATCTAACTAATGTCCTACACTAGTATGAAATAATTACATATACATATCGTAAATAAGGAAATGTAGAAAACGCCCTTAATAGTGTATTTATATTATATATAAGAGTCGTTAAAATTGTAACATACTCGTAAAAACAGTAACAACGAAAATAGACTATTTTTAATTTTCCTTTTAGTGCCCAGGTTATCAACTACTTTCCGCTGGATATCTATCACTTTAGCTTTTCGCTAGAGCTCTGCCTCTTTGATTCCCCTCTCAGTCACCCAACCCACTAACTTTGGAGCAGGCATATTATACTTTTTTTCTAGTATTCAAAAGGTGATCTGTACACTGTGAAGAAGGGTGCTTAGATATCCGAAATATTCTGTGAATTGTCTGCCCATTTTCGTTGTTACTGTTTTTACGTTTACTTTATTTTGTTTAACAAATCGGATTTTATTGAAATTGCTGAAAATGAAAGAAAGAGCATTATTTTAACTAAAAAAATTGCAAAAATCATATGAAATAACAACATTCTCTCAAAAGTTAAACCTTATGACCTTCAGGAGTCCTTATATAAAAAGAGGTAAGATTTTTATTCAAAATAAAATAATTAAAGGATTTACATTCTTTAATTTTCTTGGCAGTGAAACATCTTATACTTTTTATAACGATATAGTTACAATTTTTATAAACTGAATCATATTAATTGTGCTATTAATAAAGATTTTAAAAATAATATTAGGAAGGAAAGAAAAATTAAATTATGCAAAAATATTGCATAGCAGAGTTTTACACTCTTGAAATAGATGAAAGATGACCCAAAACAACAGAAAATAAAGTTTTGAGGGTGTGGAAGGAATATGAAGAACTGAACGTGCTAGAAATAAAGGAATAAGAATAAATTTTTTTAAGAATAAGAACATAATTTTATAGTGAATGGTGGGCTCAGTGGACAATACTACGATAATAAACACTTTTTAAATATCAACTAAATAAAAAGAGCACTCACTTTAGGTAACCCGGAGAAGAAATAATTGAATCAGTAATTTTTGAAGACACAATCACCTTGAAGCTGAATGCATGACCTAGATGGTGATGGTGATGGTGATGATGATGATGATGATGATGATGATGATGATGATGATGATGGTGGTGGTGATGGTGACGGTGACGGTGATGATGATGAAATTATGGGAGTTCACTGATTCTTTACACCAGATGAAATACAAATGAAGAAAGCAACTCTCACACCGATAAACTACTTATTACTCCAGGTCATCATCAATCAATATATCTCTAATATATTTCTAATTCTGCTTAGTGTAATAGCACAAAAGCAGGGAAAATGAATGAGACATTCGATCAAAATATATTCTGAAACACAGCTTGGTATTCAAAAGTTCGGCATAAAAGCACAAAAGGGTTTATGTAGTAATATGAACTTAATGCGACAAGTACATTTTTACTGAGTAGAGAGTAAAATGTATGCAGTGCATTTTGTTTTTAAAATTGTTTTTGCTAATTTTCATTAGAGCAAAATTTAAAAAAGAATATCCTTTGATAGATCAGTATGCAATAAGTACATTAAACATTCTTATAAATGGTAAATGAAAGCATAAATCATCTTTTTCCGATACCATTGTGAAATATACTTTGACCTTCCTTATATTTCAAGCACTCATTAACCATAAAGTGAGAGATTCTCCAATTACAATTGTTAAGATACATCTTGCACATTTCTTTTATAATTTAATCGTTATAATTAACGTAGAGTAAGTGAAAAGAAAGTTTCTTTTAAAATTAGTCGCTTATCACTTAGGTAATACGGAGTGCCCCTGCAACGTTACAGCGGATAATATACCGGGTCTTTCATTGTCTTATCGACCGTTTCACGGCAGCTAGCGAGTGGGCAGTTAGAGAGCGCATAGCAGTTGTAATATCCCCCTAAATGATTCAAATTATCGCAATTACAAGTAAAATTGCAATGAAAATATTATTTTCCTGCTACATCCACATCAATATTCCCGACATTTTTTAGAAAATTGTCTGAAATTGAGTCAATTTAAACTTGAAAACATACAAGCTCACTGTTGTACATGCATTGCAGGCAGGCAATCCTGATATTCCAGAAGTTTTTGGTAACTGAATGTTACGAAGCGTTAATGATAGATAAAGATGTCCACACTTAATATTCTTTACTGTTGAAGCATAATATACGTAGTCATGTTTCGACGTAAAATAGCAGGTATTAGAAGATAGAAAACTCCTTGCATGACTAGAAAATCTGTCTATTATGCGCAGTAAATGCATGCATAATAATGGTGCCTGCATTTTTTGTGAAAGCCATAAATGTTGAAAAATACAGAAATGACATACTTGCACCATTTTTTGAACAATTGACTGATATTTGGGTATTTCTAGCAACACTCCGTCCCTGCGCATATGCCTAATGAGCCAGTAAATTTATTTCAGGAAAATGTTGCCGTATGGTCCCCTAAAGATCAGAAAGAACATAGACGAGAAATTTATTCATACTCAATTTTAGAAGATGAACGAATGCGTATGAAAGACAATTTTCTAAAACAATACTTGAAAAATATGGATGTAGCAGAAACATTTCCAACATCTCCTATAACGTCTTATTTTCTTTGTAATTGTAGTTGTAATTGCTAGAATTTGAATCAGTTGCGCGGATATTACATCCACCTCACCGGGAGTTAACCACTCTGACTGCCGACTCACCAGCTGCCGTGAAATGGACGACAAATCCATGAAGGACCAAGTACCTACTTATGTAATATATACTTTTAGAGTAACGTTATTTCACTTACTTAGCAACAAAATGATTCTCCCCTTTGGTTTAGCTCACGCACATTCAAATCACAAGATATAATTATGTATTTAACTGCACCGTGAGATTTAACTATAATTATAAATAATGGAATATATGTAAAGTTTTAAACTATTTAGTGATGGAGTATCATTATCAAGGGTTGTTCTAGTGGTAATAGGAATTCAAAAGTGGTCATTCAGTGAGAAAAGTTCTGGGACGGTTAAACTGCTGCCATAAATGCTCCACAAAGTGAGTCAGATGGTTGAAGAGGGGAACCGAATCACTGCTGGTGCTCTTGTATTGTAGGACATGGAGGTGAGCAGTGAAATGCACAAGAATCCGCATTTTCATCTGGGAGTTAGAAAACTGCATGCTCAGTGGTTCTGGAGTTCGCAAAAATAAATAAAAAAATTAATCGCACTTGCTGAATTGTGTGAGCATGTGATCAAATACTTCAATCAAGTTCAGTCATACTGTAACGCATAAATAACAAGGAAATCATGTTGCTGAAGCCTATAGAAAAGTAAGCTATCTAATTCATAACTTTAAAAGACTAAATGTGCCACTCTCTGGACTGCATTTCCACAGGACATCAGATTACCTTAGACTTAGCTTCCTTTTCTTGTAATAATTTATTGTTCTATTTTGCTATATAATTTATCTTCTTATTATTGTTATTCTTAATGTTATTATCATTAATATTTCTATCAATGATTGTGTTTTTCATTTTATTTGTTTTACTAGCACATTAATTTACTCTCTCTTGCCTATTTTAAATACTTTATACGAGCATGAGAATTGTTTTATGGTATAATTGTGTTTTCATTGAAACTTAGTGCAATTATTATTAGAGTGGTAGCTGCAAAAGAGAAGCTCCAATTGTCTTAGCTCTGCCACAATTCATAAATAAATAAAATTAAAGCATAAGAAAATCGGCACAATGTTTCTGTTCAAAAAAGTGAATTGGTTAGAAGATCAATTCATTTATCCGCTGTCAATTCATTTATCGTCCCGTATCCACCAAAAGGAAGGACAAAGCATGGCAAAGCCGGAAAAGAAATCTTCAGTCGCTTGAAGTATAAAATGAATTACCCCCAAGCTATAGCCCAAAGACCATGGGAAAGTCCTTCAACACAAAGAAGCGAAGACCCAAAACTTAAAAGTTGAAGTGTCTGTAGACCGGTTGGGTCGGTGCCATTGAGCCATCGAATGGGGAGAGTGCGACATTTGCAGGAATTACTTAAGGAAAGAATAAGAATTATAAATCTTACTATTTGTATTTTACTATTGAGTGGGAAAAGTCTATGATCGGACTCTCTTTCTGTGTAGGCAATATGTCCCAAAGATATCTTATTTTTTCTCATGTATGTGTAATATTCGTAAATGTTCCTCTATTGGTACAGTATCGAAAGGATTAATTAAAATAATAACACAAATGGTAAATTATGTGAAGAAATAGCATGCACTGATTTCCTATCCCCAAATTCCATTGATTTTATAGGATATAATAAACAATAAATTCAAGACCGTTCCTAGCAGCTCTTTTCCCTGCTAAACGAAAATAGCGTACTCTGAGGTTTCATTAGTTTCGTTCATCATAATTACACGAGCCATGAAGCGAAAGATATGAGAACTATAAAAGGAAGGGCAAGAAGCAATAAAGAGAGGGAGAGTGTAACATCATCTCCCTAATGAGCTGACTCGTCCTCGGCCTCTCTACCTAAATTCAGGTAGCCGGTCAACCAAGCATATTTTAGCATCGGAAACTAACCAAACGACCGATGGATTCTGGGTCATTGCTACTGAAGGGATCACAGAGCTACGAGCATTCCTGGAGAACTGCCAAGGACCATAGATGTCAATTGGTTATAAAGAAACACAGGTTGATAACCAGAGGCAAAGAGCCTTTTCGAAATACTGGTTTCCAATAAAACGAATGTGCCAACAGTAGCAAAAGCCTTTTAACGTCTTTGCAACATTTACAAATACTTGGAAGATAGGAGCAGTTACATTCATAGCACATATCAAAGTAATAGGAAATGTACCGGGGATTCATAATCTGTGCAAATTGAGCTAATTTCCATGCAAGGTCTTTTGTTTACGAATTTTTCTAATTCAGAAATGTGATGATAGCATACGACGAGGAGGATGGTTAAGTTTTAATACGCAGATACTGGTAACGTCATCTCTTTAGGATAAATACCTGTTTCGTATACGTTGAAAACGAATTGATTTCTTTCTAATTTTTGGTTCAAATCATGATCTGGCTACTCCGAGTTTTTTAATAGGACCTATAAGTTCATTTTCTTTTTTCCAATAACATATCTTAGAGATCACTGGTTTTCGTAAAAAAAAAAAAAAAAAAAAAAAATCATCAAAACAAGCTTACCTTTGCAGACCCTGAGCTTCTGTGGTACTTCTGACGTTACTACAAGTACGTAAAGCCGGACATCCGAGCTTCTTCCATAGGGAAATCCTCTGGATGGGTTAAACTAGGCGGAGTATGTGGTACCACAAGTTACTAAAAATTTGAGTGTGGATACATCTACGTCGTGATCGGGTGGTGAGCCACCTGAAACAGCTTGAGTTGCTCACCTGCAGCATGCTAGATTAGGCCACCTAACCAGTGGTGCTTAACATCATACTGATAGCTTAGCCGGAGGGCAAAGGCACGAGTAAGCAGAGTATTCTTCCAGGCCGAATGGGCGGGTCGGTTTAAAGTTGCCAGGTGCCGTCTAATTGGAAAGGTCTACCATTGGAGTGCCTCACACTTGTCCTGCTGATATATGGAGGGAACCTCACATTGCAATTGGCTGACCGAAAGCATGTAGCATTCTAATTGCATTATGGCCTAGAATAAAGCTTTTCTAAATCGGAATTAGATTTATTTATGTAAACCCGTTATATTTCTAATTCACAAACGGTGTAAATACTGTTACAATTATTTACACCTATTTTATAAAGGTGATAACATTTTCAAAGCATGTTTTTATTGTTTGTTTGGTTATGGAGCGAAGAACACATGTGATCGTTTGTATAAACTAAATCATGTTGAGGATTGTACATATCAACATGCATCGGGGGGTATAAGAGTAGAAGAGTTCAATAGAAAGGGATATTCAGCATTTCTGGAAATGGGCTGTTGTTGGATAAGTAGCAGTATTCTCATGCAGTGAGGGGGTAGCACCATCTTGGTGCATCTATTGTGACCGGAAAAAAAATTTCCTGCTACAACAAAATCCTCTTAGATATTCGACAAAAGGTCAAATAATCAATTATCAATGCCTTTTTTGAACACTGTTACATGCACAACTTCAATGGAATAAGGACCAGTGAAATCTTATCCTGAAATGGCACACCAAGCAGTGACCCTATCGCTATAATGAGAATGTGCAATAAACTTTGTTGGGTTTGAAATTCAAGAAACATCGTTGTTTGTTTGTTCGTTTATGCACCC
Organism: Metallyticus violacea; assembly: GCA_030762175.1. NCBI lineage: Eukaryota > Metazoa > Arthropoda > Insecta > Mantodea > Metallyticidae > Metallyticus > Metallyticus violacea. The sequence continues at coordinate 91,095,840 of CM060833.1, read as the reverse complement.
AACCAAGTACATTACATTCGTCGGAAAACCAAATGATGCAAAGAAAATCTTCATTTTGGTACAAACTTTTGCAATTTTAAGCACAAAAGAGAGGTATTTGGTTTCAATCCTATGCTTACAGATGTTGACTATCTGGATGCGTTAAGAAAATGCACCCAGTTCGTGGATCATTGCTGAACTGATATTCACTTAAAGTTCGATTCCTTGGCCATCCCTGACTGGCCTTTCTTAAAACAATGCAAAAATTTTCTCAAACAGTTTCCATGCTCACTTTTTGCTGGTGTTCTTATTCCATGTTTCCCCTTTGCGTTGACATAAAACTGACCAGTGTTCCTTAATTTGCTAAGAGTAATATCGTACTCTTTAATGGTGGAACTTTATGAAACTTTTCTTGACAAAGTTTGCATACAGCTTTTATACTAGTTGCTTCACCTGGACTAACTCTATGAGCGAAAATAATGTTCAACAGTTAGAATGATGCAATACATCATTTTACCCGTGTAAGTTTATTACACTTTCTTTAGGGACAAATGAAGCAACAATCATAATATTGATATCTATGTTTCATTCAGCAGTATATGCTAAGTTTGCAATTGCGATATATTTCATTCTAAACCATATTGTACATTTTTTGCATTTGTAAAGTTTCACAATTAGAATGAAATAGTATATTTACTTGGAAATAAATTGCTTTTACTATACGGTTTAGTATTTAAAAACTCATGTTTACAAGACAGCCTTTGAAATTAAGTATTGTAGTCCAGAGTTGTGCAGAATTAATGGTTTGATTTTATTCATATAGTACGGCGGCTCTTTTTGAGCCTACATGGAAGAAATATATTCGGAAGGATTATTATTAGAATTAATGGTTTCGTGGTCTGCAGTATACCGCTCTTTCGTTTTTTAAAAAATAGTACGCCTCTTACCTATGCAACGAATGTTTCGTTACAATTTTAGACTAAAAAGTCGCGGTAAAGTTGCTGATAACCGAACTGTCGTGAAATAGGTAGAACAATGCATTAAAAAGCAAAGCCCAGGGCGTCCAAAGACACAACGCAACGCCGCGTGAGTGGAGGAGGCCCGTCAAGTACTCAACCAAATCACTTGGCGTTCCGCTGTTAGGCATGGTTGGCGCTAGGAATGCGACTCGCTCTCTGCGGCGATTCATCCATGATAACCTGCTCTTCCATCCGTACAAACTGCAGGTCGTGAAACAAGGTGACAAAGTTGCTTGAAGACCTTTGATATGAACTTCTTTGGACGCTAAGCAGCCGACCCGGAGCTGCTGACGAATCTCGTGAAGACTGATGAGGCAAAATGGGGATACCAAACAGAAATTTTGGAATTGAGTCCTAAATGTTCCACTTGAGCTGCACGAGAAAACGCTCCACAAGGAACATGATATGTCGCTTCATTTGGCATTATTTCTTTGAGAACAGCAATGGTCATGCCTTTTCTATTAATAGAGCTCGCTATGTAAATATGGAGAGTCCTTTCTCCTTCCAGGCTGGTCAATCGCAACAAACCCCAGATATAATGCAAACAGAACGAGGTAACAGTTCATATCGCCGCCATCCATGATTTTCTTGCTGTTGCTTTTCGCTGTCAATTGATTTCCAGATGTGGGGATATCACATTCTCAGCACGATCGCCGGAATTGACCACACTTGTCTTCTTTGGGAGGGGGGGGGGATCTGAAGAGTTCAGTGTTCCTACACATCCTTGGATATGCTACGTCATGCAATAGTCTTTCATTAGTGATCACTTATCAGGCTTAATGTAATTGTAGTTCTTAATAACAAGAGTTTTTATCCTAAGGCAAGTTTGTGTTGTATTTTCAAATAAATATTCTGCTATTACTTATCTACAATATGCCGCATATTTAAGTCCTACTATTCATTCTACTTCCCGTCTTCGCCAGAGTTCCATTTCGAGCTATGTCGACCAAACTATTTTGAGCTATCGCAAGAAGATCGTAATCGCAGTGCCTAACACTTCAAGAATCAAACACTTTGATAGTAGCAAGACCGTTATCAGTCAGTAGCAACCGTCACTCGACCTCATTAGGTTAGCAAAAACAAGCAAATATATAACAACAAAATCAGAAATATCTTCTATGTAGTGTAAAATTAAATTCTTGTACAGGTGTGCATTAAAGTTAATCAAATTCAGTATTTTCTGGAAAGTATGCATATACCTCATAAAATGTTTTGGAGCATCGTTCTGAATACAAAATAGACGCCAATTATTCGATTCCATACCCTTGATAAATACTCGTGTGTCTTGTGTTCAACAGATTATAGAGGAAAACAAATAAAAATAATTATAGTGTCACACTATTGGCGAATAGTGAAGTTGAAAATTAATTCAGTGCTTTGCTGCACAATTAACGGAGCACGGTTTCAACTTTCAGGCTCTGTAAATTCTCAGAACATTTTATATTGAACCGTATTAGGAACGGGGTATGCGTACTCCGCCAAGGATCCGAATGCAGAGAGATATCTTGACATATTCTAGCAAGTTGATACACAATTAGCCGGTCACTACATGTAATACATCTCACGGATGTTTAGAAAACGTTTACAGAGAACCGCACTGTAAGCTCAGGTCAATGTACTAACATACATACAGTTACTGTGAAGTATTTGAATTGTAAACTACACTTATTATTTTTTTACTGGCCTAAACCGATCAGATCACTATAATATATCAAATATATGCGGTATATCGTGAAAGTGGCAAATAAACATATATTAACTGAATTATAGTAAATCCTTTCAATAAAGCAATTAATATTATTATTATTATTATTATTATTATTATTATTATTATTATTATTATTAAGGGAAGACAAAGTAAAACTTTATTGCACTGAGTTAAAAAAATGTCATTGCCATTATGAGTTATTCCCTCTCGAAACAGAACAATCTTATTTATTGTTTCAGAAGATTTTTTCATTGCTCTCTCTCTCTCTCTCTCTCTCTGAACCTCCAATTTTTTTCTTGGTGCTCATATATTAATTTTTCAGAGGCAATATCTAAACCGTTTCAGTACATAAACTATATTAAATTTAGAAAATAATTTTTGTATCAAAAATGGAGTAATCATAAAATTGTTTTGTAGCGATACCTACAGCATTCATTTTCAAAAAATAAATTCTACCTAAAACGCAGCAAGTTTGCCAGATATTTAATGCAGATAAGGACAAGGAAATTGTGAACGCTAATAGAGACATGGTAATAGTTTACAGCATTCATTTTCAAAAAACAAATTTTACCTAAAACGCAGCAAATTTGGCAAATGTCTAGTGCAGTTAGGGATTAGGAAATTGTGAATGCTAATAGGGACATGGTAAGGATTAATAATGCTCTTTTAATGGACAGCAATCTGTGGAGATTTTAGTACTACTTTTTATGCAAATCATTTTCGTCAACAACCGGCATCCGTTGCAAATCATTATAGCAATTATGTATCTTTTAAAATATGTTATAAATTATGTAGATTTAAAATGAGATTAAAATATATCAAACGATTTAGGCCATCAAAATAATTAAATATTAACAACCTTATAACAGCAGCATCTTATTTGCGTTTTTTCATTTAGCACAAAAAAAAATGCAGCCTTAAGAACTTTCTGCATCAGTTTATCAATGGTATAATCATAAAATCAGTAACTATTATGTACTTTAGTTTGCAAATTTTCAATGTAAATTTCCCATTAATTTTACTTAAAAATTATTTCACTCAAGGAAGCAGCGATAAATGAAGGATGTTTGCTACTAAAATAGCCACCTATCTGTAGTTTTACTTCAAAAGAGAATCTTTTCTCAGAGAAAAGATGTCAAAAAAATTGTAAATAGACAATAAGTAGACACATGACCTTAAAAAACAGTAGTTTATTTACTTTTGCATATTGAAACGGAAAATTCGTATAATTAATATTAATTTTCGTAATATTAAGTTATAGGCTTATTTTCATATATGTTTGTAAATCATGAGCATTCCTACAATGTGTACTTAAAACTTGTTTGTTGACGAGCACGTACATACAAAAAATTTAAATGTAACGATTTTTTTTCAGGACATATACATAACCCTTAAAATTGTGAATAGACCAATCAGAAATAGAAGCAGCATAAAGTTAAGAAAATGGACAAATGTCAAGCGCCGAATAACTTCAATAATGCTGTCTGGAACGAAATGCGAGACCAACAGACGTACTAAATATCAATGCAAGATTAACGAATTTCACTCACTCAAACACCTCCGTGGAAAGCAGTTCGCATAATCAGTAATAAGAGATATATCGACGTTTACTGGAAGACGCGAGTTCGAGTTTAGTTTGCATGCATCATTACCTAAGTTAAAAATCTCCGTTATAGAAGTTCGCGTAATCAGTAGTAAGAAATCTATAGTCGATTATTGGAGGATACGAGTTCGAGCTCAGTTCGCATACATAAATAACTCATTTGAATTAGAATGCGAGTATAATTAAATGGAAATATAGCACGTTTTGAAACTGCGTGAAAGTATTAGTGGAGTAAATACGCGAGAATTGTAAAGTTAAACTAAAACTAAATATTGTTATGCTGTTCAACAGTCGTAGAAACCTCGTAGTACAGTTTTGCTGGAGGAAGCACGTCTGTCTCGCGATTCGGTCTAGTGTTGTAATATTTCAACAATCTATCATTGCAAGAATTGTACTTGTCGAGGACAACAATAAACCACATATTATTCAGCAACCGATGTAATTTTTAATTAGTTTCATTCTTCAACCCTTTCGCCCCAGATAATAAATCTGAAAATATCCAGTTAGCAAAATAACAACAGAATCTACCGGGAACCAGGAAGACGACGCAGTTGTTCCCGAGGAAGAAGTGGGAAAGGAGATGCGATACTGCACATGACTTCTCATCGTCGGGCTAACTTAACAAATCGAGAAATAATTCGCATTCTTACCAATTATCACGTCATACATTGTCATTACAAAATGGTACAAAAACACATCCCAATACCACTACAACGTGGTGCTAAACATTTCCCGCTTCAATATTGTTTTTTTACAAATGCACGTTTTAGTTTAAGTTAGTCAAAGTTTATATAGATGAAGTAGATATGTGAAATTCACGACCTAACGGAAGACAGCGGTAAAGTTGATAGAGCGCAATGATTATAGTGTCGAACATCGAATTATATTATGATACGAAACGTCACTTACGGTCCACGCCCCGAAATGTAAATATAACATAATATGTATGTGAAAACCTGATAATAATATTTTAATAATGTATATAATACATACATACATACATACATACATACATACATACATGTTTTCATGAGATGTAATGTTAATATGCTCTTTATATGTGGCCAGAAGGGAAAGTCTCTGTTGTTTTCTGTTACGGTAGCGTGGAAAACCAAAAAGGTTATAAAACTCTATACAAAAGAGTGGGAGTGAACCCGAAGGTCGAATGTGATGCCACTTTTAAAAGGACTGGCGTTGGAGTGTTAATAAACCCAAGACGTTTAAATTCGTTAGCGCTTTGAATACGACAGGCGATTGTACTGTTAGCCTTTAAACCGGCCTATACCAACAATAGTTTGGGACTTTCAAATAATAATGAATGACACATACTGGCAGGGGAATTTAAACCAGCCAATAGTATGTATATTTTAAATCAAGGCGCGAGACTTGCGCGTTAGTGTGTGATCCCGTGGCGTAGTCAAGTCAATGATTATTTCATTTGAATCACGTATATAAGGAAGCTTTTGCTCGGCTGGGGCAAGCATTTCCGATATGCAAGCAGTTCAGATCAAATAGCATATAAGTTTTACTTCAGTTCAAGCAGATCAACGCAGTTACAGGTAGTCCATGCAGACACTTCAGTTCAACATGGCGTTTTGAGTTTCACATTCTGCGGGGACATTAATACTCATTTGCAAATTTTACACATACTCATTGTTAGTCTACACACTGCGACGTTTTAAGTTCTATAAGCATCGAGTATATGCTGAGGCATTCATAATAAATTCAACTTTAGATGGGGTTCTCAGATTCAGTTCATATCCTTGGAAGTCACGGCAGCTAAGTTTATATTCGATGTAGATATTTTCTATCGTACGCAAAACACCAGAAGACGAGATACATCGTGGGCAAAATAAATTACCATATATAATGCCTCATCGTGTGAGGCAGTCCTGTTGAGTGCGAATCAACAAAATATCCGAATAATCTCCTGAGAAATTATCACCGAAGCGTAAAAAACTACATATAAAACCGCTTCATAATTTGGCATCAACAAAGTGAGACCAACAACAACAATAATAACATTATCGCCAACAAATCCATCTCGTAAGCGGTAAATTTGGTAGAGAGCATTGATTATAGTCGTCAAACATCGAATTATATTATCATAGGTGCTTAAGTTTAAAAGACTTGCATTTTCGTCAGTTTAAATATTTTATCCCATTATAATTGCTAAAAAAAGGATAGAAAATTCAATGGTAAACATTTGGACTAGTGTTGCTCTTCCCGCGCTCAATGCATTTCGTTCAGTCAATTGATTGTTTTAGTAATACTGTGACGGAAATTGGTTCAGGCTTAAGTGTTGTTAACAGAATAATATTGTGATACTTATTTTTTACTCCTATAATCAAAACAGTTGCCTTCAAGCTTGTCTTATTTGAAGGAAAGCTTCAAGTTTTAATCCATCGCATTTAATTTTTATTCTTTTTTAACCTTTGGGGCGATGAGTGAAATGCCTTAAAATGCCTTGTCCAAAAATCGCTAACATTTCATGAGTCCAGGGTAAAAAAAGGAAATGTCATCAGTTTGTGAAAAATGAATTAAGTTCAGTATTACATAAAATCAAAGGCGGTAGAATGGTAGATACTATAATGGATGGAAGTTTCGCAGGTGCAGAATTTTGAAGAATTGATACTCGACACGAAAAGATGGAATGTCAAAACGAAATAGTACAAATAGCCTGTTACATTGGCATTATTGCATCACGCGATAGTGCCTTTCCATTTGCAATTGTTTGGGGTTCTGACTGTGAGTGTTTGTTTCGGTGTGAATTGATTTTTATTTAAAAGTCTAAAATTACCACTAATGATGTCATTTTCAGAAGGTAATAAAGACATTCTCTAGATCGAAGAACATAAATCCAAACACGAGGAAAAGTAAAAATTACTGTAGTAGTAATTATGTAATTAAAATGTAGGTTATCAATTAATAAAATTGATCGAGCTGTAAGTATAAACAAAGCTTATTCAACAACAAGAGACCAAACATATCCTTAAGAAATTCAGTGCAATGGAATCGGTGGAAACCCAAAAGAAAGTGCGGCATTCCATGATTAGCACAAGCTGAAACTCTTAGAAGATGGGATCAGAGAAATATGCATATGTTATTAAGAATTTATGAGTCCGCAAGAGATAACCTCTGAAAAGTATGTAAACTCTAAATAAATATCAACAAAGTTTTGGACATTCACAGAAAGATTGGTGAGATAAATATGATTTACATTGTAGAAAAGAACAAATGTCACAGATGCGTGTTTAATCACATCAGCTCATTCAAAGAGAAAGAAAGCCATTACAATAAGAACAAAAGGACAATGTGTCTGCCAGGAACGCTTAATACTCATAAAAAGTATCAAATGTACAAAGAACAAAATCGCCCACCTGTATGATTTCAATATTACAGAAAAGTCCCCGATGTGATCCTATGCTGCGATACATACCGCGGATGTGACAAGTTAACCTGTCTGATTTAATTGGCTTTCAGAGGAATTTGTCAAAATGTTCATTATTAGAGGAAGTAAAACAAAAAACGAATAATACTTGAAGACAAACCGAGTAGCGAATGAAGCCCTAAGAATTCTATGAAAGAAAAAGAAAAGCTAGAAAAGAAAGAATGAAGAGCTAATATACACCATTATAATTGCCTTTGATTAAAAAAAGGTATACCTAACTTAACTAGCAATATGTTTACTATCACCAACAATTACTCTTCAATTCCTTCATCAGTCACACTTTGTACACAGGATACTCACTAAAATAGAAAGAGAAGTAGAAAACGTTTCTGATCAAGTGGTATCCTTCCTTTATCATAATAATTTAAATTGTTTTGTTCCCAAATTGAATAACCTTGAGATATTTTATGATGGAAGCCCCGGTCAAAATATAAACCGCAATATTTTCTAGTTTTTGAATGATATGACCCATACTTCACAAAGAACAACATTAAAGTTACTTTCCCTGTTCAAAGCTATTGTTACTTGTTACTTAGAATGACAGGGCACTCATAATCTAGAAATATCCAGTGGAGGTTCCAGAACGCCGAATATCACTATTTGAGAATGATCGCATCAAGTCACCTCTAATCATGTTGTACAGAGTGGCTCAGAGATGAATTACGATTTTTTCTTTAAGATGAAAACTATGTTGACTACTGATTGAGCGGAGTTGCCCAGGAGGTAACAATTCCCTTGGTACCGGCCATCCTCACCTCGGGAATTTCGTGGTTTTTCCTGTGGATATTTACATTCCACTAACTTTCTCTTCTCTTCTCTTCGCTTTCTCTTTCCTTTCATTTCATTCCACAGCATCTGTTATAGAATGTGAAGCATCAGGCGAGGTGGGATGGTATCTTGTGGTATGATGGTGACTTGCGCTCAGGAAAAGTTCCCGTTCTAGTGTCTGGCGCATCTGTTTGGGCCCCCCCCCCCCCCCCACCTCAGGAGACTTCGGGACGTCTCGAATGAGACCTCGGTGGAACCGGGGTGGTTCTTGCTAGCGCGATACCATAACTCATCATGTATGGAAAAGTTATGACTCCCGTCTATTCCCGTGCATCGCCTCCTGGAATATCTGGCCGCCCGGCATATTCTCTATCTCATCGCTTCCTCTGAGGTTCCCTCTCGGAGGTATATGAACAGTAGGCCCATTAGCGTCGCGGTGCGAACTCATAATCCCTAGGGTAGAAGAAAAAGTTGACTACTGAAGAGCGGTTGTAACATTTTGCTATGTGGGTACGAAGGCTACTTTCACAGGGACGATAAAGCGGCTCCCAGATACAAAGTTTGCTTCTTATAACAAAATGTGCGTGTGCTTTCTGAAAAAGGTAAAGGAGGATGCGAAATTTTTGTGCAATGTCGTGTTTTCCACTCAAACTAATATTTACGTAAAGGATAAGGTAAGTTCAACTGGACTGATCAGAATCTGCATTGTTTAATTGATAACAAGGAACAAGGCCCCAATCGCATCATGGTTTGACGTGGTATGTGGAAAGACTGTATCATCTCCTACTAATTTTAAGACATTAAGACATTATCACCACCGAATCATACCTGGCTATGCTGGGAAATACATTAATTCCCGCCATACTTGGTTTGCGTCCACAGTGGTTCATGCAAGACAAAGCACACCCATTATGGCAGGCCGATAGTCAACGGCTGACGGATACCTTCGTCAATGAATTGGACGCAGGGGATTCATGGAAAAAGCTCTCTGATACCAGGATGTGATTTCAATGAATTTTGCAGTATGAGGCAACCTCAAAGTAAAAGTGTACATTGGAAACACAGCATCTATTGGTTGAACTCTTGCAAGACAAAGAGCGAAAGCCTACAACTGTTTTTTGACACGGATGGCCATAACTTTTGCAATCCAGTCTATTGTGCAGGACTTTAAAAAGTTATTACTTTAAATTTCTTTATGTGTGTATAAAGAGCATACAAAAATTCATATCATATTCTCTGATATTTTTTAAATATATGCAAATTTTAACAACTCTTCAGCCAATTTTGACCAAAACAATAAAGTAGGAAAGTAAGTCACCCCTGCAGATTTTGATAAGTTATGTTGTAAAATTGAATATTCACCAATAATATCATTGTTTAAGAAAATCTGTTCAACTGTTATCAAATGTATTATGAAAAAATTGTGAATTATTATCTCTAATAGAGAACAGATAATAAACAATGTAATTTGGGAAACTGTAGTTATTGTTCCTCAGTTACACAAGTTCGCACTGTTTGAGAAACTTTATCAAAAAGGTAAAAAGCTTTTAAGCTTTTTATAGTTTTTTAATTATTTCTGACTTATTTACAAAGCGATCGATTAGGGATATCAATTTGGCTGCTTGTGTTCCAGATTCATTATCAACTTCATGGGAATAGTGCTAGGATTGTGACTGAGATGCCAGATTGTAACAGTATTCCTTACAGTAAGGACCTAACTATAGTGAATGTCTCTACTGGCAGTCCCCCTTATTTTAAACTTAGTGATAAATAAACTACCTTTATTTATTGAGTTTAATGCAACAGATTATAAAATTTAAAACACATATTTTCAAAATTACTAAACTTTGACAATCCTCCTTTTTACATTGGTCTCTTCGTTTGCTTTAAGGGGAGTTAGGAATTTCCAGGAAAATTTCTACTCAATAGCTTATCCTAGCCGGATATCTAACTGAGGCGAAATAAATTACAAACAACGTTGCTTCAGGTACAGCAGTGAGAGTTCTATTGCTTATTTATTCTCCAATTGTTTCCAGAAAAGGAAAAGGAAACCATGCAAAGATAATTTAGCAAAATAAAAACATAAATCAATTATGCAATCTGAACATTAGCTAATTTGAAATCCTTTAAACAGAGTGACGCGCGGAAATGGAAAATTTTGAATTATTCAGTACAAGACTACAGTTAAAGTTGACAAAACTGTGAAACCACAATATTGTTCCGTAGGCAATTCTATTTTCAACTTCGTCATGATCAGATTCCAGTGGCCCAGGCAGCGAAGACAGGATTGAAAGATTACGCCAACGGCTTCTACATTGAAAAAGAAGAAGTTCAGCACCAAGAAAAACTGTTCAAACTACAGACTTTCCAAACAACCAAAACTTCGATCCTGCGAAGTACACAGTATTGTGTACGATTTACGATCATGCACTTTGAACAGAATATTGCTTGCAGATGTCAAATAGCATCCCTATAAACTTAGTGGTATGTAGTGTGTTAATGAAAGAAATAATTAATCTACATTTTTACGAAGATGATCATGCAATTTGAATGAAACGTTCCTCAGCAATGAACTATAGAATTATCCACTGGACGAGTTCACATGATTTCAGCAAGACGGAGCTACAGCTCATTTTGATTTCTGTTTTACGACAGCTTTTCGTAGGGTGTATCATATTGAAGAACGACAATATAAACTGGTATGTGAGAAACCAGATGTTTCAGCGTGTGCTTTTATTTTTTTATGGGGTAGTATGTATGCTAGTCGTCCTCACATCCTTAATGAACTTGACATATTGCGGAGAGTTACTGCAAACTTGCATTGGCGAAATTTTTTACAAGGCCTTGTCTTCAAGATAAAAATTCTGTTCTGTGGGTAATAAATGACATGCATGTAGTTTTGATTGCCCGGATTATATACAAATAAAATTAATTTTAATTTGCTGTACTGTGTTATTAGAACATTTTCCGTTTCCGTGTCCCATTGTGCATAAAGTATGATTTTCTCTGCAAATGTATTGATATTACCAAATACAATAAACTGAAACCAATCTTGAATATGCGCAGGTACACCTGATTTGTTTAGTATAATATAAGTGACATAAACCTTGCAATAAATCTCCAATTTAAGGTATATAATACAAGACCAATTAAATACTTAGAATATTTAAGCAATAAGTTAGCTACTAAAAATAAAATAAGTTATAAACAAATGGGACTAACAACATGAAAACATTCGAGGGCAAAGAATTATGGAATGTTCTTAAATGATGTTAATTCTGATACGAGGATATTTGAAAACTAACAAAAATGCAAACATCTAATTATATTGGGTCATCCAATTATCTGGTAACCGACATGACTGCGGGAAATTTATCGGCCAGCCCAAGTTACGTTAAGATTTGGATTTTGCGATGAGTTATGTACTCATCTATTGTCATGCAAGGAGCAGCCAGAACTTCCTTCCTTAATTTTTCACACATAGTCATCTGCTTATGAAAGTATTAATTATCCTTTTTAATTGTCTTTTAAAAATAAAACTGATCTATTAATTAAATTTCCGCGTTGATTATCGGATTACTGGATGACCCATTAGTAATCGAGAATAGTACATTGTTATTTTTCAAAAAGTACATCGGAGGAAAGGGACTAAATTCTTTAAATGTTTCAGAAATTGTTTTATAGAGACGATTAAACCCAGACAAATCCCTGATTTTTGCTTTTAGCACATTACCTTTCAGTAACTTTGGCTGTATACGGCATTACCCTCCCTTTATATTTTTCAGTAAGATAAAGGTATAAATCACATAGAACCAAAAAAAAAAAAAAAAAAAAAAAACCATATGATTTAAACAGTAATATATAATTATATTTATATTTCAGTTCACACTTAAATAAACTTCTACCCAATCATAAACCAATCAACCTTGGCTGAAAGGATGAATCAGACATGAAAACCCGTTTATTTTCAGTTTACCGCGACGGTGATTTTCCTACTGAGCTATCGTAACATGACCAAAATTGCAGTTACATGACTCATTATCTATATCGCAGAATCTTCAGATGTTCTTTCATATACCAAAATTTTTTAGTTTTTATTAACCGCTCTATAACGAGTCGCTTAGTTCATCCACGCAAATTTGATTTAGAAGATCGAATTACTGAGAACAAAATACAGTACTATAGCCAGGAATCATCAGCTTACTATGCCAGCAGCATTGCCTTCTAAAATAATTACATGCCTTTCTCCCGCAGAACTGATAGAATTTGCGTATCCTTAGCGACTTCTAAGCTTTAATCTGACAGCAAAAGGATGTGAATTGATCTAAGACCACACTTCCCGGTCTAATGAACTTGCTTGACCTCCTATGTCTACATTGATAGACAGCAGCGTCATAATTATGATGGTTGTCTTGGGAACTAACCTTCCATTATTTACTCAGCTACTTTGCTCGACAGGTTCAGAACCAAAATAGACCCCCTGAGATTATAAAAAATGGTCATCCACTTCCTTTCAAAAGAAGCAGCCTTAGTGAAAGACAATGTGGGAAAGGTCTTCGTAGGTTCAAAAACATCTTACAATAGGTATATTGACATTTCAATCTTTTCAGAAAATGAACAAAGGGCTTTATAATGACTATTTGCACAGGAAACGTTGCATATGCGTTTAGATTAAAGTTACATTTGTATAAAGTAAAACATTTCGGAAACTTACCCTTCTGCATTGACTGATCTGAGTTCATTTTGGCCTGTAAGTAGAAACAAAAATAAAACATTATATATAAGTATATGTTATCAAATTTGTACATGTTACTCCTGATAAATTATTTAGTAATGCGTTGCTTTAAAAATTATTTAATTAAAATTAGAAAAAGCACCAGAAAACCGTCTCAAATCTCTAAAGTCAATAGCTCTCTATTTGTACTAATGAATGTGCAGTTTCATGTAGTGTACATATAAATAAACAGATAAATAAATGCTAATTCTTTTTAACTCAATCAGAGCATGAAACGGAAAATATCCGACTTAAGGCCCAGACACTCGTTGATAGCAATTGATTAATTATATTATTTTAATGAGTTCACTTTCACATGTTTGTATATTATGTAAAGGCAATAATGATCAATATAAACCACAAACATTTTATGGTAAGAGATATATTATATGTTATTATTTAAGAAATTCATTTACTTATGTTATTACGTAAGATAAAGGCTATAATATTTCATTTGAAACTCAAAACATTCATTGATAATATGTTTTTAATCATATAAATTTAATAAGCTCGTTTACACATATTTTTATGTTAGGTAAAGACTTTAATTTTCATTACAAATAACAAATATTCGTTGGTAAAACGTTTTAAATCGTATAAATCTAGCAAGCTCATTTGTATAGACTTCATGTATCAGATAAGGGTTATTATAACGTACGTATGTCTTAATGTTTGTTTGTTGACCTTTATGGCAATACCTAATAATGCAAATGTAACGGTTCAAACGGAAGAATGAACTAGAGATAAGAAAATTGTAATCTAAGTGAATCAACCAATGGCAAGCGTAATAACATTAATGTGTACCAAGAATGAAACACAAGACTGATAGCTTTATTGCGACTAAATGGAAATTAACAAATTGCATTCGCTTAATATACGTATGTTGAAAACATGATGCATTGTAATTAAAAGAATTATTACAATCCTATTGAAATAAGTGACGGTTTTTGTTTCAAAATGTTTAGTTGGTTATGCTTTGGATTCCGTAGAGAGGAGTTGTGTTTTAAATTCCATAGCAGAATTCGTGGTTCGTACTTCCTAAAGTGAAGCTATATTTTAACATTATTTAAAGATAAGTGGCGATTAATATTTCGTGGAAGAAATTATACAAAATTATTATTTGTGGTGAATGACAGGAGTTATGAGCTTGAATTAATATTCATATAGAAATTTTGTATACGAGTTACAAGACAAATATCTCGGTTTTGGGGAGAGAAATATAAATTCTATCAAGTCTGTCTCGTATTCAGTTTGCATCTAATAATATTTTAAGAGCATATCTTAATGAGAGATGTGTACTGTTTTGTGTTAATAACAAAACTTTAATAAATTCCGTAGATTTCTACCCATTGTTATATTGTTATATTTAAATCACACTTCTTTCACCCCAGAAGTATCAATCTGAAAAATCCAGCTGTAATACCAAACCCTGAACTAACCGAGGATATTGTGGTGGTAGTTAGGAACAACGTACACATAAGATTCCATTACAAATTTGAACCCCAAAGTGTACGATGACACACCAAATCTGGACCCCAACCTCTACGTAGTCGCCTTTAATTCCGCTACAAGTATAATCGACATGATAGCTCTAAGTTTACTAATTGTACATGTACGAATTACCTCAATTGAAGGAAACTCCTGAGAAAGTGTTCAATGCTTAAGAAATATTATGGATCAATGACTACGAAGAAAAATTAATGTGTTCTCCATGATTGTTCACACTCTGGGAAATGTATGAACTACCGTTGCCAAACCAGCTCTTAGTTATTAAAGGCTTCCTCAGAGTTTTCGCAGAACGTTATTTGTCGTTGCAACAACATGAGGAAAATGTTTGAATTCAACTCCACTATTTAAAAGATAATGTAACATTGAATGTCATTTAACAAATGTGATATTCATACGATGCTGCTCCTGCCACTTCTAAGTGTTAAGATTTTTCTTAAGGATCGAAGAAGCTGAAGAACTGTTGAATTGTTCACTACCTAGCCTTGAACCAAATGCATTTTTCTCTCCGGAAGGATTTAAAAAGGCATTTACGTACTCCTGTGCGAGATAGTGGGATTCTATTTAAATGTATGTAGAACATTAAGACAAATAAATTCTGTAACAGTTCAGAAGTTTCCAGAGACAGGCTCAGAGGATGTACCACGCGACAGTAAGAATATATAGCAGTTTAATAAAACAAAGCAAATCGGTTGTATTTGTATGATTTGTACTAACTTTAATTTCATTAAACCGCCCTAAATAATAATAATAATAATAATAATAATAATAATAATAATAATAATAATAATAATTATAAATTAAGAAAGTAAAATAATTTCTATGTAAAACTCAACCCTATGGAGTAAGAAAAATTTAAACAAACAAAAAGACTAATTTATAAATCATTGGTCCAAAATTTTTTTCTTATATGAAGCATAATGTTGAACATTAGACAAACAACATACAAATAGACTATTGGCTATGGAAGTGAGTAAGAACATCAAGAAAAGAGAAAATAAAAAGCAATTATAGAAATTTCCAAATTGAAAAAAATATTATTGAAGTAATTGAAGAGAAACCTTCAAATGGTTTGAACATATGAAAACAATGTTCAAAGAACAAAGTGTAAGAATATTGGAGTGGAGCTGAAGGCGGGGGAGGGGAGGACAACCGGGAGAACATGTCAGGAGGAGTATGAATAGGAGGAAACTTGCTGAAGACAGAAATTTTCACGTTTAATTCTATTCTTGATAGTGCATATGGCATTATCTTTAAATCATGACTCCTTTCATCATTAGTACACGGAGAAAAGTGGGCTAAAAATCTGAACAAGTAAATGAGGAAAATTTAATTTATTCATGACAAATGTATTTACATGCTAAAAGATAACAGGTGAATATGTAGGCGTAGTATTTCAAATACACATGCTTCATTCAGATGTAAACAGTTATAATAACCGTCATCAGGAAAAGTTTCGCTACTGGCTACAATATTTCATATCAAATTCCCCAGTTATTGGCACATCTGCATAAGCAAGTAGGATAACAACCTTATAATTTACTTTTTTAAAGTTAAGCTTTGCATTTCATAACCTTTTCAGTAACTTTAGTGTGTAGATGAGGTTTCAGATATAACTCATTCTTCCTGGTTATTATTCTATCTTCTGGTAACCTTTTAGTTGTCAATTTCTCATGTGCATCTCTGTTTCTATGATGGTTTAATCCAATATGTCCAAACATAGGTAGTTAAATTCCAAACTAGAGTGTATACTTTTATAAAAATAGGGTGATATTTAAAATAAGATGTTATTTTAATGTAATTTTTAGTACTAAGCATATATAAATAGCCCACCAAATTTTCAAAATGTAGGTGTGCATGCTGATAAGGAAATAAAATATTTGTGACTCATTTTCGCTGAATTTGTTTAGCATAAGTAACTTCAGAAAACATTATTTCGATGATCATAATAAACTACGGAATAATTTGTTTCATCAGCGATAATTTAACCATCACTTAATTTGGCGTTAAACAAAGTTGTTATTGTTATATACCTATTTTATATTAATGTTAATCCTAGATATGATAACAATGAGAGGACTTTAGAAAAGTTTCTGTCCCAATGTCTCGTAAATCTTCCGAGTGGCTGACTGGAACTTTAGGGGGGGGGGCGCTCCACGGGCATCTTAGTGTTCTATTTGGAAATATGCTAGGGACCCCACGTCTGTGCAGTCAGCGTTTATGGATCCTGGCCGCCGCTGTCTCCGTTAACTCAGCGTAGGCACAAACGGCCAGCCATTAGCAAGGCTAAAGTACCGAAGTATCCTCCCGAAACAATACAAAAAGTGCAACAACGAAAGGATTAAGGACTAAATATATTTTTTCCTCTATCATAAAACAGAACATAATCAATACATTTTTAAAAGTAAATATGTATATTCTCCCAAATAAAACTTTTAAGGATAGAAAGCACCCCTTTAATGAGTTTTCGGAATATCTTACGTTACTACGTTAATTTTACTAGTTTTAACTACTTTTTCTCAACAAAACTGTGATACGTGTTACATGTTATTGTTTCATCAAACCTCTAACTCACATAAGAAACTAAATATTGCAGTTAATCAATTTTCTATTGAGCTTTTCTGCCATATGGGAACAATGTTTTGTAAACGTTTATAGCTCATTGTCTACACTTGAAATTCAGACAAAGGAATATGAAGATTGGCATTTTCCATTTGCGGAAACGATTAAAATTTTGTGACCGTTGTTCAATGAACTTTTGTGTTGAGTACCTGTATTAGTGCATTTCTAGTTTAAAGGCAGGTTTATGGATTTTTTCTCCGCATTTTTTTCATTTGCCACATGGGTAGTGATAGTCTGAAATTATGCACCCCTATAGACATAAAAAAGTGCCCCGCTTTCAGTGCTCAACTTTGAATAATGTCAGTGGCACTGAAATACAGCTGGATTCAAAGTGGAGGGAAATTTATTTCTAATCGCTAAGTTTAATATTGTCATGCGCGTTGCATATTTCTCATCTAAACCTATTTATAATATATTGTAACCATAATAGAGAAAATACCACAAAAGTACTCAACTCGATCCTCTCCGTCGCCGACTACTGAATAAATGTATTAGACGTAGACCAAAATACAATGCATAAAGCAATGGAAATAAAACTGTAACAGAAAGACTTCACATTTTCATACAAAAACTGAAAATGTTTAACGCTCCCGTTTTAACTTCTGATGTATCACAGGCGGAAACTGAAATTAAAATAAGTAAAGAGACCAGGTGGTGTTCGGACCTACGATTTCCTGTGTTTTGTCAAAACGATAAGTTCTAAATGAGCTCTAGCTTACTGGATATAAAGCGATTGCTGGTTTTTATGTAAAGGACCCTGTACCGAAGCGGACTTAGAATATCAAGGCTTCAAATGTTGAACCGCTTTTCTTATCCTCTTAAAAAGCAAAGGTAGGGGTTCTGTATTTATGGAAATTCTGTCTCAATTAATAGCTATTTAAATTTATAAAGAGTACATTTTTCACAGCTAAAAATGTAACAAATAATATATCTAATTAACCAGAATCTTAGAGAATGTGTAACCTTCTGAACCAGTGAATTGAGCCTTATTCCATTTTTTGTTTTATTCTAATGGACAAGAATGTAGTGCAGTCAGCCTCCTACATGTTATAGTCATGTACTGCTCTCCAGATTAATTTTCATTACCAAGTGCAACCATGACCAGAGACTATAGTTTGCCTTGGGCATTTCCAACTCGCCAGAAATAACAAAGAAATAAGAAACGAACGTTTTAATAAGATTGGGTGCAACAGCAATTCAGGGCAAGAGTCAGGAAGTCTCCTAATGCTCGTTGCTATCAAAAAAGAAAACTTGGTTTTGTGAACCGGTTGTTGTCAGCCACATCCTTTAGGTTGAACAACCTCTCCACCCTTCACTGCCAAGTAAGTTATAACTTCAGAAACAACCCTGCCAATATCACCTTCTATCATAAAGACACGTTGTTTACGAACTCAGCACAGCCCTCAACCCTCTATTTCGCCCCTTTTATACAAGAAAAACAACCTTTTAACGTCGTTTATTACTGCTTCCTCTTTTTTTTTTTTTTTTTTTTTTTTGTTCCAAAATGGTTCGCAATATTTCATAGGTTAAACCACTGTAGTCCAGTGGTTTTGACATCTCAACAGGCCCATATACTGTTAATGAAGTCATATAATGAAAACCCTCTGGGAATATTTATGGCGTTGAACGGAAGAGGAAAGAGTTCCTTCTCCTTCCCTTCTTTGCCACCCGCCCTCTCTTGTTTTATTATAATTCCTGACAGTTTGTTAAGGAAATGAAGCAGGTTATCGTTCCATAATTCTGGACAGGTTTTCCCGATATGAATACTTGATGAACGAGAGAATTTGTTTGTCAGATACCGGGATTTATATAACCGACAATTACCCACTGGGCACAAGATTCGGGCAATTCCAAAACCTTAAATTACTCTGGGAGTGGACGGATGCGTGGGGAAAATGAAAGAAATACGAGTTCTGGTTTGGGTATCAGCAGGGGAGATAATAACACGCTGTCGCTGACATAGGTAGCGTCCATCCTGAGGCAATGTGGAGCAAATTCTAGCAGTGTAGGTACTGCTGGCAAACTTCTTCTAAAAGAGTTTCATTATTTGTATTTAAATAGTCACCAATAGTCTTTAAGTATCTAGCGTATTTGTCTGTTAAACGGCAGATAGCGTAAATTTTTCAGAAGAGTTCGCATCTTCCTGCACTGCTAACATGCATTTACGTCATTTAAACTACAAAATAAGGACGGTGTCGCGACAATGACCAGAAATGAATCAACTTTATTTTTCAACACAATAATTAAAATAGTGCGTCTTATATATAGCGAGGAAGATTTTACACTTCTGCTGAATGAAAACACCTTTGAGAGTTTAAATGTTGGTGCTTCAAGTAACTTATTTTGTGGGCATTCAAGGTACTTTGTTAGCTGAATGTGAGATATAATTGTATTCAATTAGCAATCTAGTTATAGTGTTCTGTTCTGGTCAAAGCTTTTTTTGTTCCACAGGTAGAACCGATACAAAGTTGCACGTTTGGGTTTAACAGTATGTTTTATTATGTGTTTTGAGGGGATTTTAATTTATTGTTTTCTTATAAGCTAAATGAATGAAGTGCTTATAGATTATCTGGAGTATTGGGTTTTTAGTATTGGGGATATCAAGTCATCATTGACTCGTTGTTATATCTAAATGTTGACCATTTAGTGCTATGGCAACCTGTTTGATCAATTGTATAGAAATAAGACGATTTCTGGAATTATGATGGAGGCAAATCTGTCCTATAAGGCATATCTGCGCAAGTAGAGTGTGTTTATTATGATATAATTATTTCTGAATTATTTCTTATTGATCATTGATGTGTACGATTAATTTTATTTTTCCTTCACTTTCCTGTTTAGGTTTTTACTATTCTAGCAGCTGTTTGTTGAAACAGCTCAATTGTTATCTCAAGCTACCATTATAGAAATAGCTAGTGCATGATCTCATAGTTGAGTTAAATTAAATAAATTGCATACTGAAAAATGTTAGTAATTCTAATGTACAGGGGTATTCATTCGCTAGAAAAAGAAACATTATTTAGATAATAGCTTGCGAATTTAAATACACATACAGCGATATGATATTTGATCCAGTGAACATTGTTCTGCGTCATAGCATCTCGGAACCTGTGGCTCGAATTTAGACGATATATCCAATGTTTCTCGTTCGTAAATATTACAGCATATTAACGGCATTTCGGATTGAATTTGGTAAATTTATTGCATCTTGAAATCACTCAAGGCAGGAAGTCACATAACTCAGTATTCAGGGGCAGTAAAATGGTTGCAGAAATAATATAGGAACGATTATTGGGGTCGGTCCTGTGGTGTAGTGGTAACCATATTTGCCTTCTAAACCCAAGATCGCGTGTTCAAACCCGGCTAGGATCGATGAATTTTTTCGGGCGTAAAAATCCTAAGTATGGTTTCCTTCGGAGGGGATGTAGAGTCGTGGGTCCCGTGTAGTACATTTACGGCACGAAAAATAGCCTCAAGTCTGAAAGAAGAGGCCTCTGAGCAAAATTTGTCGGCCTTTTCACGCCTTGAATTGAATGGATCGCTCATGACCTGGGGTGTTAAAGAGTGTCCATAAATAAACCAAATCAACAAATGAACGATTATTGGTGTCGCCATCAAAATCATTACGAAGAGGTTTGGAGATTAATCTCCCATATTCCATGTGCCAAGGGAGAGAGAGAGAGGTGCTTACCTTGTGCCATATGTTGAAGAATAGAATGTGACGGATCACGAAAAACATGGTTAACTACCCAGATTTTCCTATTTAACTCTCCCGACTTCATCCTTTGGGGCACATAAAAAGAATAGTATAATAAATATCGATCGATGAAACAAATTAAAGAAATATTTCGCAAAAGATTGAAACCGCTGATATTATAATTTTGGGATAAATGATATGGAATTTGGAGAAACACACACAAATGGGCTTTAATAGATATTATTAAGCATAGATTATGAGCAGGAGCTGATTTATATATTTCAAGGTATGTTTATATAAACTTGCAAGCCATTATAATTAACTACATTTTATAGGCAATTTGGAGCCTTTAAGGTATTTTGAATAGTGTTGAACGCCCGTTTTTACTACTGAGACACCACAGGCGGTGGACACTGATGGTAAGACATGGAATGAAATGATAAATTGGGAAAGGATATATTTAAAGAAGGAATCGTTTCAGGCCTAAGTTTAGGCTACCTCCCCGGCATTTGTGAGGACTGAGGAAAACCTGGAAAGAACCTCAGTCAGAGAGGACGGTCTTGGCGGGATTCGAACCCCAAACCTCCCGCTCACGATTCCGCGCCTTAACAACCTCTGCCACGTGGCGGTGCGGAGCCTTTAGGGTTTTTTTATTTGATTTATTTACGGATGCTGTTTAACATCACAGGTCATCAGTGTCCCATTCAAATCAGGGAGAGAAACGGCCGACAAATTTTGCTCAGAGACCTCTTCTTTCAGGCTTGAGGTTCTTTTTCGTGCCGTAAATGTACGACAGTGGACCCGTGGCTTTACTGCCCTTCTAAAGGAAGCCATACTTAGGATTTTTACGCCCGAAAAAATCCATCGATCCTGGCCGGGTTTGAACCGGCGATATTGCGTTTAGAAGGCAAGTATGATTACCACTACACCACCAGGACTGACGCCTTTAGGGTGAGAATCACATCCTGTATACTTGTGAATTACATAATTATACATCTAAATTTATGGAAAGTCTACTGCTTTAACTGCATGTCACAAGCAGGGTGTATTGTTACAGTAGCAAACCTTCAATTTTAAATTGTAAACTATTAACGGGGCTAATCCCAGAAAGTGTCTGCACTGGGTGAAGCATAAATAAATATATAATATAAATGAAAAATAAAGTAGCTATGGGAACGATGTAAATGAAATAACAAGAACTATAGATGGAAAAATAGATCAACAGTTCAATAGTTACACAATTTTCGTTATATTTCAAACAGTTTCTGTTCTTCAAATGAATATTACTTATACATTGCCTTGCAAATATTTATGCAGACACCTTCAATAGTGGAAAAGAGCGATATAATAGACCGACCCAATAAATATTGTTCTGCGTCATCGCATCTCGGCAGCTGTAGTTAAAATTTCGCATGATTAAGGATGTACGTAATGTTCCTCGTTTGTAACAACGTCTATTCAACATAGCTACTATTTAAGTCCTTCATCTATTTCTGCTTCTATAATTCTTTTATTTTAGTTTTATATATAGAAAAGTATTATATTATATATAACTAAATTAATATTATGAAGCAGTAATATGTACGAATTGTATATAACAGGTGATAACAGGTACCCTAAGAGGCAAGTGTTTCATTCTTCTAACGATTTCCAGACTTAATCTCTTAAGGTCGCTATAAAGTAAGGCCGAAAATTCATAAAATTACGAACTATATATGGATAGTTATAGGACTGAAACTAAGGACTAAGGAACCGCGCATAGTTCCATTTGGTGGAAAACTAACATGAAAACTCTAAAAGAGACTTTTAGATGAAAGATAGCTGCAATAATCTTGATATAGTAAAATCTGTCTTCCTACTGTTTGTTTGTAATGGTTATATGCATAGGTGCTAACGTTTTAGCATTGATATTTTCCATAAAACATAAAATTCTATAAAATTCTCCAATCTCCGCTTTAGCGGTAAATGGGATTCTTTCAAATATAAGCTGGTGTTTGTACTTCTGGGCACCAAGCCTGATAATTTGTAATAGTTCTATAGAATAAATTATTTTCTTCCGGGTATCTCTGGAGATATACAGAATTAATTACAACATCTCCCGAGATACAAAAAGTAGTAATTTTTCAATATCAACTCCTTGTTGGTTTCACCTTGCGCAGCAATACAAAGAAACACCGAAAATGTGTATTTATACTGTTTTGCTGATTTTAGTTTGAGTTGTTGACCACCAGATGGTGATTTGCAAAAATGGGGGCTACAACAGGGAAGAAGACATTTTGGCTGCTGGAATTTCATGGGACTACGTTCAACGTCACTTTCGAGAAATATGTCGGAAGGATCTACTGACATATAAATATATCCGTGCATGGTATGCGCAATTTCAAGATTCTGGTTGTCTGTGCAAGAGAAAATCTACGTGCGCCCGTCTATAGTCGAGGTGGGGCATGTACGACAATGTTATTATCAACGTAGCCCAAAATTCTATATTAAAGATCTTTAAATTAAATTTAAAAACATTAGAAGTCTGTGTCCCTTGGTGCTTACTTTGTTATGATAGTTTCACTAGTGTTTATGCAGATACATTATAAAACATTGGAGGCTAAACCTGTATTCCGAACACAGAACCAATAGCAAACTTTTTCGTTCTTGTATTTGTTATTTCTACAATAGTTCTACTCAATATCGGTGTGCTATTTGATATTCATTCATCACAACCAATGAGCATTCAGTTTGTAGCCCTATGCAAACATTTAGCAACTTGTGCTCTGGGATATAAACAGTTAAATAAATAATGATAACAGTGCCCAAAAGAATATTAAGCTCATACCTACCATTCAACCGGTAGTTAAGAAATTTCCTTGTTAGATTTATTTTTCTTTCGTTTTCTGTCATATTTACTAATTGCTTAAAGGCAAATGCTTGTTCATTTCGCCATGCTAGCTAATTCTAATTCTATAATGCTGTTGCATTAAAGATACAAGAAAGATAAATGAATAAAGCAGTACTTATGATGGAGTAGAATACCTGCTCTAGGTCAAGACACCAGAATCAACATTTTCTGTCCTCCGGCACCCTCTGCAAACGAACATTAAAATTCCACTGCTCTTGGCGCTACATGATTTTAGTTGTACTTAAACTAACATTAAGGGTAACTGCACTGCGTAAGCCGTTATTTGAACGAAATTCACTTAATTAGGTCAACAACCTTAGAGTACTCTTTAGGTAAACGAGCGATCGTATTATTTACAGACGCAACAAAGTTCATTTGTAACACGATACTTAAGTGAAAGGAGCGGCTGTAGGGTTATTGGGACAGATAGCCTGCTGGTTCCAAACGGGTAACAAACTTTCCGAGTTAACTTTTACAGTACCGTGGGGATGCACAGAGAAGACGAATAGGCTTAAACGTTCCAAATAGTTCACGGCGCCTTTCTAGAGGGCAGTACTAAAAACAAAGGCTACTAACAGAATATTTTTGCCAAACAAGAAAAAGGAAAAGCGCCAAAAGGAATCGAGCAATATGGAGGCACAGGTAAGGGGGTCTCTCATTGTGTAACAGCGGGTGTGGGTCAGCAGTCAGAATAACTGTGGACCAACTGATTGAAGTTCTTGCAATCACAATGAAATAAGCGTGTACTTTATGACGGAAGATGTGTTAAATATCGTCTGCTACGCCCAAACTTTTCTAGCATCTTTTTAGTAAGTTGTCATTCACATGCATCAATTCATCACTTCAGTTCATCTTCCGAAATTGAGTCAATATCTCGTTTGATATACTTTTTTATTTCAGTTTTTCTGACGTGAGGGGGTTTGTTCCATACACTTTTTTTTCATTTTCCCCCAAAATAAAAACCCCATACTATTAGTATGTTATTCCTGTGTTTTTCTGCCTTTATTTTATTTTTAAAAAAAATGGGCTCTATTACATCAATTTTCTCGCCAAGCAAGAGGTTTCGTTATAAAATGACTTTTTCTGTACTGCAACACCTGTTATTTTGTGCCGAAACTTGACTACGCAAATGGAACCAGTACAGAATATTAAAGGTAAATAAATGACTTTATCAAAAATGTTCTGTGCCATCCAATTACAGATATTTATCGAATATCAGTATGGCCTGCGTGCAATTCGTCGACACCTTCAATTTCGGAAGATGAACTGATGCGCGTGTGACAATTTTTAAAAGGATATCAGAAATGTGTGGATGTAGCAGGACAACATTTCCAACATCCCCTGTCATAAGATGTGCGTTTATTTTTATTGTATTTGTAGTTTTAATTGAGTGAACTTGAATCAGTAGTGCGAATATTACATCCGCTTCGCCCGGAGTTTACGCTCTGGCTGCAGACACTCCAGCTGCCGGGAAATTAGCAACAAAATCATAAAAGACAGGGTTGCACTAAGCAAATAAAGAATATTTTACCAGATAAGAAATGGTAAAAGCGCCGGAAGCAGTCGAGCAATATGGAAGTTAGGGAGGATGCCCATAAAAAACACAGGTATGGTAAGCGGACTTGCACAACTTGCTATTAGGACACGCGTCTAAATTGTACTCCAATTTCTGGCCCATTTCGTTGGTTAGAACGCTTATTTTTGCTTAACTTTTCAACATAGTCTACTTCAAGATTTGAAGCATTTCTCCCAAGGTGCTCTAACGTTTATACAGGTTCCTGGAAGAAGAGTGCAAACCATTCGTTTACACTCAGATCTGATTCAAATCTGCTCCCTCAAAGGTTTCTTTAAGTTTTGAAAACAGCCTGAAATCGCTGGGGACTAGAAAAGAAAAATAAGCAGGTGCTCCAGTAGTACAAAACCTGCCATCTCAGTTGCAGTCATTGTAAAACAAGACGTGTCGTGTTGTTCTGAAGAAAGAGAACATCGCCTCAAATTTCCGTGATGCTTTTCCATTAATGCATTTAGTAATTCTAAAATTAAATTTTATAATAATAATAATAATAATAATAATAATGAATTATTGTATCCTCTATTTGTAAATAATACTAAAAATAGGGATCTTCCTCCCCAGTAGATACCCACACAGTAACTATCTTAGAGGTGGAGGGCCTTACATTTCCATTCCTTGATTTGTATTTTGATTTCAGGATCATAGTGATAAAAAAATTTCATCCATTGTAATCTGCCCCATCAAAAAAAAGCTGCTCTAAAATACCATAAATGTTATTTAATAATGTTGAACGTCAACCGTTTCTGAATAAATGTTAACGTTCGAGGTACCCATAATGCTGTTAATTGTTTGATCCCCAATTTTTAGTTAAAATGTTATGTATAATATAGTAAGAGATATATTATTTCCTTAGCTATATTCCTGATAGTTATTTGTCGATCTTGCAGCACTAAATCTGCCCCTCATTTACCTGTTCTTCTATTGTGACAATTTTTCAAGGACAGCTCCATACTCAACTATACAAATGTTCTATCGCATTTAACTCATTACACCATCATTTTACCATACCAATAAATAACAGCAGGTTCCCCGAAAGTTGCTGATACATCTTAATGAAATTTAGGGAGAGAATTTTCCTTGATTTACAGACATTTAAGCACATTCTCTGCTCGCCACGCTTCAATTTTATAGCGAGTCAGCACATCTTATCATTTCTACAGCTGTTACGTATGAAGTGACCAGTTCTCGTAACATAATAAAACTATTAAAAATGCAATATACAGAAGTAAATTGTCCAAAATATTTTTTATTCAATCACACCCCTAGTCAAATATTCTTGCTTCATATAGGTCATGAGCTTCTAAATCATATTTCGAGATGGAGCTAGTTATTTCAAAAGTAGATAAAGAGACAAGGTAAGTGAGGATTGAGGAGGAAGGGAAACTGCTACGAGCAAACCGTTATTTTCGAGAAAGAAAAATAAATAACAAAACGTTATTATTTTTTGGGAGAGGGCATTAGCGTTTTTTGTATGTAAATATCAGCTAACAACAGAAATCTTTTAAAAAAAAACATTATCATAATCATCAATGTTATGTAAGGTTAATGCATTGTTGTGTTTTAATTTTAAACTAAACGAACTGAATATGAAATTGAGATGTTCAGAGAATGCATGTATACTACGGCATTCTTCATAAAGTAATAGGAACACAGTAACTGATTCATACTAAACTTGTTTAGATTACTTTTGGTATAATATGGATGGATGGATGGATGGATGATCCGGGTAGCAGGAGGTTACTTTCGGTACTTGAGCCTTGCTCACGGCTAAACCTTTGGGCCTACGTCATCAATTAGGAAACCTCCGGGAGGAAGGGATAAGGTATAAGAGAGACACCGGGCAGCCAGAGTCTACAGGCGGTGACTGCGTGCTGACGGAGATAGGCCCCCAAACGTATTTACAAATAGAACATCCCCGTGCTTATGGAACCCCATCCCCGAGTTGTGCGAGCGCTCACAAGGTCCGCTTCTATTCCAGATGCCAAAGAGTGGTCTTCCTTGACTCTATAATAGAACCAAGGGAATGATATCATATGGAAAAATCCTGGAACGTCAATATCCATGCCCGCATTAGCCTAAATGACCAGGGGAAACCACGAAAAATCTCAAGTTCAGGATGATCGGACCATAGATAATTGAACTGGGGACCTTCCGAATGCGAGCCTCAAGTGTTACCTCTAAGTTTTAAAATATAATCCCCTGCCATGTCAACAATTCTATATCAAATTCTTGAAAGACGGAGCACTGCTTCTGCAGCATCATATCTGGATATAACTCTCAATGATTGATCGAAAGACCTTGGAGGTCAACTTTTGGCTAAAGCTTACTCTTATCGATTGTGATAATTTGATAAAGAAAAGCTTTTCCTTCATGTTTCCACAGCTCCAGGTGCACTGTTGCTGTCTGTCGCTTTCCAATTTCAGTTATATATGCGGAGGGGCGTAAACATTAGGCCTTTTCAATTTATGAACATGTGATTCTGCAATATTAAGCTTCATGCCAATTTCCACAAATCTGCAGCTCCTATCTTCTTCCAATAAAACCCTTACAATTTAAAAATGAACTGCTGTGACGACGGGTATATCAGCGCGTGGATGTGTTCACAGTTACCCCTTCCTTTACAAAAATCTTCCACCCAACTTGCAATAGTTATGTATGGTATGCAGGACTTTTCTCCTACAAGCTTCTTGTAAAGCCTTAAAGCATTTAGTTGCATTTTTTTCTCTTGCAACTTGGATTTTTAATGAAATATATTTGTTCATATCCAGAGATAAAACAATTCCTTCGCTAAAAAGATATCAACGTATGGTTGACGCGAGCATTGTACATGACGGCAGGAGGAGATTAATACCGGATTCCGCACAGTCACAGCAAATGTGCCAAAAGTGAACGAATCGATTGGTAAACTGAAGTGCAGTGCAGTGCAGTGCTTACGTTGCATCGCTGTGAAAAGTTCAGTCACCTATGCTGCGGTTGTAGCTTCGGCAACCTCGCGTCCATGGAAGGAGAGGTTTCACGATTATTCATATTTACTGAACATTTTAGGGCGGTATTACTTACTTTTTATCACAGAATATAACTGTATAGTTTTTCGAGACTTTCACTATTAACTTTGAAACAATTACTACTCTGTAGCATAACAAAATATTTTAATGATCACCGCTAGAACAGCATTATTGCCATTATTTTATGGATGTCCTGGTATTAAGTCTTTAAGGTCAAATTAATATATTTATGAAATAAACTTTCATTAAGCTACAAAATTCTTAATATAGCTACAACGCAGAAAAATAACCGATAAGTTCCTTTCATATTATTTATTTTTAAGCAACATGGGTCATAATTGTTCTTAAACATTAAATATTACCTGCAGGTTATCAGATGCTGCATCCAGTAATTACTTCAGTCTGTAACGCGCGCTTTCAAACTGTAATTATAACCATAAAACAGTGAACTAATTTTCATAAAACTGCCACACTTCACTTTTGTTTTACTCGTAATTGTATTGTTTTATTACTGCATTAAGAGTCAAGCAGTAAAGATCTTTTCAACAGTATCATGCACAGAACATATTTTTATTTACGAGTGTTAGATCGTTTATTATAGTACACTCTGCAAAAGAGAGTTAAACCTTATAAGTTCCGTGCAGCTTCAAACTTAGTAACAGCATTTATTTAAGGCTCCTTAGATGTAGGTTTCTGTTTACTTCCTTACTTACAGATTTTCACATTTCAGACTAAAGGTCGTTGACTTCTTCCACAATTATACGAATCTTATTATAAAACAAAAGCAATAAATTTGTACATATATACAAATTTAATACGAAAAGCACAAAACTCTAATGCTTAGGATGATATATATATATATATATATATATATATATATATATATATATTGTATTTTTCTTATTTAGAGCTTTTACTGTGTTTGTACACTCACCTCGTAGCCTTGCTTGGTCACCATTGACTGCCTTGGCCAAGTATAGTCCACTTCCTTCCCATGAGGACCACACTGCTGTAAGAGAAAGAACGGGTTAAGACTTTGTAATATTCATTTAATACGTTATAAAATATGTTTAGAAATTATATAGAATCTATGTAATAGGAAATTGTTAAAATGGACGTTCTTAATGTGATACTTCCATAATGTATATCCTTACAGGTGGGAGATGGACGTTGCAGTAAGCAGAAGGCAGTTGACAGTTTTAAACCATTTTAATGTCAGATATCCTGTGAGGAATTAAGTAAAGCGCAACGCACAAGGTTAAAGAAACTGGAACTCTCACCGATTAGGCCGTTAGGATTGCCTCACTATAAGTGAAGACATCTAGCCAGCTCACAGAAGTTCTTCAACTGGGGAACTATAAAAATAGAACACATGAATGTCCTGCAGACAAACAAGTGATCCCCTTTCAGAATCAAGTCCAAATTCGGGTATCGTAAGTGGCACTCGGTAAAGCTAGATTGAAAGTAGTGCAAACTTTTTTTTTTTTTTTTTTGTTCATTACCACTCCAGTTGTGAGCTGATCCCCGTATAAGATATTCTTCTTCTCGTTGATGCTAAACCCAGGGGTGAGTCATGGCCTGCCGCAGCGACCTAAGTTACCTCTATCTCCGTCTCATAACTTCATTGATAGAGGACAGTATTATTGGAGGCATTTGATCAGCTTGCCGGAACCCCACAGGCGGCTCCCTAGATCGAAGAACGCTATTAGGCAGCTTCCCAATAATTCTTATGAGGTTCGTGGACCCTAACTTAGAAAAGTTCCTAAGCAGATACCGGGAATTGAACCTCGGCCTCCCAGCCAGTAGTCAACGACGCTAACCACTAGACCAAGGAGGTGGTTCCGTATATGATATATTGTAGTCGTAAAAGAGAAATGTTTCAGAAACACATCAATTTCACCTTCTCCATTTACGACTAGCTTGATGAGATATTGCAGTACACTCAGAACAAAAAGTAAAATCTATCAAGCACTGGAAATATATCTGAAACAAAGAAGGAACTCGTGCATTCTTAAAATGCATAAATTAAGATAAAATAAGGTGAACAGCAGGGTATCGAACCTACCATTGTTGCGCCATCAGTCGTACATATCACTGAAATAACTCCATGTACTCAAAATAATATCCGATGATAGCATACAACGCAACTCAATTACTGGACAAACTTATTGGTAGTTTTGTATCGAAGTTGATGGAGACCTTTTCAGGCTTCAGGAATTGTTCTTTGTTTTCTTCTTAAGCTGTGCAACAAAGAGAAACTGAGGAGAGGAAGATATGATGTTCTTTAATGTGCCAAATTTTTCTGCCAGATTAATGGTACATGAACACATTTCTTTTGATGGTGGAACATTCTTGAAAATGCTCATTGAAAAAATTATAATATAGTTTTAATTGAGAAACCATTCATGCAAGAAGGTATTCGGTATTCATTTGAAGTGCATCATTGGCTGGCACGCTTTCTTATCCATGTAATTTATTACCATTTGTTGACTAAGAGACAAATTTTTCTTTTGTTATTTCCTGATAACAAACGAAAGATTTGCGCTAAGATGCTGAAGCCGCGCGAAACTTCATTATGTGAAGGGGAAAATATGCCCTAAGTAAAACTTCGTTCCAGCTGTTGTATTAATAAGAGCGAAACTCAATTGGAGTGAAAACACAATATCTGACCTTAGCCTGATAGATTTAGTTTTATGAATAAACATGTGCAACCGCAAATTTGGAGAGAACGCACAACATAAACCATGCAAATATTGCATTGTCTCCAAACTTTTGTACAATGAGGATGGCGATGCTATTAGGGGAATAGCATATACTGTTCCCTTAACAGCATAATACTATATTATATTAGTTTATAACATTATCGTCTTCTTGGTCTAATGGTTAGCATTACTGCTGGCGTGGAAGGTCCCGGGTTCAATCCTCGGTGCCTGTTTGAATATTCTCTATGTTAGCAAGGCCTGAAACGAGAACCCTGCACAATGAGGACAATTTGGGAGCTGCCTAATAGAGATTAGGCTTCCTTTGATCAAGACCGGCAGGATGC
Organism: Metallyticus violacea; assembly: GCA_030762175.1. Taxonomy (NCBI): domain Eukaryota; kingdom Metazoa; phylum Arthropoda; class Insecta; order Mantodea; family Metallyticidae; genus Metallyticus; species Metallyticus violacea. The sequence continues at coordinate 91,064,199 of CM060833.1, read as the reverse complement.
CGATATGCTGGTCACATTGCCTTTCTGTAATATTTCCCTTTACCAGTGAAGCTGCAAGACGAAGGTAGAGGGCGCAGCGGTCACTGCGATAAGCGAAAGACTCTGTGTACTAACAAAACCTAGAGGAAGTCTATAACGTTATTCTTTATTGTGCGAATAAATGTTTAGGAAAGGAGCGAAGTAACTTTCGTAATTTTAATGAACGCAGTGATTGTATAACATTAAAAATGAGTTTCATAAGTTATTTTTTGTATTTTAAATGGATGTTAATATAATAAAATAAATATTAATGTCCGTTTTTTAATGAATTGCTCTGAACACAATGCATTCTTTTATTATAATAATGACGCCATTGAATGGATAGAGATCTTTTATTTCGTTTTTTTTTTTTGTTTTAATTGTTATTAGTAAAGATGGATTTACCGCAAAAATTTACCCAAGCTGAAAAGACTTGATTGCCATTAATACCGAGAAAATCTTATGATACTTATTGGAAGGAATACGTCAGATTTATTAATTGGATGAACAGTAAAAATATTTCAAAAACTTTAGGTTGGTATATATTTCAGAATCAGTTAGCATTATCAAATTCCACTAATTCATTCTGAAGCATATACCAACGTATTTATTTACTTACGTTAACATTCATAAGTAGGTATATGATAATTTATTGACTCTACAATTACGTATTCTACAAAGAAGTTCAATGACTGTTTTCAACAATATATATAAATTATTTCCTTAATATTATCGAAACGTAATCATTAGATGACAGCATTTTAATATAATGAACATAATTTAATGACGTAATTCTCACCATAATTTTATGCAACTAGTGTCGTAATGTAGCATTTTATTAACGATTTTGACCAACAACAAAGACTGTTTGTAATTTTGTTATAAAAATACTTTTTTCTAAGCATCTTTAGCGAACAAGAAGTTTTGCTCCTGTGTCATTTCATACCTTTATCATACAAAGCCGCTAGTTTAATAGCAATGAAAGGAACATATACGGCGGTATACAAATAAAGTTGGTGATGTAACTAAAGAGTTATTTCTTCAGATGAACCACTGTGTTTGTTGCGATGATTATTGTAGATGGCAACTCTGCAAGCGCGAGTTGCCATGTACAATAATCCTTATAGATATCCGGTATGAGCGTGAACTGAACCACGGGAATTTGAAATCATAAGCGAAGGCACTACTGCTCAGCTGGACATGTGGGGGGTTGAGATCGCTCGATTATTCACTGTACTGGAAACCTGCTTATTTCCTTTCACAATCTTACCACCCTCCCGTGCACTTACCACTGTTCGTTGCTAACTGCTAGAAAACTGGATCGAAGTTGCACCACAATATGTTACTAGAGAGGTTTTTGTGTTCTTGTTCACATAATATTTCTAAAACGAAAAAATTGCCTCACCATTACAATAGATAACATTTAGAAAAAGAACAAACCCTGTGATCCAGTTAAGGTGATGTAGTTTGTCATCCATTAACAACTAAACAACTCTAGGTACCTGGTAACCACATCTGAGAGAGAACATACTGTTACAATAGTGATAAGTTACAACTGAGGAGATTAGAATTTAGAAACTAACAGCTAATAACTATATCTGATTGCCATAAAAATTTACAGCTTAAGTTTCAGAGAATATCCTAAAGTAAACAGAAAAGAAAAGTAATTTTAATTAAACTGCTTTGTATTTTGATATATTGTGACATATTGTATTGTCATTCATACTATACTTGAAGCATAGAATACAAAATGCATTTTAAAATTTTACTCTGAAACATTAGAATAAAAACAACTCCCATTTTATTGTTGAAATATCTAGATCTGGGAGCAGAAAATATCAGCAGTATTAAAGCGCGAGAAAGGTGAAATCCTCTTTCAAGGACATATTTTCTGTAATCTTTTGCCATTCTGTAGAATTATGAGTACTATGTCTAGCTTCAACCAAAGCAGATAATGCCAAAATACTACAATGCTTACCTAAAGAATAACTCAAAAATTAACACATCGATGCTGTTTTTAAAATGAGTTCATAAATTTAAGATTATGACAATAAGATTAATCAAATTTGGTTTTCAGATAAACCTCTCTTAGGGCCATCTGGGAAAACAAAAATAATTGGCTTTATATAGAATGGCTATAGTTAATAAGATTTTCAAATTTAAGAAACGGAAACTAAAAACACGAGTTAGAATATCAAAATAATGTTTGTCTCCAGTTTATTAGCTCAGAGTTTGAATATTGGATAGATCTTTTCACTGCTCCACCAACAAATCACAATAATTATTGAAATGTTATAGTACATTTTCTGGAAAATTGTGAGAAAGTTATGCAAAAATGAGACGGAAAGTGTGTCCAAGAGAACCAAATTAAATTATTGGAATGCACAAAGCCGAAATCATACAGGCAGGTAACTACTGAACTGAATGCTTCTAAGAATGTGTTCAACAAACTGAATAAATTTCTGCAGAGTGGAAGTGACCGTCCTCGTCGCCCTGGCAGACAGAAGGAATTGCTTAGTAAACAAATCGAAAAAGATGAGTTTACACAATGTTTTGGTCAATTCAATGAATCAAATCCTACAGTATGATGTCTGTTTCAAGGCGACGGGATGAAGCTGACATCTCTTTTCGTAAACCTCTAGTGGGTGAAACTCACAGAACTTACACCTTAAATGGTGGGAAGAGAAGATTGGATGGGATGAATCTGCTCTTTGCGGAGGCTTGTCTTCAGTGATGAGAGACAGTGTGATTATATTCAAAATGCACAATTAGAATTTGTCACACATAAATTGAGAAAATCCTCCCTGCTTGCTTAGCCTCTACGGTGCAACATATAAGTGATATACCATCATGAAATGGGAACGCATCAGATCAGAACACCCACATGAATGCTTCATGTTGATAGATTTATAAACAGTGGTTCTTACTTAAGGTCCTTGCAGAAGTAACGCTGCCCTCTCTTTTGATTACTGTCCACTCACAAAGCCTTTATTACAATGAACTGGTTTCCTAAATGTTGTAGAGATCCTAACAAGGTCTGCCCTGAGTTCTGATCTTAAATCTTTTAAGAACATCTATAACACAACGGGGTAAAAGTTGCAGGAGCAGAATCCTAAGACAAAGGAAAAACAGAGGTTCAATCTTTGGAGGCAGATAACCAAATGTATTCGATTTACCGTTCAATGCCGAAGCGAATCAGGGAATGAAAAATGAATCATGGTGAACCAATTAGCTACTTCACATCCCAAGAGCAGTCAGTGTTTTTTAAAAGTACTTTTTTGTAATTTTGGTTGTAATTAAAAACGATTATGTGAGAATGTTCAGTTTGTTCAAGATATCTCTATTCCTTTGGTAAGCACTGTACTGGCGACTTTGTAGCGTGCATGACAACAATGTTTGGGATTAGAAACATAGTGCAATATCCAGCCACATCATCACCGTATTTGGGTAAAGTATGCATGTTAGTTTCAAGTTTTTCTTGCTACATGTTCTTTCTGGAGAGAAGACAAGGGATGCATTCCAGATCGGAAAATGAGTCCGGCTGAGGATGACCTGCATGCAGCCAGAATAGTACAATGTGTGTCTTTTAGTATGATAGTACGAAATGCTTTACTGCAAAGGATTTAATTGCTGCAATAAAATGTGTTCAGTGAAATCCACAAACAATTAAGTTCTAGCAAATAAAAACAATTTCCAGCAATAACAGAAGTTAAGGGAATAGGAAATACGTGACTTTCAACGTCAAGCGTAAAATGTGCATCATCATCATCATCATCATCATCATCATCATCATCATCATCATCATCATCATCATCATCATCAATGTTATTTCTATATTGTAAGCCGATGAATTGCCAATATATAGACAGGGCCGAATGTACAGTGAACCACAGGAATCTGAACGAATTTAAAGTAGCTTGTTAACATTGACATTTTGTTATAAGTGTACACATCGCGGCTTATAAAACGAAAGTCACTTTAGCAACAATGGAGAAGTGGAAAATTATACATCGTAGTTCGTAGTGGAAAAAAATAGACTTATAACTAATTCTGTGAAATGGCTTGCTTTAGTAAAATTTAATTTCAGACATTTTACATACAAACATAATATGCTTGACTATTTATATACAAACAAAGAATGTTTAAAAAAAACTAGATTTAATGAGAAATATACACGAGACTACAAAATGATACAAATGGAGAAGTTAGTGCAAGAACTCGTTGGTGAGGGAATGGTGTCAGCTTTTTCCGATTTCAGAATATGAAAACCATAGTTATAGCGCAAGAAAATTCCCAAAGGGATGCTGTAACGTTAAACATGCCTCGATTAGTTAATGCACAAGTAAACTTCGAAAGCAGCACAATGTCCTTCAAATGTCATCTTCATTGTGCTGTATGCACAATACTAAAAATGTCTCAACATGACCTACTGGTCTAAACCAGAAGTTAACTAAATGAAATAGTCGTTATATATATATATATATATATATATATATATATATATATATATATATATATATCAAACGACATTTCATCACCAAACCTGAGTACAAAAATAATTACTTATTTCTGGAATATTTTTCGTAATAACATTTAAGTTTCGCCTTTGTTTCGGATTCTTAGTGTTTGGCATGAACAACACCGTGCTTCCCATTCAACCATCTGCCAGCGAATCGATAATATCGGGGTTTGTTCGGTCGACAGTTACATATGAGGCTAAACAGTGTTGTAATTACAAATAAATAAAGCAGTTGAAAATTGTATTTGAATTAATCTGTTTTATTATCCTATAAAGAGCTAATCGTTAACTCAGTGAGAGAGAGAGAGACATACATTGATAAGTGAATACTCGTAGAACAAAAGTGAGGATTGTTTGGCTTCAGTTAGGTGGGTGAAGATTAAAAGGCTACAGTGGTTTAGTACAAACAGATGCAAATTGAATAATACTAAGAGACTTCTATTATTTGAAACACATGGAGTTTAAAATTTGATATGAGAAATGGCTGAAGACCAAAAGCTCACTAGAAAGACTTGAAACGTCTGCAATAATCTAAGACATGGAAGAACTCTTATATACGGTTAACAGAATTGTATTTAATCGGCGAACGTAGAAGAGCACTATGCTTTGAGATAGAATAAATTACTTGGAAGTTATTGCATTTTACTTAGAATTGTTATAAGAATTTCTAATTATTGAGTTTTATAGAGCATGGGTTAAAAGTCATAAAGTCCTGAAATCTGCTATTTACTATTATTAATATTATTATTATTATTATTATCATCATCATCATCATTACTAATATTATTATTAATCGTTTTTATTTTTTTTATTTTTATTTTTTTAATCTCAGTGCTGTCCAATAGCGGTTACTATTAGTGCTCGACTGTGCGATTTGACTCACGCAAATATATTACAACAATTTAGTTGAAATTTTTGGATGGCATTGTATGCACGTCCTCTCATTTTGCTTTGGGTGTGAGGTCATACCTTGGGATGGATATGCATAGATTTATTCGTATATGGCAATCACCGAATTTGATGCCTTTAGACTTTTGCTTGGAGAGTTTATCAAGTTACGAATATATAACAAAAGTGCAGAGATTTCCAGACCCTAAAGAATCGTATTCAGAAAGCTTGTGCAGCGATTTCAATTACTGACATGCTCACAAATATCTTTCGGGCTGTAATTGAAGGTTAGACACAGTACTTTGATATGCATAGTACATATTTACACATGCATATACCATAACCACATGCCGTTTAAGACAAACCATTATTTCAGGAAAATGTATAAAAACTATACCGTTCCAAATGGCGGGAAAGGGTGTGGAATCTCTATGCAAGTGCCACGGTAGTAAATGTATTTGATCTTAAACTTTCAAGTACGAAAATACTTATTGAAGCCAGCCGCATCCGTCAGCTCTTATTTGCCCTTGACTTGCTTTGCTGCACAGCCGCTGTTTCTTTTCAATGAACTAACAACAGAAGCTTATGCGCAATGGACAAGCGTGGCGCATTTCTCAGTAATCATAATTTGTTGGGTCGCAGCTTTCCTTTCTTTCTTTTTCAGTTTAATTACTTACTACAACAATTCGTACATAGCTTTAAGACATGTTTTATGCAATGCAATAGTCTGAGATCTACATGTTTTAGGATTAAGATAAAATAACCGTGTGGTCGTATTCTCTAGCTACTGTAAAGCCCATTCGTTTTCTTGCATCAATCTCTTTCATTTCCGCTCAAAGCGCTGTTTTACCTTGTACTACCCTTATCTTTCATTAAACACATAATCTCCAGGCTTAACACGAATGGTCTGGTCTCGTTTTAATCATATTTCCATGCTACTGACAGTCACAATGGGTATATTTACAAGAGCAGGTAACATTAACGTTACAGCCGCACATTACCACAGTCGGGCAGTTCATGTGTGTGTGGAGCGTGAGGGAGACTGTGGTCGTCATGGTGATGACAAGGCTGTCGGCTCTTTGAGTCTGGTCTGCCAGACAGCCCCTCCAGACAGGCATTTTCCCCTTTCCCCTTTGTCTCTTAACATTCGTTAACACAAATCAAAAGTTCGATAAAGGTATTTAAAAAGCTTGTTAATTCAGAGGACTCCTAGCTTCATTCCTTGTTAAGCTGCCCAGGGGGTATGTTTTCTAACATTTCCACTCGTCTTGTAAAAGGAAATGCAGGTAACTATGGCTACTTGCGCTAAAATTAATTAATTTATTCAATTCATACTGAAGGTCCACGGCTATGGACATGGTAGTATGACCTCTGGGGTAAAGTTTAATGGAGTATATAGGGCATTTCCCTTTTGCTAGCAATTGAAATAGTACAATGTTCAGATATATTTTCTGCAAAATGTTATACAAATTTCAGTTAGGGGAACAGTATCCTGTTGATGAGTGCTTTCAAATGGTCGAACACCCGCCAGAGCGCAAGTAACGACAGCACACATCGCTAACCGTTCTTCAGTCTCTGAGCCTAAAACTGCTGAAGAGCTATATTTGTGTCATTTGCATGACTTTGAGGAGATAATCATGAAACGAAGATTTTTTTTTTGTTTGTTTCTCTTTTACTTTATTTGTGTGCTAGTGCAGCTATAACGCCAAAAAGAAAAGTCAGCACAGAATTTTTAAATAACATTCGTATGTGAAAAACTCTTTCAGAAATGCGAGACGGGGATTTGTGCGAAAATTTCCCGTTTTCCTGTACTTCACAGATGTACTCTTTACAATTGCGGAGTAGATTTGGTGTATTTGAATTTGTCCACCCGTGTGCTTACAGAGGGAATACTTGATAAAAGCGCAGAAATGTTAAACCGAGACCACAATCTCTGCAAAGTCTTGCGCAGAAAACAGAATTTCGTAAACCTCGGCTTGGAATGGCACCAGTCTTTTAAAGTTAAAACTGTATTTGATAACTGTTTAGCCGGACTACGGGTCTTAGCACATGCGATATCTGTTTATGGGGAACTTGAAAAATAAAGTTTATGAAATAACTGGCATACTTTGAAATAACTAGAAATTACAGTATAACAAGGAGAACTAATACGTGTGAAAGGAAACTTTTAAAAATATGTAAGAGATGTGTGGTGGCACAAGGATATCATTTCCAACGTTTTCTATGACAAAGGTAGGTGGTTATTATAATTGCAGTTTGCATGAGATCTATGGCTTGAATGTGGCATCGGACTCAGCCCGCGTGCTTCGAGTCGCCAAGAAGTGTCGCATGAACATCTGTTTACATGCACCTGTCTGAAAAGTTCTCGACCTAATGAGGATGGAACGAGTATTTAGCTTGAACTTATTTTTCACCATAATCTTTTTAAGGGCAATAAATTTATTCTAGCGATTTTCCAATGCCAGTATCCCGTCCCTGAAGAGATTTTCCAGAAGGTCTGCTCTACAGCTTCAGCCACCTCTTGGGTGAAATTCGTTGAACATCGAGAAAGATTTGAGTTTATGGAACAGATGGAAGACATGGGAGCTAAATCTGGGAACTAAGGTGGATGCTCCAACAATTCATACTTCAAATCTCTCAATATTCCTATTGGTGTGCTATCGCTTGAAAAATTAATTTTTCTTCTTCAAACCGGGTCTTTCTTACGAATTATTCATCCAGTATCTAGATTAAAAGATAGCCTATGGCAATAGTTTAACCCACATGAAAATAATTAGTAAAATACCTTTAGTGTCCTAAAAGTCTGATACCATAATGTTTCCTGCATATTCAAACAACTTTGTCTTCTTTAATGTTATTGAATTATTTATTTACGGACGCTGTTTAACATCTCAGGTCATCAGCGCCACATTCAATTCAGGGCGTGAAACAGCCGATAAATATTATTCAGAAGCCTATTCTTTTAGGCTTTAGGTTCTTTTGCGTGCCATAAATTTACTATAGGGATTCGCGGCTTACCTTCCTTTCCGAACGAAGCCATCCATACTCAGGATTTTTACGCCGGAAAAAATCCATCGACCTAGCTGGGATTGAAGCCGCGATCTTGATTCCATGAGGCAAATATAGTTGCCACTAAACCACCAGGAACAACTTTTCTTCTTTGCGTTGAACAATGGCTTCTTTCCACTGTTTTAACTGCCGTTTCGATTCTGGCGAGCAATGGAGAATTCAAGTTTCATTCAAGTTAAAATTCGATGCACAAAATTAGTTCTGTTGTTAAAACGTTCCAAGCATTGTTGCAATATTTTCATATGTTTTTAATCTGCTGTTAGCAAGCGCTGCACTATCTTGCGCAAAGATTTTTCTTATACAATTCTACAATTCTTCATGTAAAATATAACCTACACACTTCTTTGAAATTCCTATAGCCTCAGCAATTTCATGCACTTTAATTTTCCGATCGTGTATTTGTTCAATGAATTCTGCTATTGTTGCACTTGTTGGACGTCCTTCGTTGGGCCACTTTCAAGGATGATATGGCATGCATAAAATCAGCTGTCCCTTTTTTATTCGTTGAAAATGAAGGGGAATAGTGCTCATAAACTTTTTTAATTTTAAGAATTTTTCTTGTCATTAAACCGTCCTTTACGCAGAACATCATTACACAACACTCAATGTTATCCGTTTTATAGAAAATACACAACAGGTATGTTTTAGAAAGTTGTATTAATAAACTATTTGAAATAATGACTTGATATTTCAAATCAATGCTTAAGATAGGTGTGATAACACTATAAACAGTTATTTTACCAATTACATTACCACTTTGATCGAGGCTGAGAAATGTCACACTGCACATACACTATTAATTAACATAACAAGAATTTTGAAGAATATATAAAAGATGCTGAATATAGAAATCTTTAAAATTTCAAGCATCTTTGCGAAGAAAAATTTAAAGAGAGAGGGAGGTGGTAAGGCAAGGTATGCCGCAACCAACACAGTGATAGTTGCCCCGATTTTAACTTAATAGAGGCCACTGCGCGAAATTAACCCTAAAGTTAGCAAATAACACATGAATTTTCCAGCTATAGTCACCGAATATGAAAAATGGCAGCTGAATTATATTAAACTGCTGTTGTAAAGCCTCACATGCTTTTATAAACTCTCTGTTAAATTAACAGAAATTCTTCGCTATAAAACTAGCGATAGTATACCTATTACATGAAGTCCAATGTTGCAACATAACAGCTCCAAATGGCGCAGAGAATAACGGCACTACACTCGCTCGACGGGTACTGCGCCTAACGAAATGACTTGGAACTAATTAACACATAGTTATTACTTTAAGGTGAAGTGTTACATGTAACAGCAAAGAACTAACTTATATGTTACTGCGATAAATACAATGACTATTTCACTTATGTGACGTCATCCTAAAATCGACCAATGAAACAAAACAACATTTTGAATTTTGATCAATCACAGCTAGATATCGCAGTGAAATTATCAAAAAAATTATCAAATTCGTTTTAACATGCGACGCGCATTTGTCTTATGATCAGTGTAGCCAACTCTACACCCCTACTATATAATTCCTAAGCATGCATCACTGACCACCTTTCTGTTTTTAGTAAATGTAAATTTAAATAACTTAATGTATTCATTCAAGCAATAGTTTTTGCATATTCACCCAAACTGTCTGAAACCATTTTATAAATTATGTAACAGTATCTGCTTAAGCAAACATAAGTCTTAATAAGCACTTGTTCAGAATGGTAAAATGTTTTCTCTGGTTTTTTTTTCAGTTGGTATGAGTAATGGAATAGTCCCGGTTGTAATAGTTCATTTTCGTCTATTTCATTCTCATGGTTTGTGAATAGGTAGATATTCATAAATAAATATAACATTTTATACAATTGTTAATAATTTGTGCGCGAATTTTAAATACATATTGCTTTTATTCTTATTCTATTCACGAGCTAGTCCTATACCCTCTTCTCTATTGGTATTATGACAATCGGCATTCTTCTGTCGCAAGATTGCTGGAAAAGGTTAAGTACAAATTTCAATTATTACAATATTTTAAGCCAAGTTTACGAGGATTGTATTTAAATTCTTATTTATTCGTGAAATAGTCCTAATAAATATCACGCGAGGTCTGAGCTTTCCAGACTCACTATGTTCGTGAATTTATCGGCAACGTCAGACCCTCTTGTGATAATTTTTACTCTTACTACAGTGACGTATGTGAGTTACTGGGGAAGCACTGGGGAAATATTTTTACTAAAAGCATAAAATGGTATTGTATTTAAAACTGATGATGATAGGCACTAACCTGAGTTATAAGCGATGTTGAAAGTAAGCCCCTCAGTTCGAATATATTGCGGCATCTACATAGGTAATTCCTGTATTTAATCTAACTTTTCTTCCATAAGAACACGGCGGTTCAGAGCATGTTTCTTGAAAGATATTGTTCTGTCTCAAAAGTTTAATAAGTTGGCAACCGTTTCTCTGATGAATCCGTTTACACATGTATCGTACATAAAATTTCGTTCTGTATGGCTATATTCATGTAATGACATTACAAATGAAGAGCAATTAGGACAGAATTTACACACATTGAAAGCCCCGAGTAACAAAAACGCACAATCATTCGCTAACAAAGTCTCCCTCGTTAAAGACAAGCTGCGATCTTCAATGCATTACATAGTACTGACGGATAACTTTTCCCAGAACGCAACAGCGCTCTGCCGACCCGTAAACGAAATAACCTCCGATAAGCGTCTTGTCTCTGTTCTTTGGAAAAAGGATAATGTTTTTTATTTACGTCACGCGAATTATAATCGAGGAAATAGAACAGACTCCAAGCTTTATTTTAAATTTAAAGAAAACATGCGAAAGTTGTAAAATGAAGTAGAAGAAGAAGATAAGTATGTGATCGATAAAGCCCGAAATAAATTCCCTTTATCAATAAGTATTTTTCAATCTTATTAACCTGTGTATTTCATTAATATACAACGGACATTCTTAGTAACAACCCTGAATAAATTAAAGTACACATTATTATTATTATTATTATTATTATTATTATTATTATTAACTTATATGAAGCAAGATTTTTCTCAATGTCAAGGTATTTTGGCATTGTTAACAAAGCATACATTTTCATTTTATTTAAACACACTCTAACAGGTCTTACCAATTATTTTCCAAAATATTTATTAAATGATACCGAAAATATGCGTTCTACATAGGTATATGTTGGTATGAGATCTACATACCAAAGAAAGAATGAAAGTAAACAAGTATAGAATAATAGGATGCATTTAATGAAAGTGTAACTAGAACGGGTATTTAAAACACTTCCATTAGATGCGCTGGAATGGTTACACGCTTATTTCGCAAAGACATACCTACCTCTACTTAATAGTATTGTTGATATTAGAGATAGCATATGAATTGGCAAATGTCTTGTCCATATTCAGCACAATTTAGGCTCATGAACGGAGCCCTGAAGTAAATATTTCATTTGGCACTCATCCATGTTATTCTGTCTTTCATCAGCATGCAGGAGAAAATATAAATGTAGGTACTGTCGTATTCGTTTATTTCCAATAAAAATAATGCATTTATCATTAACGTCATGTGAGTAGGTACAACGCACTAAAGCAATTAAACTTAGGATAACGTTCTTGTAAAACCTCTTTAGTGTTTTACAGTTTATATAAATACAATATTTTTTTTTCTAACGCTAGAACCGGATTAGCTATCTACTGCCCGGAATAGCAGGAATTGAAAGGGAGAAAAGGGAAGCAAAAGGAACCGCGTTTATCTCTAAAACAAAATATTTTTTAATTTACTTATCAACGCCTGTCCGTGGCTGTTTGGCCATTTGACGTCGAGCCTCCTGGTAGTGCAGAGTAATATCATCGGACAAATGTTCTAGCCTTGGACAGTGGATAGATGATCGCTCTTCATCCTTGACGTTTGGCAAAGTGGACACATCGTCGTCAGCCAAATCTATGCGGTGTAGTGGGTTTGTAGATAGTCGTGTCCTGTCATTATGCGGAACGGAGCAACAGCTACACATTTTTCTAGTGATCTTGGGATTGATCCCTCGGTAACGAGACGTTCTCATCGTTTTCCGCTGCTTTGGTTCCTTAGGGAGTTCTTACTAGAGGTGTTGATAGTGACCGATACACGGTTAAGGGCGACTCTGAGTGTGGTTGGTATTGAGGGCTTTCTGATGCTGCTACCTGTTTTGCCAAATTATCGACTTTCTCACTGCCTGGAATATCTATGTCGCCACAAAACCCAGCCTCTTTCTATTTTCTCTGCCAGCTTGATGCGTCACTGAATAGTATGGGGGCAGTCTGTTGAACTGTTGTTGCCAAGAGAGAAGATAGCAGCTTGAGAGTCGATTACTGCTTTGCTGATAGAGATCGATAAAACTTGTAGGTTGGTAGCGGTATCAAATGCGCATACTTCACCATCGTAGTCGCTATCCTTCCTACCTACTCTTCTGTAGCCTTCAAGCAGAGTGCTGTACAGCCTGCTCCGGGCGCTTTTTGACTTTGGTATGTAGGAGCCATGTGTATCCAATGTGATACGGGTTATAAATTTTATAGTTGCATATAGTTGACTTGATATGGTCTTTCCAGGAGAGTCTAGCGCCGAGGGTGTTCGCAAGATATTTGAATAATGAACTTCACTGGAGGGTTATGTTTTTATATGTCAGGTTAAAGCATTGGGGCTTAGTGGACATGGTGGAGAGTTGAGTGACTGTTTTTTCATGAAAATATTCTTGCTTTTATGTTTGTGTAAAGCAAAACACCTTGTTGCAATTTTGTTTGTTTGTTTGTTTTTTTACTTCCGTTACAGAATGGGGTTACAGAGCAGACCCACATAGATCTCCTCAATGTTCAGCACTTTGAAACTTGTGCGCACTGCCTTCGCGCATTACTGACAATGAGAGAGGCGTCCGCAAAACGCCCATTTTGCCTAACCATTCCCACTATTTTGCCCATGTTTCCATGACCTGCAATTATGTCTTTGCTTTTGAGTCCTGAAGTGCCAAACTGTTTTAATTCAAAGAATTTTTTTTTTCATTCTCTGATATATAAGATAGCAAATTTTCTTTGTGTGACAATATAAGAAGCTCATTGAAGATAAAAAAAAACTATAGGTGATTTTGAATACGAAGCAACATAGCAGTAATTGGAATTGATATATTTAATGAACCATCATAGAAAATGGTACAATAAGAAAGTAATGGTAATATTCTTGCACTTTATGTATGAGCATACTTGAAACAAATAACCTTACTGTGCACCCCCAAACCAGACTTTGTCGCCTTATCCATTGCAACTCTAGTCACTTAAGTCTAGACTCACCCACATACACAACACCATCAATCGTTAACTGTCATACTCTTATATAATTAGTCGAGATTTTATAGATATTATTAGACATTTAGATACAAATATTACATTTTGAAAAGGCTGATGATGAGCATTTCCAAATTTCCTAGCTCACGAAGCAGGTTTTAAGTCATGTTTACCCCATTTCACTTTAACACTCACTAATCTGTATTTAATTTCAACTTCACTACCGTTAACATGTTACTTTTATTCGTGGAATCATAGATTCTCTATTTGAAATTGTTTTTCCTTAACCCTCTACAGTTTCTGATATGATTGCAGTGCAGTTCATTAACACCCGGTTTATATGTAAGAACAGATAAGGTGATATCAATGTATTATGGAAAGTAGTTTTTTTTTAATTATCTATATAGAAAATGCATTATAAGGAACATTACTTGTATCATGCAACCGAAATTCAGGCTTTTGTTATATGTTCTGCGATGTGCAAGTTTAGTAAAGTTTCTGGTCTCCCAAGCTTTCCTCTTAGGTGCTTGATCAGGTAAATTACAAAACTTCACAAAAAAGTATTAACAACAGTCTTAATAATTGTTTATTATTTTGAAGTGAAGAAACAGTGAAAGAAGAACAAGATGTTTCATCTTCTACCTAGATAGTTCTTTTTACTCAGTCATCAGAGCATATAGTCCCGTTTATAGCATAACTTCAACACAAACTAAAGGCGGCATTGTGAATACAGCTTTGCCGAATGTTTCCGAAGTTTTTCGAATCGGACATCGTTTCTGGTTTTTTTTTTTTTTTTTTTTTTCCCCTCAGGATGTATTCTCTGGCTTACAAAGTTTCATCCTAAAATTGTCCAGAACCTGTGTTTGCTATAAAAACGTGACGCTAAATAAGTTGTTTATAAGATGTAAAAGGAAATAATCAAGATACTGAAACTTGATAACAATAGACAAATATGACGCTAATATCATACCGAAGAGACTGCTCCATAAGTTCCGTATGTTATCCTGTGGTATTATTTCCAATAGCTTCGTTAGTCAATGACGTACTGGTCCTTTAGAAACTTAATGCCATAATTTCAAAATATTATCATGTCAACCTATCTCAAAATACTTGTTTGCGACCTTTTAAAATCTTCTTATATTTTTATGTTTCTGTGTATGGAAACCCTTAAGTAATTTAGCACAGTATGTTTTGTATTTTTTTATTGTTCACCACCTGCGACTGAATGGATGGGTGCACTTTCACACAGCACTAATATTTGTAATAAGAGAAGACAAATACACAACAGAGAGAATATTTAATTCCGCAGTTTGCTCTCCGTTGCATGTTCATGGTTTTTACAGGCATTTTAAAGCGGTGTCCCTCAACACTGAAGCTCGCTGGCTGGAACTGATCAAAATTAGATACAGGAGCATCTAATATTCATTTAACTTAACAAAGTTAATAGTGATGTTCTGTTATACATGTTGTAGTTTAGCAAATGTGAAAGACAAACAGTTCCGTAATTGTTTATTAGCACGAGTACTGTTGTAACACTTTTCTCAGTGGAACAGTTGCAGCACTAGTCTTTTGGGCATCAAAGCTAAACTAAATGTGTGTTCGCTCAGTGGGTATAGCACTCAGGGAATTGCTATGAATTACTGTTACTTGATAAGTTTAAATGCATTGTCAATGTTACCATTCTTCTTACAAGGGAACAGGTATCTAAACGTGAGGATGAGATTAACATTTTCTGCCCCTAGTGTTCTTAGCCTCTTGTAATGATCGGCTACCTACCGCAAGTTCTAGTCAACCATCTGTTAGCCCGCATACAAAGGTCGAATGGTCACTTAACAAACAAATATTGATATTATCTGTTCGCTAGCGGACGCTTGAATTGGGTGCAAGGTATTATCTGATATTTTTATGCCTATGTGAAGACACATTTTCTATTAATAAAATAACACTTTCAATTTCAACCAATCACATAAACATTTCGCTGTAAATTTATCGTAATTTTGTACTCTCTTCATTTTATCGCATGGGCATGCATATGTTTTCAGTGTCCTCAATTCTGTTTTCCCACAAATCCGTGAAAAAGATTGGAATAATCACAACAACCAATACCATGCCACAAAACGGGTATCACATATGACGAAAGCTACGATAATGAAAGCGTATTCCCTTAACAAAATGCAATACACGCAATTGACATTGTTAAATTTCTATTTTGTTTTTCTCAGTTCACGTTAATGAGTAAATTAAATTGTAGTAATCGACCTTCTTCTATTCCAAATTCACCATTTCTGAGTAGGTTAATATTCATAAATGTTAGTTTAAAGATTTTATAGTATTAATATCTTATTAGCGATTTTAATAATAATTCTATATCGTGAAATAATACTAATAAATTAATATAATTTGAAGTTCTGGTTTCCTAGAACATCTCAAAACAGCTTGTGCTATTATTTGTGAATTAGATACAAGGTAATGCTATAAGCTAGAAATATTTATCTAAATCCAGAGATATTTTGCAGAACTAATTGTCATCATTCTCCTCTTTAAAAAAAGAGGAAGAAGCAGCACTAGGGGATTGGCAAGTTTTTGGAAAAGATGCATTAATATCGTTCATCCAGAATATTTTTATTACTACAAATAAAATAAGATAAGAAAAAAATTGTCCAAACATTGCAGATATTTGCACATGTGCCAAAAATATTTCCACTCTAACTCATTTTATTTAAAATAACAAGTTCCGCCCAGTAAAAATGTATTCTCACACATAGGATATTCCAAAAGGAGGTTTATATAAAAGTATTTATTTTTGTGTTTGTTTCAATGCCAGTCCACTATCTTAAACAATCTTGGAATCTCTGACAAGAACAGTAGGCAGTTACAGTAACTACGAGCCAAACAGAAATAGAAATAGAAACTGATAATGGATTCAGTTCTTAGTACCATCACTATGTAACAAAAACCCTAATTCTAATACATTTCCTCTCCTATTTTGTTTAGAATTAAATAAAAAGTTTAAATGTTAAAACTGCAGAATGAAAGGTTAAACTCCTTAGGCATATACCCTATAGAATAATCTACAGGTTTTCGTCAATGCTACGCTTATAAAACATGAAAACTTATTATACTATAATACTGTGTCTTCCGTTCATAAACGTTTATAGGAGCACCAAACAACTTATAAGACATTGTTAATAGCTTTAAAAGTGAGCATGCAGAATAACTAAAATGTGGTTTATTAAATAACAGTTTGTGTTCTGTAGTTTCCCCACAGCAAGCAGGCTGGTACAACTTAACACGCCGTATACCAGTTTCGACACGAATACCATTTCCAAGTTTAGGCTAAAGTCTGAGAAAACATACCGGAAAAAGCAGCCGAGACAAGGCTGCTTGTAATCTCAAATGCACCTGTTGTGAGGGGAGAGGAACTTCTGCTCCTTGTACGGCTATATACGCTGCAGTAGCAGAGATTGGCAGCTCGACTACCACGATCTAGAAGAGAGGCGTATGTTAAATCGGGGATGATAATTTTATGACGCTGTTTTCACGCCGTCTATAGCCAAGCCGATGAAACGGAGAGGTTCCGATTCTTTCTGGTAGTGGAAGATTTCACTCTTTCTATTTTCAGAATCCTCCCCTATCTTCCAAGATTTCTTAACCAAATTACTAGTACTCCTATCATTTCTAGTTTGTGCAATACATTTTATTACTGTTTCACTTTTCAGCTGTTACTTTCACGCAGATACCTGGAAGAAAATTTGTTCGCACTTTGCAAAACACTGGTATACGGGTGATCCGACAAATTGTTTTCCATACAGTTGCGAAAGAGCCTATAATAGCCTTGGGCGACAGCTTGCTTTATCAATTACGGTACTGGAGCACAATAACGGGCTCTGGATGAAGAGGCACTTCTCCATGGCTTTCCCTTTGAATGCTTCTAACGTTTTTGAAATTAAATTCACATAGTAAGGACATACAAATAACCGAAAAAATTTTACTTCGCTTCCAAAAAAGCACATAGTATAATGTTGCCGATTGATGGTGAATTCTGAGCTAACGGCTCACCCCACTTAGCATCTTTTACATCTTCTGCTTATTAGTTCAGAAACTCCATAGAAATGAGGTAATCACAAATTCAATCTGTTTGAATGGGCGTGGACATTCATGGATTTACGGGGCAGTTCATTTTTCCCTGTCCAATTTTTAGTCAAAATATTGTAATATTATAACATGAAAAGCTAGTTTCCTCTAATACATTGCTAACCTTGACTCGGAGACTTTGAAAAAGATATCTGCGTAATTTACTGTTTTCTTGTATTGGGTCAATTTTCCAAATATTTTCCTATCACCTTATCAATTCATGGCACCACCGTTTTACTACGTCATAAGACAAAATGTTTGCAGCCATATCTTAGGAAATTTGTGATACACTCCATGTGCTATCAATCCAGCTCAAGCATCCATCTGACCCAAAATGAACATGTTTGAATGTTTGCATGAGCAGGTGTTTGTATGCCACGAAATTCAAATGTAAATGAAATAAAAGAGGATCGAGGCATAGATGTTATTTCTATGATGAATTTCTGAAATACATTCAACCATCACCAGCTGCAAAAAAGTGAGGGACACGTATCTCAGAAACATGCTGCCTTTAGAAAAGAAATATATAATTTCACATTGATAAAATATATAAAATAATATATTCTTCAGTTCAAGAACGTTAATATGATTCGTTTTAATTTGTCTAATATGAAACGACTTTTCAACTTGTAGGCACATTAAGGCACATTAAAACTATTATAATATAATCTAAATTTAACGATCTAGCTTAGTCTACGCTGAAATAAAAGTATTTATTATTTGACGTTATTATAACTTAGTTGGGATGCCAATAATGAATGGGTTTGTAGATTGATTCGGTGGTGTTATTCACGCTTCATTGCTAATTTCTCAGGGTGATTCTGCTATTTTGATCATTGGGACTCTTAAAAGGACCGGAAGAGGAGTTCAGTAGCGAAAATAAGCACACGATGCGCCATAATATTTATTGGTACTTTATTATGTTCAAAATCTTTCGCATCCTTTGGTGTTTTGCGTACGATAGAGATAGCTGCGTCGAATATAAACTTAGTTGCTGCGTGTGAAGCTTACAGTGCAAGGCGCATAAATTGAAAGCCGAACTTATAATGTATACTGCAAACTGCGTGTAGATATTATAAGTGCGTCTCGCGGGGTGTAGAACTTGAAACTGAGGAATGGGTCTCGCGGCGTGTAGTACTTAGAACTGCTTCAGCGAACTACTCAACTGAGTCGAACTGAATGCCTGCCTCACCGCATATAGAACTTGAACTGCTTGCCCCAGCTGAGCAAACTCTGCTTTATATATTAAATTCAAATCGTTGGCTAGAAGACGCCAAAAGACGCAAAGAAGACGCAAGACTCGCACCTTTCTTTAAACTTTCGAAACGTACATCATTGGCTGGTTAAATTTCACTGCCATACGTACCATTCGTTGTTATTTGAAGGTTTAAAACTTCTGTTGACAATGGCCAGTTTAAAAGGCTAGCTGTACAACCATAGGTCGGGGTCAGAACCCTTTAACGAATTTAAAAGTCCTTCTACAAAGTGAAGATTCTATATGGCCTCCAAGGTCCCGTATGCAGCTAATACCAGAGATTTTATCTTTTGTTGACATAAATTTACAGGTTACAGTTATATCGTAGTATAAACAAATACATACAAGGTATTAACATCACTATCTATAGTACAGATAATATTATGTTTATATTTTAGTAGGGGTGGACTGTAAGTACAGTTTCAATTTCTTATACATTTCTCTATAATTTGGTTTAAATAATGTATATATATGTATATATGTGTATATATACATATATATATATATATTATATATTGTGCCAACGATTGTCTGTTGATCTCAGTGGTTTCGTGGTAACGAGATTCAAAGTTCGTGGGTCGATTTTTTTCGGGAGCAAGTCCCCCGGGAGACACTTTTGCCTAATTAAAGGCCGAGGAAAAAAATAATTTCTTAAATTTACACATAAAATTATCCTTCAGGGAAATAATATTTGTATGGTATCTCTATTTCATATTCAAGGTTTGAATAAGCTGTACTTCAATAATATTCGTTATAATGACCTCACTTTCAGATGGCGAATTTTCCTTCGTTAAAATAAAAATATTTCATTTCCTGGTGGTTTTCTTGGAATAAGCCCACATTTAAAGTATGTGATTTAGATAAGCAGAAACGGGTCTTACGTCCGCTACTAAATAATTTAAATTATATTTTACAGGACAACAATAAAAACGCATGCTCTGCTTTAATGCTTTAGCGCAAATTTCGTGTATACTTTAAGGAAGAAATGTAATCTGAGAGAAAAGTTTAAATACCGCGCTGCACACGTAGTGCCGAGAGCTACAAAGAGACCGAAATTCCACTTCTGGTTCATGTTCAATTTACTAAGTTTTGATAATGTCTACAAATCACGTAACTGATATGCATGGCTTATACTCTTCATTAACATAGTAGGCAGCAGCTTCTAGGATGATTGTCAAAGTTGGGGCAACAGCAACACTAAAAAATTAATTAAAGTGTTAACAAAAGTGTGCAACAAAATTGATAGAATTTAAGCATTGCAACAAGAATTAAATTTTCTTTTATTTGAAGACTGTGTTTTAACCAATATTTTATACAAAAACCTCTATAATTCCTAGGTTATGCAATTGCTATTAATAATTTTCCTCCGTTAGCTTTATTATTATGTATAGAAACACCACTAAAATTTTCAAGGCAATTGATGCAAGGGTTTTTTTCTTCCTTCAGAAGCACACCCTTTGACAAATATATAAAAAATAAAAATAAAGTCATCCGTGTCGTTCGGACAACTTCTGGGACGCTCATAAATGCCCATGTAGCGGGTGCACCCTGCCTGTAAACATAAAGGTCACAATCATAAGCGAAAGCGGAAAGAGAAAATTACTCTAGAATAGAGGTGGCCGATTTAGCAGACATTGCGCTTTAACATAAGTTTCTGGTTCAAATACCACACAACATTTTTGTTTTATTCTTTATTATTGGTTTTATGTAGAACATCATGTTACTAAATATCATATTATATTTTATAGTATCATTTGAGTTTTATGGCATTAACTTGCACAAACAAAGTCATAATCGCAAACTGACGCCTTCTTTACAAATAATTAAATAAATAGATGAACAGAAACATTTATCTTCTACAGTGAAAACACAGATATAAACACAAATTAATATCAGGTGTATGAACCTTCAACATGTATAACTGCCCTCAAATTTCGGGGTCGGTCCTGGTGGTCTAGTGCTTGTCTGGTAAACCCCAGATCGCGGGCTCAATCCCAGCCAGGATCGATGGATTTTTTCGGGAGTAAAAATCCTAAGTCGGAAGGGAAGTAAAGCCGTCGATCCGTGTCGTAGATTTGCGGCACAAGAAAGAACCTCAAGCCTGAAAGAAGAGGCGTCTGAGCATAATTGGGTGGCCCTGAATTGAATTGGATGCTGACGATTTGAGATGTTAAAGAGCGTCCGTAAATAAACCAAATCAACAAAATCAATCTTCGGGCCATAGATGATGTCAGATTTCTTACATTAGTGAGAACGAGAGGCTACAACATCCCAAGCTTCTTGAATTTGTGCCCATAAACCATTTTTTGTCCTTCTTGCATGTGCAGGGAATGCCTGTGCAGCATATTGCATTTAAATAGAACAAATACTGAAGGAGATGTTATAATATTTATAACATTATTAACGTTAAAGTTTGCTGTGTATGGGAAACAATATTACGAAAATAATTTGTCATAATATATTACAAAAGTTTATTTAAAAACAGTGCTTCATGCCGGGAGGCGAACATGTGCTATTAACTAAGCATCACTGCACACTGTTGCCACAGAGTTAACGGAACAGATACAGTAGGCAGCGTCTTTAGTAACACAACTGCTGCAGTGGCTACAGTGCCTTGCTAGTTACCTTGTGAATTGCGCACTGTAAAGAGCAGGGCATAAAAGAATTTTGCGTTCAAGAGATGCTACTTTTTTTTTTTTTTTTTTTTTTTTTTTTTGCCACTAGGGTGCATACATTTAGAAGAAAAGTATATCAGGGAACATTACTATGAAAGCAAAAATAATTAAAAACGCACGCATAGCTCTAACTCGGACCATAATGCAGCCTGCGCCATAGTCAGGAACTGTTCAAAATGTTTACCTCAGAATGGCCAGCAGCAAAAGCAAAAGTTCCCTTAGCGTGAAGCAGGAAATGTTGTCTCAAAATGTCCTATTTAATTCATTTGCCTCTGGCGACTACTATTAATTGTATCTTGTTTCAGGTAATCAAGGGTATTAATATTACAATTAAAAGGAGGACCCCAATAATATATGTATTAGTGTTTGTATGTAGATATGTCTTTTTACTAGTAAGTAATATCCAAGTTATCTTGATGCCATGATCAGTGCATATGTTTTTGTAAAGGTAATGGAAATGCTGTCTTTGTCGGAGGATATTTACCTGAGAAAAGGGTCTTTTGTTGAACATTATTCTTTTAAATCCTCTCGGACAGACATCCGGTCCCTGCTAGGCGCCAGATGACATTAAACTGTAAACGCTAGGAATTCTCGTATATAACTGTACTTGCCGTCTAAAGGAAATACCGCATACAGAAACACGCGTTTTCACAGAAACCAAGATATTAGCTGTTTCAAAGGGAGACCGCATATATGGCTGAAATGTACTTTATCGCAAGAATCTAGTGAAAGGTAGATGTCCCTTTTTCCTTAGCGTGGGAATAAGAACTGTTTCCTGGTAAAACCCAGAATCTTCAACCAGTCAAACATGTTTAAAAACCCGACGAATAAAAACAAACTTGTAATAAACTATGCACTAGTGTGATCCAATAATATTCTAGAAGGAACCAAATTCAGTTTATTTAAAGGAATTAAATTTTCGCGAGGGAGGAGGGAGTTTACATAAGAGATTTAATATTAACTATGAGAAGTTAAGTTTTGAGGCATTCGTGACAGGAAGCAGTCATAACAGTGGAGTAAGAGTCATGACAATAGTAACGGTAGTAACAAGAGTGGCAATTAGTCAGTATCTGCATCAGTCATCAGTTACTCAGTATCATAGTAGAATAGTTAAACCGTCGCGAAGAGTAAAAGTAAATCGTTCGGTCAGTGAGAGTCAGTCAGACAGTGCAAGCGTAATAGTAAGAATAGTCACAATTGTGTTAACGTGAGTAAATACGCGAGTGTATACAGCGAGTTATAATCCGACGAAGCACAGTATCTTCCAGAACCTTCCAAGTTATCAAATAAATTAAATGTCCAACCACAGTTGAAATTCATTATTATAGTGAACAATCCCCTTCCTCCCTAATGACATTACATCATTAAAAACAATCCAAAGTTCCCCTGAGATTCCTATCCTGTGCATTGGAAACAGAGTTAGGAAGCATCGAACTCATGACTTCAAGAGCCGAGACAAGACATAGTTGTCCTAATTGTCCAATTAAAATGAATAATAATAAATCACCCATCCATATGCCAAAAATAACCCACACATAATAATCCCCGTTCCAAGCGAATGGTAAAAAAACAAAACCTTTTAACTCAATTGATTCGAAAACTACTCTTACATAGTTTTATTATGTAAAAATTACAAGTTTTTGATCTATGCAAATGTGCTTTCAAATATTAAAACTTTATTTCTATGCTACATATCGCAATAAAAATTATATCACATGATTCAGAAAAGTCGAAAACTATTGCAATTTATCTTTCGAAAAAGGTAAAAATCAAAGTTGAAATTTTGGTTTTCCAGCTCCTCTTAAGTGTTTTGACCTGTTCCGGTCTCTTTTAGTTGAATTCATCTTCCCATTTGTTCATTGTGACGACAGTAACTCATTGATTGTAGAGGGATTCCAAAGTCTGATATTTGTAATATGTGTCATGGCAATCTCTTACCCTTTCAATTAATCTCAATATATTGAGGAGGTGTTGTCGATGTAGTGGCCCCATGTTGGGCACCAAATTTGAGGTGATGTTATTAGTTGAAGTAGCTCTATGTTGGGCGCCAAATTTGAGTAGGTATTTTTAATTGTAGTGGCCCTAGTTGGGCGCCAAATTTGAGATAATATTTGTAATAAAGTGGCCCCAGATTGGGCGCCAGAATTTGGGGTGGTGTTTGTAGATGTAGGTGGTGTGATGTACCCACGTTGGGCGCCAAATATGAATGTGAGCGACTCGAGGGGGAGGTACAGATTCGATGCTACTTGAATCACGATTACTTATTGCCGGCCGCGACCACCTCGATGTAATTGGTTCTTGCAGAGTATTTACTCAAGGGTCCCATCTGGTACCCCTGGTATCTCAGGAGACTGAGGTCATCGTTTCGTGCTCTAGTGGTCACGGGAAAAGGGACGTGAAGGAAGATGATGCAAATTACAAGCACTGTTTCATTTAAATCTCTGATGCGTTTATTTGAAGATGAGGACGGCTATCTGATTCACTGCCATTAACCGTCGAAGTTAGCTCGCTGCTCGAATACGCGATTCTCGGAGAAAATCTGACTGGACGCAAATATTTAATGTTCGGAAATTAATTTAGTCTTAATCTTGCTTGAGTGGATTCCGATCGGATGATGTTTCTAATTGTTTTAATACATACTATAAAAGATACAAGAATATCAGGAATGTTTTGGGTTTAAACTCAGATCATGTATGGTTTTTAAAGGTCGAACAAACCTAGTAATTAAACTTCTCCATTAGGTTATGCTGTAATACGAGAATTAGAACCGTTTACTACATATTCGTATTCTTAGAAACTGATTGAGCCGTAATGAACGACGCCACGAGAACTGATATTCTATCACTTAAACAGCCGACGATTGACAACTGACAACTGATCTGAACAACTCATAACTCGTGCTCTGACCAACGACTGAAGTATCAACTGCCTGAATAAACTGAATTGTCAGAACTGTATGCGTCAACTTCAAATGCTTCAAACTGCTTGAACTGCTCCAAATGCCTCAACTCATTTCTTTGCGGGGGATATTTCCCATTATATACTATATTAAAATGTCGCTTCTTAGTTCATAGGGGTTCTCACGGGCGTGCCCACGGAAGCTGGGCTCTTGAAATTCTTTAATGTGATTGACGAGTTTCGAGTCACCCAGAAGCGCTAACTTTTAACGCCGATAGGTTGACATTTAAACATCTATTGCGTGGTGCGAGAGGCCAGTCACATCTTTAACTGCTACTGAAGAATTTTGTAACGACTTTGAGAGGATTTGACAACTAGCGAAAATACAAAAGATTTGTTGTTTCCGCCTTCCAGGGTACACTTTCCTTTGTTATCGTCAGCGGCCTTCGCTTGAAGTTATTAGGGAGCGGCACATGCAATATTTTGAAATATATGCATTTTCATGTTAAATGCAATATTCCTTATGTATTAAAGCAAGATATTAAACGTTTTATAATTATCATTTATTGGGTATGTAAATTCGCTTACAAGCGGGCGGAGGTGTGTAGACCTGTCACAATCTTTCATTATTTTATTATACCTGTATTTTGTTTTTTGTCTAATCTTAAGGGTCTATTTATTGTTCTGTTGAAATCTCATCTCTGCTGTTGCAATTTTCTGAAATTGAACGCGGTCAATATTTAGCATTATATATATATATATATATATATATATATATATATAAAGGTTGTAACAGAAACATAGATCAAAACTTTGGGAAACATTTCTTGCAAACAGAGGATGCAAATATGTTGTATAAACATGGGCTTGGAAATTAGGTAAATGTTTGCATTTACCTCTAGTTAAATGGTGTTGGAGTGTTATAACTAGTTTTAGTTCCTAAGTTCACCGTTGTTGTAGTCATTCTATTCCGCGTTGTTCACTTTTTATTCTACTCACTTTATTGTTTGACGTAGTACCGAGCACATAGTGTCAGTTCTATAAGCTTACGAACCTCGTTCTAAATAGGTAAAATGAGGTATTCAAATGCGGATTTGGCAGATACACCTATGATCTATGGATTAGCCGAAGATGTAGAGGGTCTTCGTGCCTGTATTCTCCAAGGCTGCCAGATATTACTATAATACTCCAGGGATACATCAGCGCATCAGAGAGTCTATGCGACGGCTGGTTGATGGATGAATGCGTGCTAACGGAGAGCTTTTGAACATTTCATATAATGTTCTGTTTCCAACAATTCTGTTTTTGATATTCAGGTGAGAAAAGAGCTCTGACAAGGAAATCAAACAATTCCGAACCCATGTTCATATTATATTTTTTATCCTGTATGCGTGAGGAATATTCCCCTAAAGTTTTGACATACCTTTTTGTTACACTCTGTTTATATATAAGATTTATTTAATAGTCCTCTTAATATCGCAGACACAGGTGAAGTTTTGAATTTATCTTGTATTCCTAAATTGCTTATTCACTGTGCAGTCCAGATTATTAAAATCTCTCATTCCTTCGATTGTATCATTACGTGCTATATTTGTTTGAATTAGTTACTAACCTCTAAGAGCTAATATTTTAGTTTTAAAGTATAAATATCTTGATTATACAGAGTGAAAGATGGTGGAGCCTGAAACTCCTACAGTGTACAAACAATACAAAATAAAGCCATGAATACGCTGAACTGAAGAGCATGTCAAAGCGTATCGAGACTATGGGGAAGATTACGATGCGCGCGCAGATAAGTTACGTGATAGTGATGCAACCCAAGCCACTCTTGTCAGCAGGGCTCAGATGGAGATTTAAAGCGTTCTTTGACCTGCAGAAATGAAACCGGAGACGCATGCTCATCGTGAATATCATCGTCTGTTCCATGAGAAGACACCATATTAAAATATAATTCACCGGTGGGATCGGTAGCTTACGGAAAGTTGCAGCTTGCTGAAAGCAAAACAATGCAGCGAGATGAGATTGTTGAAGTTTTGCGAGAAGACTATCTCAGGAGCTCCTAACAAACATCTGCTTCATCTCTAGACCTTAAGAGTACCTCAGTTTTAAAGAAATGCCTGAGATTTCTAAATTATAAATTTGACGTTTTATAGCAACCTGCCAATTAGTAAACGTAAGATGTTGTTATACAATGTTTAATGAATTGGACAATGTAGTAACATTCTTACAATTTGATGAGGCTATGCCTAAAATATCTGCTCATGTTCATCGACATAACGTCATAATATGAGTTAATGAACAACTGCATGCTTACGTACGTTGAGTATGAACGTGACAACCCGAAGGTAGGATAAAATGTTGGAATTGTACGCAAAGTTAAAAAGAGAAAATAAAGGTTTCCTCTTTCAAAAAGATGGTGCTCCTTCACACTACGGAGTTTTTGTTTATGGCACTTTCACCACACTAGATTGGACTTCGTGGATGGAAGATATGGTCAACACGACTGCTGAACTTCACGTCTGACTTTCATCTCTGGGGCTACATCAAGCGAAATGTTTAAAGTTCGTGTCAACGACATTGCGCACTTGGAAAAGTTGTCCAATCAATCAAGCACGATATGTGGTTTGGTTGTTTGTGGCAAGAACGGCATTGTCGTATAGGTGTGCCTAAAACAACAAACGGAAGTCATATTCAAATGCAATAAACATGTAAAACAAATGTATTGTCTCTTATTTGGCATGCGTTTGGACGTTTTAATATTTATGGTTAGGTATATCATTGAAACTCTATCTTGACATTACGTACAGGCTGTACTTGTGAAATGTCTCGCACATATAAAATTAACGTGACAATTCTTGAAGAAAACCTTTTGAAGCAGTTTTAAAAATGGTAGTTAGCAAACAAGACGGTTAAATGTTTATAGCATTTATAATGTTACAACTGTCCTTACTTTTGAAAATAACATAATCGAGACACAAATCTAAAAAGGTGAGTGATGTATATAAAACTTCTTGCTTCTCAAGGTGAATACTAACATAAACATGGTAATGAGAGCTATAAATCAGGCAGCCAACAAAGCGAGTTCTTTTATTGCCAATAGGGTTCTTCCCGTAAACAATGACACTATTTTGGCTTATGAAATAATTAAGCAAGCCAAAACCCTCCAACCAATCATTTACAAAGGAACAATAAGGCACTCAAATTACCCTTCGGTTATTAATTTTAATGTTTACAACTACCCGCAATGCATAGAATTTTGTATTTTTACACTAAATTACATTCTTCTTCTTCTTCTTCTTCTTCTTCTTCTTCTTCTTCTTCTTCTTCTCCTCCTCCTCCTTTTCCTCCTCCTCCTTTAAGGATTAGATCTTATTCTTGTTCTTTTTCTCCTCCTTCTCCTCCTTTAAGGATTAGATCTCCCAATTTCCATAATTTTCAAAAATTATATTTATTATTTTATTTAAATGGTATGTACCAAATTTTGTTGTGAAAAAACAAATGTGTGCCGCTAGAGCGACTTTAAAATTATGAATTTCAGGTAAACCCCCACTCCTAATAGCCCGATTTCCCTGGTTTTTAGAAAATATTTTGATTGTTTTCATTTAAACGGCATATACTGAGTTTCGTTGCGAAAAAGCAAATATTAGTGCTTCTAGAGCGATTTTAAATGTTGATAAACCCCCATTCTAATATTCTGATTTCACTGATTTTAAGGAACTATTTTTATTGTTTTATTTCAAAAGCATATAACGAGTTTCCTTTACAAAAAATAAATTGCGGCCGCTAGAGTGATTTTTAAAGTTCGCTTTAACTCCCACTCGCTTTTCAGGTATATCACCACTTCTAATGGCCCGATTGCCCTGATTTTCAGAAACTATTTTTATTAATTGTTTTGATGAAATTTACTTAGTTTCATTGAGGAAAAGCAAAAATTGCGGTCCTAGAGCGATTTATATATCTTTTATACATGTTTGCTTTAAATTAATTCCCCCCCCCCCCAATGGTGCAATGGTTTAAGGAACTCGACGAATCATTTGTTAATTGATTGTTATATGCCGAGTTTCGTTGAGGAAAAACAAAAATTGCGACAGCTAGAGTGTTAATAGATACACACTTATAATTATATATATAATATATATATATATATATATATAATTTGTATCATTTTTTCATTGTCATTTTCGGTGCCTAGTAGGTAGGATCGATGGAGATTTGAAGAAAATTTTCAAAAATCCCTTCATGGGCAAACCGCAATAAGTAAATTCCTTCGCAATTCGCTAAAAGAGATCTACATCTACATTTTTTTAAACATTTTAGAGTTTCGCTTAACAAAATTTAACTAATAGCATAGTCTTCGTTGAAATTATTGGTTTTATGAACCAAGGACTATGTGATTAAATGAATTACTTGTTTTAAAAGGTATACTTATTTCTTATACAGTATATATATTGAACTGTGCAATAGAAATTGATTTTGCCGACGGCAAGCTACAGAGTAAAGCTCTCGTCATTTGCTGAAGGAAATCATGCTGCGTGATCAGAATTCAAAGCGCGCTGTTTTGTTTCTTTCGATATGTATTTGTAGTAAATGTATTCAACATTACAAAATTTCTCTGAGTGCCAGTCTTCCGCTGTGATGATTGAACTCTTTTGAAACGATTTTGAGACTCTTGGCGCAGTTCATTCTTCCCAATATTGTGCACTACTTCCGGATCTTTTGTTTCACAGCCTCGTGCTTTTATCACAGTAATTTTAATGGATGAAGATGCAACAACTGAATGACTTTAAATGACTGTTGACAGATACATCAATTTGCTGAACTAATCGTCTCTTTCCAGGAAAAGTTTCCAATTGTTTCACCCAGCTTCTCCTCTTTTAAAACAGGGTTTTTTTAATTTGTATCGGTTTCTTGTCAATAAAAACGCGTTGTACCTGTACAGTAACATATAAATTTCAATTTCTGATGGGAATGTTACTCCTGGAAATTTATTACGAAATTTTCTACTACAGCATCTAATTGTACGTTTTCTTTTGAACATAACAATCATAAATAAATATTCTTTGTTGTGAACATATCTTACTTTCGGCATACTCCACAATACATACAAATATATAGCTGAAAGTCAAACACGTACTTCTTACAGAAATACAACTAAAAAAGTTGGTGGGATAAACACGACTGAGCAAGTTCAATTGACTGCGTCAGTGGAACTTTAACTCCAGTATTGTTAACATAAACGCAGCACACTCTATGGTAATACTTTCAGTTATTACTCTCCAGGTATAATAAATTATGAAGGGTTTGTTTTATATTATATATTATTTTATATGATATTTTATTCTCATCAAAGTGGAGAAGAAATATGACGGACTTATATCTAAAAGTTGTGACACCTTACACCTTTGAAATTAATAAAACAGATTATACCAACAAAATAGTTCAATTACTCCAGAAACAAACACATAAACTGTTTAGACACAACACTTTAAATATAGTGGCGGTGTTTTTCGGAAACAATTTTTATCACAATGAGTTCATGATAATGCCAGTAGTTGCAAGGTTGTTTCTGGGACATGCAATAAATACATGTCAAGGCTATTTATTCTCTACTTCCTTTTTTTATCTGCGCTACATGTTCGCGCCGCAGCTTTGATGTTTAAACCGCGAAAAGAGTAACGCGCTCCAATTTTTACTCTTTTCACACTCGCCAAATTAAAAGGGTTCCATAAAGCACCATTAGAGATACTAATGCGGAAGCTCACAAAACTGCTCATGCATAAATCGTTCTCGCACGCTGCTATAGGTACTTCCACTGAAAGTTTCGCGCTATACAAAAAGGGGGAAAAAACATGATATGCAGATTTTACATGTGACTTACATGTGTTTTATTGGTTTTGAAAGAAAAGGCGAACACAGAAATTTACCAAACCAGAAAATCCCATAAATTAACGTGAAAGAGAAGAGATTAGCTGAAACTAGTCCAGGACTATTTATTAATATAAACTAATACAATGAATTATAAACTATACACCAACAGAAACAACAAAATTTAAGGAATAAAAATTAGGTACTGTCTTAGGAGAACATGCACTGCTTCAGCAAGCGTCGGGTACGTGATGATTACTAAGTGAGGCAGTTCCGCACCGCAGCCTTGGCATCATCATCGTTCCTTTATGTGTCTCAGCATTGCGACTTTTGGTACTTTTTTTTTAGTAGTGTTTAACGCCCGTTTTTACTACTGAGGCACCACAGGCGGTGGACACTGATAATACATCAGATGAAAAGATATGATAAATTGGGAAATATATATATTTTTTTGGAAGAAAGCATTCCAGGCCTAAGTTAAAGGTACCTACCCGGCATTTTCCAGTTATGAGGACTGAGGAAAACCTGAAAAAAAAAAACCCAGTCAGGGAGGACGGTCCGGGTAGGATTCGAACCCCAGATCCCCCGCTCACGAGTCCGCGTCTTAACGACCTCGGCCATGCGTGGCGGTCTTTTCGGTACCATTTCCTCTTCACAGAGCGTAAAAGGTTGGCAGTTTGCCGAGGTCTGACCGAAACATGTGTGCCCAATCCGTCACTGTTGTCTTTGATACTATGCGCGGCATTCATGCGAAGATGAATTTCACTCAATTGGCAGCCCTCTGCTTATAAAATTGAATCACGACACGTTTATCTATTTTTGACGGTTCGAAATTGCCCCCACACTTACTCGGCGTCCGCACAGCCAAACAACGTAAGCCAACTGCACCTCCTACCGGAGTATGATGATCTATATAGATACTTTTTTCCCACTCCTTACCACCATTGATTGGTATGCGCAGTTGAGCGAGCAATGTGAGACTGCGCTGGCTTCAGTTGATCATGCCGTATAGATTTCAGGTTCACGGTTTGAGTTAACTTTGCCCTAGCCTAAAGCTTCTCAGAAAATTAGTACTGTCACTTTTTGAGAGCAAGGAAACAATGTATGTCCTCCATTAATTCACTTCTGAACGGCTTTAAAAAACACAGACAAAACATTCGCGCAGCTTTCACGACGCTTGGCTGACATGTTCTTATTGCTGCTTCCTTCTATTTCTATTTGCCTAACGCGTCGGCCAAATTAAAGAGAAAGGAATATATTAAATTTATGACTATTTACTCGTAATACTCGTCACATGTTAACACACTTCTAGCACTGTGACCTAATGATGGATGCCGCTTTAATAGATTTCTTTTCTTTTTGAATACGAAGCCAACCTTATACACACTTGTATATTTCTTCATCTATTGGGCGGACTTTTGGGGATGGCCAAATTTATAGCTTATCGTAACCACACAATCTCTTTCTTTCTTCTTTTCGGAACTGAACTTGGTGTCTTACAAAATGTGGAAATTGTATGCAGATCTGGGCAGTTCGGTGCTGTTTTAACCTTCCAGTGAAGTGCTGATAATGATTATATGTGCCATGCTGGGCGTTATCGATAAGAAAAGTCACATCTCATGTCAAATTTACTGAATGAAGACCATACTCGAAGAACATTTTAAGTCACAAGAAGTTGGTTTGGGATATTGGAGTTTTAACTTCAACATTAAATTAATTAAGTTCATAAACATGAGTATAAGTAAATACAGTGTCAACTGTAATGAATAGAGTTTAAATGTAAAAAAAAAATAGTGGAGATAAATATATATCCTAACATAAGATTAAAACTAATTGTAAGCTACAAGTAAACCATGGTTATAGTGGTGAATGAACATTTTGTACAAGCAATAAAGCTTTTCATAAATTATGTTGTTAACAAGTTGTTAATTTTTTAAGATCTTGGTTTTCTTCATTACAAAAAAACATTAAAGGAAGTACCTAGCTGGTAGATATGTAGAGGTTTTTTTAGTTATAGAGCTACAAGAATCTTGAAATCTGCAAAACTTCGTCTTTAGGTACAGCAATAGATAAAAGTGATGGGTACAAACTCTTGAGGTATTTATCATGAATTCACGACTCATGGCTCTAATTTGCTTTCTTGCAGTTATCCTTTGTTAATACTATACCTCGAGATGATCTTTGAGCAAAAACGGTCTTTAGTGGACAGTCGAAAATCCGCAGTACTTCTGCAATTTAAAATGTGCGAGAAATACAAATAAAATTGATGAACCATTTTCCTCCGACGATACATTAAACTCGGAAAGTTGCGTAGGTTTAATATAAATTTTAATTGTTTATTTTTTATTTTATTTTTTCCGCACTCATAGAAGAAACTAAAGCCTGTATTCTAGCAAGACAAGCTACTTTACAGGTAGGTAAAAAAGTTTTCAATGATTATTATGTGACAAATGGTCATTTCGAGAATATTATGTAAATAAATAAATAAATAAATATATACACTTACGTTTTTCATGCGTGGATGCACCATGAAGCAGTTTTTAATTGGTGCACGCTGGGCCGCAAAATGTAGCAGTGTTTATTTTAGTTCAGGTTGAATCAAGTTGATCTGCCTCTCCGCTTCGATAAAATGAAGCAGTATTTAGTAGGGGGGGGGATTTACATATATGGGATTTTTTTTTATTTGTTTATGGACGCTCTTTAACATCTCAGGTCATCAGCCTCCCATTCAACTCAGGGCGTGATACGGCCGACAAATTTTGCTCAGAGGCCTCTCTTTCAGGCTTGAGGTTCTTTTTCGTGCCATAAATGTACTACACGGGACCCACGGCTTTACTTCCCCACCCCAGGAAGCCATACTTACGATTTTTACGTTCCGAAGGAAGCTATACTTACGATTTTTACGCCCGAAAAAATCCATCGATCCTGGCCGGGTTCGAACCCGCGATCTTGGGTTTAGGAGGCAAGTATGGTAACCACTATACCACCAGGACCGACTATATGGGATTGATTAGGATGGGATCTCAGGGTCGGTATTTGTATTTTTGTTTTAGGAGCGTATATACGTTACCAGGGAGACAGGATGGGAAATGGGAACATTATCTTCTTCACACCAAGAGGTTTATATAAGTTTTTCTGAGAACTGTTTATTTTTATCTATTTACACTAAGACGATGAATCTCTTATTATATATATATATATATATATATATATATATATATATATATATATACCAATTGTGTTTTCTCGCCAGAAGAGAACCTTGAAAAAACCACGCGGATCTTTTTAGTGTACTAGTTGTAGCTGGCTGTGGTGTTTCTATTGGCGCGGACACACCTGGTCACCGATCACTTTACTATTATTAGCAGTTATCGATTATACTCAGCCTGATTAAGTAACTAAGTTAATGTCTCACTAACTCGAACTGAGTAGACTGACGTGAACTGGACTGAGACGAAAGAGAGAAGTGTAGAAGTACAAGTGGGCTCTCTCGGTTTTCCCATGACTTTTATTAAACCTTCATTCGGTCAGACTTACGTGCATTCAATATATTTATGTTTAAATTCTGGTAGCGTCTTCTTAAGTTCAGCTCATAGATTGGCTACATAAAAAAACCACGTGATTCCCGGTTCGTTACTTATAGGCTACAGTTTGGTGCCGATTTCTCTGAGGGGTTCTCCTACTAACGAACTTCGAGGCGTTCTATTTTATTTCTCCTCTCGAATCTCCCCCTCAAGTTACTCTTGTGTTACAAAATGTTCCCTTATGATTTTGTTAGATTTACGTATTTTTTCAAGGTTTTCCAGGCTATAAAATTACCCTCGAAAGCTGTATCTGGGGTTCGGTATTTTTAACCTGCTTGTTCCTTTTGTGTAAGAGGGGACGTCAAGGCCGTAAAGTCCGAACTTTTAGAATAATAAAAATTACTGCACAAGTGTCGATACAGAATTTCTGACGCATATCTAAAACTTTTGCTTTAATTATATTAGTGATGATTGATTAATGTTTATGATTCATCGGTGAAGCCTTAATATTAATTAAATATAATATCTTATATTAATCATAATCGTTGGGGCTAGGAAACCCTGCTCCAACCACTATAACAGACCCAGAAATGCGAGTAATGTAGGCCAGTGTCACAGTAAAATAAGCTTCCAGTATTTTCAAGCAGATCAACAAAGCATATAACGAGGTCCAGTTTTTAATGAAAGTTATGCTGGTTTAGACATAGATTGTTGATTTGGTTTACGGACGCTCTTTAACATCTCAGGTCATCAGCTATCCAATTCAGGAAATTTAGCCCAGTGACCTCTTCTTTCAGACTTGAGGTTATTTTATGTGCCGTAAATCTACAACGCGGGACACACAGCTGTACTTCCCTTCCGAAGGAAGCTAAACTTAGAATTTTTACGCCCGAAAATGCATATCTACCCTGCCGAGATTGAACCAGCGATTTTGGGTCTACGAGGCAAGTATGGTTACCAACAGGATCGACTTAAGTATATAGCCATAGGTTTTTACGTTCACAAAATTTCCGGAATATGTAATAATGACTTCTATAAGTTGTCACAATGACATCTTCAAAAAATCCCAGTGTTTGTTTCACGATTATTTATATTCAAGAGAAGAACAAATGTAAGTGCTTCACTTTTAAAAAGTACAGCAGAGCGTCTATTATACGAATTAATTGAAACAGCTATAGTTCCGATATTTGATATTCAGATAACCGAATCCAGAAATAGCGGAGTGCATAAACGTCAAAGATTTCTGTATGGTAAAATTATCATTAAAATGAATATTTACTTTCCTGATAAATCTGAATTTTCTCCAACCTTCCTCAGAAACAAACTGGATGCAAATTGTAACATTTTGATCTTGTTTAATATCGGAGATAGTGGATTTTTTCCACTTAGTAGATAAGATTCTCTCTCTTCTTTATCTGCACAGATTAAAATTTATTTTGTTAAATTTTGTACTTTGTAACTCATTACGATTTTGTTTAATCGAAAATTCCATGCACAGCATGCTCCATAAACCACAAGCACTATAGCACAGAACAAAAGACAACACGATACAACAGTTAAACTAAATATCTCAAAATGAACATTTTGCTCCATTTATTGAAATTATGTGATGGACAAAGAGCAGTAGTTCATGATAATTGTATGCATTGAGGAATGTAGTTACTTGAAGAGCAATATCGCGGAAATGAGAGCTTGATGCTCTATCCTAGCAGAAAGATATGATTTACAGTAACAAGTAACTTGCACTGGGAATTTTTGAGTCATCTATGGTGTGTAAGTTTAAATTATTGCTTTATTATCATTAATTATAAATTATAAATTATTAATTTATTGCTTTTAGTTCACCTTTTCCAGTTTAATACTTCAAACACATGACAAATACATTTAAACAGAAAAGTGTTTAAACATTCACTTAATTATTCTGAATTAATTATACACTGCTTGGACATTAAAATTGCAACACATTTATCATGCGAAAATGATCTGTCTTCGCGTTTGGTTGTTTGAAGGAGCCACTGGGATCCTTTATGTATGTATGCTCGTTCTACCTCGATCTATTGGTTTCATATTCATTTCGTTTAACAAGAGTACTAATTTTTCGGAATGACATCCTGCATTCTTGGTATGCATTAGTTCTTCCTTAATCAAATTCAGACACATTGGTATTCCTGTTGTATCTTAAATGAGTCATACTCGTTCCTTTAGAGAAAATGTGGGATCAGTTTAACGCGTCTCTTTTTGGCGTTGTAATTTTAATACCACCAGTATACAATAATTAATCAGAAAATCGTATAACTAAATTGTAGAGCCTTAATAACTATGAAAACACCAATTCCTGACTCTCTATATATTCAGAACGAATAGCCAAACACACTGAAAAAGATATGAGCTCGTTTACTTTAGTTGAATAAACAATTTGGTAAAATGTTGACAAGGTCATTGGGAAATAAAGTGTAAAAACAGCTGCAGGAAAAAAATAATAAATTATCATTGTCTTTAGTTAGTACCGTCGTTCCGTCCTGAACACGGAGTTCTTCCCGTAATTCAACTACAATTGCAAAGGAGAATTTCAAGTACTTATTTCCCGATAGGAGCAGAGGGACAGTTAGTACGTCCACCCCCCCCCCAACGCCCTCTGACAGTGAAATAAGCGATTTATTGATTTTTTGGGCCTTAAACAGCCGATAATTTTGTCCGGAGATCTCTTTTTTCTGGTATGGAGTTCTTTAACGTGTTGTAAATATTTTACACGGCTTAAATTTTATCTCGAAGTATTTATGCTAGAGATTTTTACACCCTGAAAAAAATCTATGGACCCTGCTACATTTGAATCCGCGACCCTTGAGTCCAGAGAAGAGCATGGCGATATTAGAGTTCTGTTAATCCAAAAGTTTTGGTGCCTGTTTGAAAAGCAACATTTTTGGATTAACAAAAATATAAAAAAATCCGTACTGAGATAGCTTAAGCTGAATTCAGGTTTTAACTTAAAGTTCATCTCTAGTAGTCCCCAGTCAGTGAACGAAGAAACAGCACCCTTTGTCTTAGTCAGTGCATAGTAATCGTAGTTAGTTCGCTGTCTAAGTTCACTAGCAACACTATATTACTTCTGATAAAAGTTTAAGTTCCTATCCTTATTTAAAGGTAAATGTATGGTTTTCAAATAGAAGGCAAACGAAAGCCTGCCCCATGTTCACTTAAAAATTGAAGTGACAAATAGTTTGGATAAAAGTGAAAATGGTCTGTTGAATCTGGAATCGGAAAAGTCACTATTTCCGATTGGAAGAAAAGCTACAACCGAATACTTTTGCACATAGCGTCGGCAATGTTTTTACAATTTACCATGTATCAAAGCTGATACACTAATTAAGCACTCTGTATAGGAGAAGCAAAATAAACAAACAAAATATTGCGTTAAGTGGGCTTTTTATTTAGGAAAAAGAACATCACTCAAATAATACATTGAATGTAGATGTCTTCTTTACTGCCAGTACTGGGTAGCAGAAGCATGGGATGACTCTGTAAGCAGTTCTTGAAATCGTGGAAGAAAATATGACTTTCACTTTTATCGAAAATTCCTGAGCAGACATAAATCTAACACCAGTCTCAACAAAGTCCTGGCTTTGAGGTAGCAAAAGAAAATGAAATACAAGCGACGGCGGATCCTCAAGAAATCGTGGCTATAGTGCAGAAATATGCAGAATATGAAGAGAACGATGTCCACACTGAGCAGCTTGTGTCACATTCACCGCCTTTGAAGTTGCTTTACGCTACGTGGAACAGCATGCCCACCGATGTGATGTTTGTCTTAGTAATACATTCACCAGCATGCCCCAATCATTGCGACAAAAGAAAACTGGCTTTGTAAAGAAAAACAATCAGAGACAGATATTTATGATGTGTTGTAATCTTTCTGTTGATTTTACTGCCTGAAAAATAAAATCCAATTAATTAGTCATGTTGAAATTAATTCCTTCAATTCATTGTTTTCAAATTTAGTCCGAATTAACAGAATTTTCAGATTAGGGAACTTCACTGCAATTAATAGGATTCTACGACCGAAAGTTGTCCATGAAAGAGGATTAGAATATATTTATTTTCTGTCCATGCTCTTTTCAGATTGCGCTTTTTTTCCCCATAAATTTAATAGCGATCTTGGCTGCATATGGAAATTTTCTTGTAAATCAATTGCATTATAAGTCAATGTCACAATAAGCTATGCAGCTTTCATTGGTTTTGCCTGGTGATCATCATTTTTCACACATTAAGAAGGCATCACTGTCCAAATAAAGCTGCCATTTTTAAACTGATGTTTACAAATTTCAGGGGTGAATTATACTCTGCAAGAAGTAAAGGAAACTAGTTCACTTTCCTATATTCTACTGCAATTTGCTCTATCACACCCCATTTATATTATGTGTGTGTGTGTGTGTGTGTGTGTGTGTTTTATTGTAAGACAACACTGTTACACATTAAGACTTTGACATCTGCAAGTTGTTATCTCTGCTTATCACTAGAAAATCTATATTTTTATGTCTTATTGGTTTCACCACATATTTTTGCATAGGTTTCCTTTTGTTGCTCTAGTTATGTTTATAGGTATTCTTGATGGAATTGATAGGAAAAAAATTTTTCAAGTTAATGGTATACCTTAGACCATTAGACCAAAAAGAAAATTCAACATTTTAATGTGTGGCATATTCCAAGTGCTTATATAAGAGGACGATTGATGGATAGTTGTGAATAAAGACGAAATTATGTACTAAGTCAATAAATGACCAATAACAAATTTTATTAGCAAATAAAAACCACTGCAGAAACTAGAAGCTTGAAGGATTAGAGTTGTGCAATTGCGCGTAAAAATGTTAACCTATAGAAGAAGTATGCCCCCCCCCCTCCAAATAAAACAAGAAGCGAAATTTGCACGATTAAGAAATGTGAAGAATTGCACTATTATATAAATCTCAAACGATGTGTTAAATTAAAATCGTTCATATTTAGCCATAAACGCCCTGAAAATACAGTGTATTCATTACTTATTTATCTAATTTTGAAATGCAATTACTTTTTATGTAATACATATCTGCTTGCAGCAAATTCAATCGCTCAGCGAGAGAGAGAGAGAGGGGGGGGAAGAAAGAATAAATAAATAAAAACATTCATCCACCGCATTGACTTGGCGTCAAATGTCTACTTGTGGAATGGCAACCCTGGACTCGATGCTCACTAGGATAAAAGACCCTAATGCCTTCATCGGCCATACTTTTGCTGAAAAGGAAAATATCATATACCAATTACTATGGATTCCGGACTAATATGCGCTTGCTCTATTTCCAAGTCTATAACAGTCACCGTGAGACCTCAAAACATTTCCAAAAGAAAACAAATAATAAAAATTAAATACTATTTATCATATTTATAGTCAAGGGGATAATGAATGGACACCCTACAATGAACATTGTTCTGTTCTATATTTGAATATAATTATAATTAAATTTCGGTAATCGTGCTCGTTAAGGGAGGACAGAATTACGTGCCCGAATTCTACATACAGCACGGATGGATTTAAATAACGTTTGACATTTTTGTTTCATGTACAGTTGCGTTTAACAGGCGGTCACTGAATTCATTAACTGATAATATCAGTTTCAGTGCCATAGATCTGGTTCATATAAGAGATCAAATTCTGATCCAATTATAATGAGTTTATCCTCATTGTACAGGATGTTAATGAACTATACCGAAATACTGTCATATAAAGTCTACCTGTTCACATTCCAAAGTTATGGCGTTCATTTTCAAAAAAAGAGTACGACATAGACTAATGAAGCTTCTGTTCAAAATGACACCATACAATTATGGAAGTTGTGGTGCACTGTTTTATTTGTACATTTCATATATCAGCATACTTCATCATAAAATAATAAAGAAACAATCTGCCCCGCATTACCCGAACCTATGATTTCAAAATTACAATCTGTAGCCTTAATTACTAGACCACACAGCCAGTGGACAGTTTTACCTACATTAGCTACGTCAGTAAAACCCTCTCCAGTGCCGTACTCTCATATGAGTGTAGTCCAAAATTTTACAGATTTTTAATACCACTATAACTTGAAAACGCTGATGATGAGCTACATAAATCGGTTTGAAAGACATTCTAACACAAAGTTTTACTCTAATTCGCTTTATAAGTGCCTTATCAGCATCTAATTTCAGTCATAAGGATTGACCAAATGAAACTCAGATATTTGTCGTAGCATGGTAGTTTAATTACGCAGAGCTTTGTTTTTGTTCTGGTAAGTGGAGACCGTGACGTTGTATGTAAGAAACAGACTGGTATAATCTGATGCCACTGCTCACAACAAAGATTGGACCAAATAGGCCCAGCGAGCAATAATTAAATTTAAAGGTAGAAGGTGTTAGTGGACCCGTCATTTATTATCATATGAACAATGTGTATGGGAATGCGGGACTGTCATTCAGCAGTGTTCAGATAGTGTGGTGAATTCGTGTACGCACTGAGGAATGTCTAGACCTGGCCAAACTCACTTAACCATTACTAAGGAATCAATTACAGCCGTAGAATCCTTGTAAGGGGGAATCGCTACCATAGAAATTGCAGAAATTGCCATTGAGCAAGAAAACTGTTCACCCCATTCTTCATCGATACCACAAGGTTTGCGCAGTGGATCCCCAACCATCTTTCTGAGGAGCAGAAGATTCGGCGATGCTTTGAAGATTGATTCCGCAGTCAACCACTGACATTCTTCGCCCAAGGTATTCATAAACTTGTGACGCTTTGGAAAACTTGCTTGAACAGACAAGGTAGCGGATATGTCACCCGTGTATCACTCTTACTTCCTCTATGTTTATACCACTAAATCAATATGGGAAAAAAAATCTCACTTTCATTTGAGTAAACCATATGTTTCATCTGCACATAACTCCATTATTTTTCTTCATGGACACCTTATTCAAATTGCAGGTATAAAACCTTGTTGGAATGTATTTTATTAACACCCGGTATGTATGAAAAAGGTTTAGCTTTAACTAAAGAAAATATGGTGCTATTCTCTCTCTCTCTGCAACAAAAAAACACCCCCTTTTGGTTTTAGTTAATATTATTCAATTTTAAATTTAATATACTTTAATTTTATGTTCATTTTAGAAGCATGTAAACATATGTCCGCACAGTAATCTGTTGATAAACTAGATATATACACTTTGAATTAAACGTATACTGGATTATTTACGTTGTTAGTCTTGTCGAAGGCATACGCTGAGGTACAGTCGCTGCCACCTGACAACATGAATAATCTCAGAATGAAAGATACAGAAAAGTGAACTTTTTATATTAATCTGACCAAGTACCAAAAGAAGGTACTAGTGGCAAACAAAATAATGCAATAATGAACTAGGTGCAGGTTTTTTTTATTTATTTATGGACGCTCTTTAACATCTCAAGTCATCAGCGTCCCATTCTATTCAGGGCGTGAAACGCCGACAAATTTTGCTCATAGGCCTCTTCATTCAAGCTTGAGGTTCTTTTTCGTGCGGTAAATGTACGACACGGGACCCACGACTTTACTTTACTTCGCTTCCGAAGGAAGCCATACTTAGGATTTTTACGCCCGAAAAAATCCATCGATCCTGGCCGGGTTTGAACCCGTGACCTTGGGTTTAGGACGCAAGTACGGTTACCACGACGCCACCAGGACCGGCTAGGTGAAGGTGAAGTGCCCATAACTTTGTTCCCTTCTGTGACAAATGTATAATTTTTCTATTATTTAGCATTTTAACATGAGCCAATAGTGTAAATAGCATAACATGAGAAAACTGCTCAATTTCTGGATTTTTAATACTGTTTTATCAGTTGAAAAAAATTATCAGACATCTGCATGGTGTGTGTCAGTTGGAGATTTAACCATACATTTTTTGTGAGCTTTCCCTGCTTTATTAAATTACTTATTCTCCCCACAAAGTGAACTGACTTTATGTAGATAGGTAAATTATCTTGTATTGCACAGCTTTCTAAGTAAAGCAGCATATTCCAAAAACAAACAGTGATGTACTATATCACTGAGGGTTTACTGTAAAATAAATTCTGTTTTCATATCTGCATGTAACGCAAACACTCAAAGAATAGGAAAAAATAATAAAAAAAGTCAATGAACATTATCAGCACAAATTTGCTTTATACAATAAACTGAGGTGAGGAAATATGCCACATGATATCGCTTGCAATTCGGAGAGAGGATGTAGCCTTGTTGATCCAATTTGCCAGACTTCATGAATGTGACTGAACCCCACACTGTCTGGTTTGGTAGACCGGGTCAGGGATGCCCTTTGAAAGACGGGTGGTGACGCGCCGCAGTGGAGTCAGAGGGGAGGAATCGTCGGTGGTGGGGACGGCGAGGAAAGGAAACAAAAATCAATAGGAGGCAAAGCGCATTTGTAGGTAAGTGAGCATGTGTGGGAGGTATGAATCGCTACGCATGCTCCGTGAGAGCGGAGGAGGAGTGGTGGAAACCTCAACAGACATAGGCGGAAGTTTCCGCTAAAGAAGACGGAAGTAAAACAGACAAGAATTAGAGATCTTGACTTTATGTTAGATGGGAAAAACTGTTGCTATGAGCGTTTGCATTATTTCCTGTTTAATTAATTCCTCACCATCTCCGGACAGTGCCGCAAATTCAGTAATTATTATGTGAGTCATGCATATATATACGTGAAAATAATCAGCCCTAACACGACAAAGTTGTTTTTGAAAATTTTCATTAGTAAGATATCACTTTAGAATTAAAGCTTGTCGATAAAAACTAATAATAACAAATAAAATAAACAATAAAGCGAGATTTATGAAAAGAAAATTATATAAAATAAAATTAGCCACATCAAATTAAAATAAAACAGCTATTCACTTCTTTCTGCTCCTTTGTTGTGTAGATGATTAGTAACAGGTCGCTCTCTTGTTTGAATTACTGTGTGCTCCTTCCT
Source organism: Metallyticus violacea (assembly GCA_030762175.1). Classification (NCBI taxonomy): domain Eukaryota; kingdom Metazoa; phylum Arthropoda; class Insecta; order Mantodea; family Metallyticidae; genus Metallyticus; species Metallyticus violacea. The sequence continues at coordinate 91,021,036 of CM060833.1, read as the reverse complement.
TCCTGCATGTTCACTCAGTGTGGAATACACCAATTTTCAAAAATATTTAGAATACTGAATGGTATAATGCATGAGTCTGCAATTCGTGTTCATTCTGAAAGTTTACTTGAAATTTTAGAGGAAGAAAAAGATATCTGACAAGTGAAACTATGTAAAACTGAAACTATAAAGAAAAAAGTAAGTCACATTTGATTTTATAACAAAACTAATTCGTCCGTAAATAAATAATTTAGAAAGCTTGAGAAATTCTGAAGAGTCTCAACTATGAATATTTTCAAAAGTAGCATTTCGTAATAGGACAAGTAAATAATGGTTGGTTTTATTCTTCAATGGCAGCTTCCCCCCCCCCCTCTCTCTCTCCAACAAATGATAAGGTGGCCACCTTAAAATTTGTTTTCAGAGGCAATTATGGCTGATGTGACAGCACTGCAGACTTTTAGGATAAGGGTATATATCTGAATGGTTAGGCTCAATATGTTTCGTATTGCAGTAAGATGAGTGTTCAGATGAGGAAAGAATAACTTTCAACCTCATTTACCAGCAATCCTCTTCTTAAAGTTATGACTGCATGAATTGAAGATGTGATTAGACTTACAGCAAAGCTATTCTCTTCATAGCATGCTACGATTCCAAACGTTACTGTGTTTTCTCTTCAGTTTCAATTATATTTCACATACATACAGTCTAGCAATTTTAAGCTTCCATTAAATTATTACTACCACTACCACTACCACTACCACTACCACTACCACTACCACTACCACTACCACTACCACTACCACTACCACTACCACTACCACTACCACTACCACTACCACTACCACTACTACTACTACTATTACTACTACCAGAGTCTGTTATTTTTCTTAGTTTTGCCTGAAGTGGAGTTTCGTTTTCTTTTCATGTAACAAACTATTGTTTTACTGTAATTTTGCTCTGTATCTGTCCCAGCATATCAGAAGATTATCACTAGAGATGTGTGGAGTAAAAGAGAAACCTTCCATGAAGACAATAATAAGGAGATAAAATTCAGTTGCAGAGGACAATAAGTTATTATGTAGGGGCTGTAAATAACCGCTATAAGGGAACAGTGACGACATTTTTATGCAAAAATGTTGAAGTGTTTCGTTGTTATTATTAATTGCCTCAGCCTGTCGCCTGCTCTTCAAGACAACAGAAAGAATCTGAGGGAATTTGTGCTGTTTTTTTTGAGCCCCGCTCCTCAACTGGACTGGAAAAGGATGCTTTTCGTTACAATAATTACAGGACATAGGATTTTACACTACACAACACTATTTATTGATCAAATGTTCTTTACATTAACAATGACCTTGATCTTCATCGATTCCCGTAACATTACTTTGCGACGGAAGTTGATTTTGATCTTAGACCATATTTAGTTTTTGTATTGTGATTATATAGTGAACTGTATTTATCTTAATGCAAAAAGTATAACTTTGAGGTTTTAGTGCTGAAATATAATGGGATTGTCTATTTTTATTTCAGTGCATCTTGAATAATATGTGCACATCTTCATGTTCTCTAATTTCTCTAATTTTATGACCATTGCGGCACAACGCTTACTACACATAGGTCACTAATGGTAAAGTCTAACAAATAAGATATGTCCTCACGTTTGGGTCACCGGCCCTCTAATTACTATAAGTAAACTTTTCCCTACTTACACGGCAATATGTGTATTGATTTTTCTAAACGAACAAGCCATCAAGAATTTAACTTTACATTTACATTTAATTTTACATCGATCACGTGTTTCGTATACCCGCAGCTCAATGCATTATGTGTAACAATAGACAAATCACATTGAGGATGAGGTGAGCCGAAACGCTGGAAGTCTTGTCGAAGTGTCCAGAAGAAGTGACCAAGTGATGGGCTAGTGACACCAAACGAGGCCAACTGACTCGTTATATATTTCCATGAATAGTCATCTCCACGTGGTTTACAGACCCCCACGGGGCTCCTAAATGTAAGTTCACGCTATCCGCAACGCTTTAAAAGTTCAAAACATATACAAAGGATTAGCTCGCTTGAAACTAAATTATGCCATAAGACGCGAAAACCCAGCGTCTGACCCAACCAAAGTATAAATCGTAACTACCCTTCGCCGGACGCTTGGTTATTAAAAAGACATAAAGTTTGCCTTTCGTTATACTCAGCTATTTTATCATCTTGAAATTCTTTCCTACTGGCATTGAGTTGTACAACCGGAGTTAGCATATAAAAAAGATCCTAGAATTATAAATTAGAATGATTGCGTAATATAATCATTACCAATTAAACAAAAGTATCTATTACAGTGTATATTCATTAAAGTTATGACGGAGGCATGCGATAAATGCTGCTTCAATGTGCTCCGTGTAATAATAAAAAGTGCGATTTCAAACATATTTCGTGATTGGCTGGAAAACAGCTCAGATATGAAAGTTTCATAAGGGAGATACATTCCTTCTTATGCTCTTGTAGTGAACAGAAGTGTCTTTACTGATTAACTGATGTTGGAGTATGTCATAAGCTACAAGGACCTTTAGTATACTCCTTTTAATTCTAACTTTGTAATTTTAGATTTATTGAGCTTTAGAATCTTCTCTAGAAAATTAGGGAATTGCGTTTCGTAAGGGATTGTATTCAAATATAGATGTTTTTAAGAGTTTCACAATCTAGCAAGATGTGTTTTGTAGTCTCACCAGACTGTTCATATACACAGCATCTGCAATTTCCATGTAAAAGCCCCGTAGGAGTTTCCGGAACGGTTAATGCCCAGTCATCATTCCAAACGGTTTGCATCCGATTGCATCTTGGCAAAGACTACGAAATAGGAATAGAAAACAAATGTGTCCACTAATATGCTGCGGTTTGGTTCTATGAAATCGATCTTAGCTCCTTCTTTTGACAGTTCATCTGCTGCCTCACTGCCTTTTATGCCCTGATATCCACGTACCCAACAAAGTTCTAATTGACTCTTAAAGAAAAGAATGAGCGTTTGGAGACATTTTCATGCAAGTTTAAGGTTGATTTGATGACATATAAGTGCACCAAATGTAGGTTAACTGTCTGTAAAAATAATTATACTTGTACGTTGATTATTAAACGTTCTTTTCTCACAGAAGTTAAAGCCGGTCAGAAGTGCAGTTATTTCTATCTGCAAAACTGTAACAAAGTTTCCAAGAGTAAGATCTTTGATAATCCATAAACTCCTGCTCCTGAAGGTTTCTACTCTGATTCTGTATTTACATGGCACAAAGGTAGGGTAGAGGTATACACAATTAGCATCAAATAAGACAATATCCAGGTTTCCTCAACATTCAATGAGCCATAAATGTCATTTCTAGGCATTGACGACGATTTCAGTAGCCGAAGATCAGTAGAAGAACGGTTAAGATCTAAAGCTTGTCAGCAAGATGGAACCGGCAGGCAACTCTCCAGAGAACTTGAACTGATTAAAAACATTAAGTTATCAAAACAGTCCATATGCGGATATTCTGTAATGTGCTTCCCACTCACCCCTGCACACCGGCCGGATAGTCCGTTTGCAGTGGACTCCGAGTGAAGCATATATTTTTCACAGATTGCTTCAGAATCCAGCTTGCAGACCGAACTTTGCATGTCGTTATAGAGTGAACAAGAAGCATGCTACAGTAGCATGAATTTCGTGGAAAGGAATCAGGTTGATGGTGATGTAGTGGTATGGGCAGACATGTTAGATTATATATATCTTTGATATGAGTTATAGAGTTTGAGACCTCGTGTAAATATTTTCTGAAATTCTTCATATTCGTCTTCACAAAAGAAAGGTAGATAAGTTTCTTGATGGGAAATACATCCAGCACGTGGAGTGGCTGATAGAATAAGTTTGTTGTTCTCTAGGTTCCACTAATGGCAATTATAGAACTGTATTGTTCTTCGTGAGGAATGTACTTTTCTACCGGCAGAGCTCCTGAATGATTTCTCTATAGCATATCAGTCTTGTGTCGCTGTTAAGAGTTTTCATGCACCCTAAGCCACTGTAGTATATAGTATATGCACTAATCATAAATTTAATATTCAAATTTTAGATACCAGTGTAGGAAAGACATCATAATGGTAATTGTATTAAAATGGCTACAAGATTAAGAAATATTTTACAGCTGACTAAATATGCAGAAGTGGATTTAAAAGGAAAGTCCAACAAACGTTAAAAGAGGCATACAAAAAGCAAGGAATGAGCAGTGCTAAAAATATAAGCAACTAGCATAATGTACGTACATCTGCAATTTAGTGGAGTGAAGTTTAAAAATATCTTATAAAAGTTGTAGTTTCTATTAATTTGAACCCTTTCCATTAATGCCCGTCCCCTCAATGCATTTCCACCCGGTAATCTTTGAAGGGAGACGAACTATCGGGTTCTCGCCTCCGTTTCAGATAAAGTCCCTTAAACAAAGATGTCACGTCTGGCAGGTGAACGCATGATTCCGGGCCAATCTTATTGCTGAGAAACACACACACACACATATACATACATAATAATAATTAGAAAAGCAGAAAAGGAAAAAAAAACACTAAGAAAAAGTCACAGATTAGTTGTCGCTTAATTTCTAACTGCGTGAGTTCTTCTATGGCAGGAAGACAACTCAAGTAGTTCGAAATGTAGCGGTTACTAATCTGTGACTTTTTCTTAGTGTTATCCTTTTCTGCTTTTCTAATTATTTATATTTTAGTTACATTTTTAATAGTGTTACATTATTTTAATATATATATTTGCCAAACCCTGCAGATTGAAATTGATTGATCCTTTGCAAGTATTTATACCTACAGAGGCGATTCGAGTTAACTACATGATAATACACCTTTTATTAACGATACCAAAGCGAAACTCAAGTTTTCGTTCAAGGCCCCATAAGGACGTTCATTTGTATGGAAAATATTTATATGTAAGGAGTTTTTGGAATGTTGGAATTTTCCTGCCTGTAGAAGCTGTAGATTTCTCGCCGAACTATTTCACATTCGAATTCATCAAAAATTTCCAACGGTTTTATTTTGTTTCTGTCTTTTTGGGTGTTACTGACACTTTCCTGATGATTCTTTTTACGTTGGAAATTCAGTCCTAAAATGTTGGCCTCCTCGCTTATGGGTCCTTTGCTTACTTCATTCTTCACAACAAAGCCATACATTTTATAGACAATTTTTGCCTTCCTTGTTTAGAGCTTTAATATCATGCATTTCCTCTTCATCAGGCTTATTATCATTCACTGGCACACTTAACCAAGGACACCATTACTTAAGTTAATAGACACTGCCCCGATAAACCTTATTCCTGAACAGTAAAGACTTCGTAAGAAAAAGAATTTAAACGTACATTTGGCAACGTGATCCACCTTTTCACTCCACATGGACTTAGTTGAGAGCTGTCAGTAACTAAAACTAGCACGTAATTGGCTACTGCAGAGCAAGAAAGACGAACTGTGAGTTTAAACAATGAGAGATAAGCAATAGCGGCCAACCTTTGATAGCAAGTGGAAATATAGTCAGGAATGGGCTTTAACATTATCTAAATCTAACATTGCACGATTGATAGTTAGGAATGCTTTGTCTGAACATGATATGGAGTTTTATAATCATCTGCATCATCATAAATATCTTTTAGAAACCATTCTTATGCTGTCATGAGACAATAACGGGCCTAAAATGCTAAAAATACATAAATGTCCGTTCTTTAGTTTCAGGAAAACCTGCGATAAAAATAATTCGACCAAAATGGGTTTTGAGCCTGCACCCTTCGCATAGATAGTCAGTAGAATCCATATAGGTAAGAAATGAAACATGAAAAGAGAAGAATAAGAAATTTTCTAAACAGTAACGTTAACAGGGCAGGACAGGAAGAGAAAAAGAAACGGCTGCATGATCAAGAATAAAATTAAGCAAACCAGCGCAGAGAATAAAACTAGATGATTTAGAGAAACAGTCCAAAGAAAAATAAGAAAAAAATCGTAAAAAGAAAACAAAACAAAAAGTATAGAATGAAAAGTTAGAGTAAGAAAGGGGAGAAAATGACAAAAGTGCGAAAGAAAAGAAGCAGAAGGAAAGAAAGGGTTGGGCATTATCCTTACCGCCCCTTGCGCATAGGACAGGTTTTGAATTGAGCACGAGACGGGTTCCAATCAATACCGAGAAGGGTGAAGCCGATACAATAGACAAGTGCAGGGTCATGTTGCATTAAAGTCGCGTTAGGGATCTACGCGAGTCAATTGTTTGTTTGTATTTGCCAACTAACGTCATGTTGTACTAGCATACAATAACGTCTGCCAACCTGCATTCGTTACAAAGCAGGCAACTTCCATTTATATTAGCAAATCAGAATCAAGTTCCACTAATGCAAAAATAATCAAACTTGTACGCGATTACAGCTGAACACCGGTGCCGTTTTGTCATGTTCTATGTTATGTTTTGCTTGTATAATTTAATTCTCGTTGAGTATTCCTTTAGCTCTCAAACAAACATGTACTACAAATTTTATTGCATACAGCACTAAATTTAATGTAAATTCATAACTTGATTGCTTTTGGTAGAAAATTTATGCAGCACTTATTATCTACTTTTTCTATATAAAAGAGTTTTTAATTACTGCTAAAAGATTGTATTTTGCATTAAAAGGCATTAAAAAAGTAAGACGTTCCATTGTCATGTTATTGCTACTATTGAAAGATGTTATTTTGTAACGAACACTTCGTTCGCATCGTCAGCCCCATTGTTCGTGAAACCGACTCTACATATTTAAACAAGTAAGTGGAGTAAAAGAGTGTTAGTTCGACTCAATCACACAATGATCTTGTTATTTTGTGCTTACACTTAGTCAAATCTCCAACATTTTATCTTTAATCATTAATATTAAAAATAGAAGCTCTTCTGCGCGAATTCTTTTAGTTTTCCGAAAATATTCCTGCTAACTTCAGTCAAGTACTAATTTCTCCCACTTCTTTACACTCCCCCCCCCCCCCTCTTTGCGACTTCTAAGGTACAAAGGAATAAGTTGAACCAAAATCGAACGAATAACGAATATGTAGGTAGGTTTTCGCTACCACTCCGAAGGCAGAGAGAAAATCCAATGAATATATAGATGGTTTTCACTATCACTTCAAAGGCACAGACAAATTTAGATCATATTCTTATACGATATATCTTACGACCGCAAGGAACCACATCAGCAGACATACCATCGATCGGCCAGCTGAGCTGCATTAGAGTTAGTGGTAGAAAACTAGAGTGACAGCCTAATAAAGTCTAGTTTACTTATAAATGTATACACTCACCCGTGTTAAACAAAGAGGACATGCTGAAATTGCCTGCCTTAATTTTACAGGCATTTCTGGCATTTGCTTTTGAAATTACTCATTAAGTATATCTTTGAGATAACTAAACTGATCACTTGAGGAGTGATGTCCTTAGTTCGTCTAAATTGTGTGGATACTATTAATTAATGAATCGCGTTTATTTCCATATGTCTGAAAAATACAGCCTTGCAATATAAAGATTGAGGGGAATAATTTATATAAGGTTTGTTCAATATCTAATATTTCATATCTGAATTTGGATATCAACTAAGATATCTTCTAATATATGAGAGTATTAACTGTTAAGGAACATAGCATAGACATCGAAACATAAATATAATTAAAAGTAAAATTAGTAGTCTACATAAAATGTCTGCAATCTAAAGCCTCTACTCCTGTAGCTTGATTGCTGCAGTGTTACTTCTTCGATATGCCAACTGCACCTACTGATTTGATCAACCGCCTATTCTGTTGCTCACACATATGGCGGATGCCCGCTCTATCTTTGGAAGTTTCTGGATTGAGAGACTGTACTATAACACATCCGCGTAAGTATGTAGCCCGTGTTTGTCAGTCCGACTTGCTTGGTCACATGCCTATTTGCTGTAGTCGGTCTGTTCTCGGCATTTCTAGTTTCACCCGAGCCCGTGGCTGCTGTGGAACTGGTAAGTTTCTTACCCCTTTGTGATCGGTGACCACTACTTTTGGGTTTACCTACTAAACTGTCTAATGTAACCACTATTTTTTTTTAAATTGGGTAATTAAAGTGAAGCCTGGCTCCGCGTTTCGTTGTTCTCAACAGTTTAAAACTTACAAGGTACTCAGGCAAGCCTAGTATCTGACTAAATATTCATATAAGAGGTTCAAATTGCAAATGTTATATAAGAGTTTTAAAATTCTTAAGTGCATTTGTTATGGGTTAATGTATTAGTGAAGTTCTCTGTTAACTGCACGCACGTTACTAGTTGATTTAAATATTTTAAAGGAAACCATTTCTTTCCACAAGCTTTTTAAACTTACATTTGTTTAAATATGGGGCAAAAATGTAATAATGTATATTAACTGATAATGTTTTATCTAAATATAATAATTGGAGGCAGTTATCTACTAGGGCAATGGTAGTACCGTCTTTATTAATTTTGTTTTTACATAATTCTGTAGAGACTACAGGTCATGGTTTCTTTATCAATCTATACATTCTTTTTCGTATTATTTATTTTTAATTTTCACTTAATCCTTCAGAATTTTATAATTAATGGCACTTTTTCATTATATATATATATATATATATATTGCCCATATAAATAAAATGTATGTATGTGTATGCATGTACGCATTCTATTTAAAGAATTTAAAATATTATTGTTGATCATTTTCCTTGCATTCCTGATCTAGTTGAGAAACCTTCCTAGGGTAATTCTGGGGCTTTACATTTAAAATTGCTTTCAAATTTCGTTCTGCAAATGACGCTTGCGAGGGAATACCGCGAAGATAAAGCCCTGTCTGACAGCACAAACAATTAATTGATATATAAATTGAAATTTTGTTTTGTTTAAATTATGTCAACTTGCATAATTTGTAACATTTTGACGTGAATGTAGAATTATTATCAACTGCTGGTGTTGCAGTTTTTACAGAAATTTTATTATTTTGTTTTTGCTTCTGTATATTTTGTTCTGTTTTTCAAAATATTGCATTTTTTTTTTGCTATTTTTGTTCCTGTATCGATTTTCTTCCACTGTTTCACAAACAAAATATTTAAGTGCAATATTTCTGTTAAACTGTATTATTTAAATAAATCTATTTTAATTTACCCCTGATTCATGTTGCATTTTATTACAGTTAAAAGTATGCAAGGAATTTTGAAATATTCTCACACTGCTTGAAATAACATCATAAAAAAAAGGGGTAAGAATCCCTGCAGCGGTGTTACGTGGTGTTAGAAGAATAAATCTGGATATTTGTTTAGGTTTAACAAAACATTCCACTAAGGGAGCAATGCAGTTCTAAAAATCATTCTTAACATTATATGCGAATTTTTTGCTTGACGAAACAAGTCTTGACAAATGAATGCGCAGCACAATTGCTCTGTCGGCTTTAAGTAGAGGCTCTTTGGCGCTGTCCCTTCTCCCCTGGCAAGTAGACTACCCGCAACACATTACCTACCCTCCGTTTACCCCCTCGACAGCCTGAGTTTTCGTCCTGATCCGCCCACCATCGCACCGACACTAGGTCAAACTTGGCTTGCCCGAAACAGGGTCAAGGACAAACAAGGTCAAAACCACACAGACACACAAGCGCCGCAAACAATTACCACTCCGCTTGGGTGAGAGAAAAGTTTCCACCTACTGAAACTTGTTTGAAATATTCTCCCTTTCAGCAATGTGGAATAGTTGTTTACATAGGGCAGTACTTAGACTGTCTATTAAAATAGTTATTCTGTTTTAGTTAAATATTGTGTCATTTGATGTTGTTATGGAATAAAAATAATTAGTTTCATGGACTTTAGAAACATAAATAATTTAATTCAGAGAGTGTTAAAATGAAAATGAATATTGATTCTTTTTTCGTTTTTTTAAACAAATAAGGGAAACTTTATTCTAGAAAAAAAATTAAAATATCAAAATTACCTTTCCTGTTAACGTATATTGAGTTTCAAATTCTATTATAACCAAACATCACTAGCCAACAATATTGAACTTAATAGCAAACACATTAAGTCATTAACCCATTTATTTTATTTGGACACTTTGATTTCTGGTTCCTCCAAGGTTAATCATATATATTTAACAAAATTCAGATGCGAAAGTCTATTAATATTTCAACATACATGTAAGCATTTAAATATATATATGCTCTTTTAGTTATTCTATGAAAATTGCGGGTTCCTAACAATAAAATAATGAACCTATGCCTCTCAAATTATTTATTTTTTTTATTGTTCCAATGTTCTAGCGAATATATCTATGATGCATTTCTGGAGCTTGTAAGATGCAAATAATCTCACGCATAGCTTGGTTTTATGGTTAATATACTTTTCTAATCTATATAGCTGATATTGGAATTAAACTCGAATAGAGGAACTTACATTTCTATTTTACTCCTTCCGTCATGTTGATGTAATATAGTTCTTCAGATGCACCAGAGTTTTGTTTGCTCAATGCATCCTTCCGTGCGACACGAAAGAACAGACTTGGTGTTTCCTGTTGAATGCAGTTCATCATTTACACAGCAGTTACACGAGTTTTTGCACAGCAACCTCGCTATAAATCTTTGCTTCATAAGCCAGGAAGGAAGTATATAACTGCTCAGCAACCAAACCGGTGGCTCAGGCAGTAACGCATATGGGAGATCCAGAGTTCAAATTCCTTGGAGCCGGCATTGTTGTTGCGTTTTTTCATGCTTTCCCCCTGATCACTTTGGGGAATGCTGCGATACATCTTTTCTCTCCACGAAATTTCCTGTTTATCTATTCCTTTGGTTCTAATACAGGGTAGAAAGTGCCCGTTGAGATGGGTTGGTGCAGCTTGACGGTGACTTGCCTTTTGGAAACTTTTCCTCTCTTGCATCTAATATAGAAGCGCACTTCTAAAGGGCTCCAATTCCTCTTGGAAAGGGGAGATGGCTCATCCTGCATCGGGGTGTTCTAAATTTGGAAACAATGTTAAGAGCCCTTCTATGTCCATGCCCCACCACCCGCAGATCCTGGCAGCTGCGGTGTTCCCTTCACATCATCCCTTACTCCCGGAGGGATAGGCATAAATGGCCAGCCGTTGAGCAAGGCTGAATACCGAAATATTTTATTCAGTCTCTAATAATACAATCCAATCCAGCCGTTAATCGACCACGAAAAACAAAAATTGACAAAATAGCAGCCATAACTTATTATGTATGCTATTTTTTCTTTCTTTTTAATTTTATTTTTCTTGTATGAAAAATAGCGTCAATGGCAGCTAAGTACTCAAATCACTATTTAAACAAGGGAAGAACGATATCATAAAGATATCATTCAGAAGTACACAAAAGATATCCCAAAATGCACCAAATATTTGAAAGCTGTGTTCGCTAATACATTTTTTAGGCTGTTCAAAAATATGAAAGAAGACCACATACGTTTTACCCTGTCTGTTAATTCAAACAAAATGTTTTTTTTAAAAAAGTTAGTTACAGTCACAAAAGAGAAATATTTAAATTTTAATACATTGAAAAATTGTGAGAAAACCACACTATTAGAAATGCACATTACAGAAGATTACTTAATAATTAATAGTGCTGGAAGGTGAAGTTGCTTAACACCAGTCACACAGTGTAACTGATACTGAACTCTACTTAGCATTCAGATGTTGACATTGCATTCTCTCTGTCGTCATGTACCATGCTTTGCGTCAGACTTCAGCTGATATCCTGTTTCTATCTCTAACCATTAACTTTTACTTTACTGAACGACTCTAGAACACCATCTGGAAAAGGCCAAAAATAAACTGAGTATCAAAGAAGGACCACTAAAATGAAATGGTAAAAGGGTTAGTGAACATAACGCACAACTGGAAAGTATATGACAAAACAATTTTAATTTGAAATAAAATAAACCAAGCCTGACGACGCGAATGGGTAACAGGATTATCAGTTTCATGGTGGTTAGCATTGCATGGCATTTCAGTTCTTATAAAGGGAGTTGCGCTTGAAATAAAGCGATTGATGCGTATAAACCTGGCCATGCTTATGAAGCTGAAAGTGTTTCACTTTTCTACAAACTCATACAGCATGTGATAATTTAAATGTGCTAAACAACTAGCTTAAGGAAACTACGAGTAAAGTAAAGGAATATCCTTTACAGCATATCGACAAGTAAACTTAAGTGGAAGATAATATTTGATATATTAATTGCATAAAAACTATAATTCTTGTACCAAAAATAAATACTCTAGATACTTTTCGCAACAGTTCCTTTCACCTAGTTTATTTTAGCACTTGCTGGTAGGGAAAAAAGTCCAACTTTTTTTAAGAGCATTGAGTCTGCTTTGTTCCTTATTAGATGTGTATGGAAAAAAATAATGGCCGGTTACGTTTCAGAGTGGGACGTTATTTGAAGAAAAAATAGCAGACTCAACCCTTACTTCAAAGCTTTATATGCGTAAAAAGACGGACGGATGGACGGACAGCTGAAAAAAGAGGATATAAAAAGGGAGATGCAAAGAAATCTTTTGAAGTGCGGAGATGGTTAGTTGCTCGCCTATGCAAAACACGTACAACTTGCTAAGCGTATAAACACAGGACCTCCCGTAGTTCTCGGAGGAGGCTGCAAGACAACTTTCCCACCACAGACAGAGACATGCCCTTCGCTCTCTCTTCTTCTCTTTCAAGGCATTAACCAAACTAAAAGACTTATGTGTACGCAAATGTGGCGGGAATGCTCTGATCAAAACCGACACAGGTGCAGCTGCACATTTAGTTAGCAAATAACTGCAGTAAAGTCCCTTGTTCCGAAAGCAGAGAATGCCTTTAGATCTGCGAAAAATCTTCAAGAAGGAACTCTTGTGCCACTTTTTCCTCTTAGCTCTTATAAAATGCAGATGTGCTCGACTAAAAATGTTTTAAAACCAAGACCAGAATACTAAATACAAAAAATCCATGGACCCATCCTCTTGTGGAGGTTAAAAAATGGTAAGCACCCCTCTTTATTCACTTGCTACCCTTCCAATAGACACCTTCACAGCTTTTCAGCGCTTCCCCTCTCAGGGGTGAAGCGGCGAAAGGGTTGCCCTGTGATAGTTAACAATTAATTTGCCACGGAAGTTTCTAGACATAATGAGGCAGACTGTGAGAGCGCCTGGGGCAGAAATTGCTTACTGGAGAGTGAGAAGCTTCCAGTGCTGTCACTTCGTGATGTCTGCTTTAGTCTCGAGAGACCTATTTCATGTTTAGAAACTGCAGCCTTTGATCAAATTATTTTGCAACTAGTTCACTGTATGTAATCATGTTGCATAAATGTTTACAGCACTATACGGAGAAAAGGAGGGTATTACTAGCTTTACAGTTCTGGCAGAACTTTAATATTTGTAATACCACTGGAAATCCCTTTTCCCATAACATTAGAATATTTCTTGTTACAGTTTTATGACAAAAATGTTGCTCAAGCATTGCACAGGAATTTAGATGTTAAATAGAGTACCAATGTTCATGTAATGAATGCATTTTCTAATACAAGGTGTCCCAAGATCGCCGAATTATTTTTCGGAATAGGCAACCAAATTATGCTGGGAGGTTTGGGAAAAGCAATAGTTGATTTAACAACTGTCAGTGCCTGTTAGCTTATGCTTCGTATATATTACCTCTGAAAATGGTTTTCTTTATGTCATTGCATAAATACTTTAAGGTGTAAACTGACTTTAAATTCAGAAGGTCAGAAATATTAAATGTAGGTACACAAGTAGAGGAGGAAATGAACTTGTATTAATAACTGTGTGGCGATTGAATATTAATTATGTAGTTTATTCGGAAATTTTAATATTATAGAAAAATTACAGGTAAAAACGTACTTACATAACGTCTTTGCCAATCTCTAAAATCCCTGAAGGTTGAAACCAATATGGTACAAAGGTATAGCTGAAAAAAATGTTTGGTGAATCTGGAACACCGAATATATCGTTTTTCCAGATTTATGGTAGTAAATTTCATAAAAACTTAAAAGGATCGGAGTTGCATACTTTTCATAGGCCGTTTATAAAGGTGGAGAAAGAATGTCTGTTTGTCACTTCTGTTCTTACTGCTTTCAAATTCTTTAAGTATTTATAGCTATATTTCTGGGTAACAAACTTCTAGTGTGGAACAAATTTTCGATGACAGACGTAAATTGATTTATACCAATTCTGTTCAGAAAAGAACCATTAACATGCAATATTAATCAATATTAAGTATATTTTTAACAAAAAGATCGCAATATTATGTGAAATATCACATATACAGAACGAGTAATGTTTAATCTAATGTGTATGATACATCTCGGATAATTAAAAAAAAAAAAAACTTTAAGTCATGAAAAGATAGTTACTCCCTTAAAAGAAGCTATAGAACCTTTCAATCCCGAAATTTCCTTTCCCTTTCTTTTTCTTCCTTCTCTTCTGCCGTCTATGTCTTATATTCTTTTTTCTTCATGCCAATTTACGCTATACTGCCTTATTTCCTGTTCTTTCTCGTTTCAGTTATGTGTTACTCTTTCTATTCAAAATTTCGCCTTCTTTCTTTCCTTTCTTTTGCTCTTTTATTCTCTTTTATTCTGTTTATACGGATTATTGCCCACCTCCAAAAAGTATTCTTTCCTCATCGTTCAGATTCAAATGAACTAACTTAAGTCGTGTATCACAGTAGAGTAAATTTAGTAACCCCTGCAATATGCCTAACAGTTATCTTTAAAGCCAAAGTTGTAAAAATTATCTCTCTCAAAGTTATTCTACATACTCCTATACTTCTGTTGCCATTTGTATATTCGCTGAGTTTCCTTTTCCTGACTCATGCTTTGATCTCTTCTCTGCTCTCTTACTTATTCTCCTTTTTTGTCTCTTACCTTTTGTCCTCTTCACTTCCGCTTTCTTCCTATGCTTTTCAGTTCTATGGTATATAAAGGTAATAATAATAATAATAATAATAATAATAATAATAAAATTTATATATTTTACTGTCGTATAAATAAAAACCTTCCTTTATATCCCAGTTGAATTTTTCCGCTTATCTGAGACCGTTAGTTATGAAGTTATTCTGATTTTTAATTGTTTTTTTTTCTCTACGTATAGGGTAACCGGGTAATTGAAATGAGTTTTCGACCAAGGAACAAAAGTTTTTTCTTACATTCTTTTTAATCGAACCACTATCGAAGTAACCCAGTGCATAGCTAAATCGCAGTTGTCTATAATTCACACGTGCTTGGCATTACATTACCATTCCAAGTTTTAGAGCCCAACAAGTTACCATTTTTATACATCTTAATGTTATCCAAATCCAAAAATTATGTGACGTTGCCTTCTTTTAACATCCTCTCTGTACATAAAAAACCACTCCCCAAATACTAGGCTATATTGGCTCTTCAGTCTGCAACAAGAGAGTCATGTTGTATAATTTTCCTAATCGGAATTGAATACAAAATCTCAGAATTATAACAACCGTTCCTAATTAGTACTCTGTTTTCATAAGAGACTACCAAACATGGAATTGGCTGAATAAATCGAGAGGTTGCTAGAGAAGTCTAATACAAACACTGCACTCAGCAAAAAGGTTGAGTTCAGAATAATATTTTATTAATATTTAAATTCGTTTACCAATAGAATCACAATAAAACAGGCTATTCATTAACACCGCTAAATATTATAAAAAGCTTAAATGTCCACTATAAATGCATATCCCTGAAATATTCAGTGATTTAGAAACCGTATTTCACAATAGCGTGCTTTAGTTAGAAATATTGTCCGTTTACGAGCTGTTTTACACCTAGATCACTAAGCCTACCACATCGGCAGAATCCGTACTTCGTCTCCAATTCCTAAAGAAATGTATACTCATAGAAGATGCTGGGATTGTTCGTTTCCTTCTGATAAACGGGCTATGTATATGGTAAAACACATTCTGATTGACACTTTGGAAACTTGTATACAAAAACACTTAATGACAAAAAGAATATTAATACGTCAAAAACAGATTAACTTCAGTCACGCATTATTCCTTAGTTCATTGCCAATATTTTCCTTTATATTCCAAAGTCTCTCTAATTTCGGGAGTGATTTTGTTGGTGAACGTTTAAGATTTGGCCCAATATTTTTTTTATTCGTCTGTTAAAACTGCAGTTTCCCTTTGTGTATTTTTGTTTTGTTTATTTGTTTATTTTTTGTTTTGTTTATTTATTGTTGAACCGGTAGATTCAAAATCCTTCACAAATCGTGAACTGCAGTTCTGTAATAAGGCAATTGTTCAGGGAAGTTCTGGATAAGTTCCGAACGGATTCGTATTTAAAATAATTTTTATACACGTGTGTTACTTTATAGTCAATTAACCATCTTCACGAATGAATATATACCGTTGTGAGACCGGCAGGAAAATGTTCGGAAATTGAAGTTCAACGACATAACAAAGAAGGAGTTGAAGACTAGAGTTGAAGTATGGGCGCCACCTGCTGAGGTCGCTCCTTAAAACACCGCGTGAGCTGCCAGGGTTTATACCCCTATAATTTCGCCCTAGGTAAATATAGGATTATTTGACTAGCAACCTTTCGAAAACTTCGTAAATTATTAATTATTAATTTAAATTAATTTAAAAATAATTAAAAAAGGTTATTTAAAAATAAACATATTCTTATGTTAAAAGAACATATAAACATCTTAAATTATATTATTTTTCTTTTAGTCTGCATGCTATTTAGCAACGTCTCTTCCGAAAAGTGTTAATTTCCTATCATTTCTTTCTTCCATATTATAAAATGGAACAAAGAGAAAAATACTTCGTTTAGGTGAACACATACTAAAGAATTGATAGTATATATTACTGATGAATTTGAGCTCGAAAAATAGAATAATAATATCTGCTTATAATGTAATTTCCAACTATGTGTCTGAATATTTATATTACCGGTTGTGAATTTCAGCATTTTGTATGAATGCATTATGAAGCTAAGCTTTGCATTTTAAAACAATTGCAGCAAAATAATTATCTCTAAAAGCTAAAAATGTGCATGCGTACAAAAGGTACAAAATAAGAACTACATGAGAATGAAATTGAAAGCAAAACCAATGTCATATCATTTGGAGTACTCGAGTATTCTTGAAGTTTGCGCGAGCAAATTCTATGTTTCGCTTATATTTCTAGGACAATGTGACGTAGTTCATTTCTCCCTTTTTCAAATGGTAGAAAGTATGCAACATTATTGTTAACTTAAAAAGCAAAGGCAAAACTATTGGTTCTTACTGTTAGAAACAAATGAAAGTGAGATTATTTATTTAACGTTTCGCAAGATCTCGTATCCTTACATATAAGCAACTCGTACGTACCTAAGAACACCATATTGCATCGAAGATCTGCTCCTTCACAAAAAGCATTCAAGGTATTTGAATGCTTTATTAAAGAGAACAACCCCTTACGATTTCTTAGAAGGTTACTTTTCTTTTATTCCGCCCCAACATGCATAGTAACCCCAAGATTAACCACCCCTTCATGGTTTATTAACTTGGAGCAGCCTTCATTATTCCGAAGAAAGGACGTGCCTCTGTCGGCAGCCTTCGCAAACAAAATTGTGTTGTAATACAAGAATTTTTTCCTCAAGAGCTTTGATATTCAAAATCAGAACAACATAAGGATGATGTTGGTGATCTAATCCAGTATCTTGGTCCTGGGACAGACAATAAAAGCATATTGCGTGGGGTTAAGAGTGCCTGTGATCTAGATGTTTATCTATGAGACAGATGTTTTCAATATGAAGGACCTCCTTTCACTTAGAGGTCTAGTCTGCATTCTGCAAACTAAAATGTAGAATATACTACGTATATGTCACTACTGAAGGGGCACTTATACAATATTTTCAAACTGTTTTATGCATTGGTGCACAAGTCTATGTCCTTCATAGAAAATGTTGTTCTACTACCTCCATATATTTCATGCATTCTTTTTAGAAAATGATCATTCATTTGAATTAGCGCTTCTTTGAAAATTTAATCATTTTAATATTTTTAATAGTGTTTAACGCTCGTTTTTACTGCTGTGGCACCACAGGCGATGGACACTGATGGTTCATGAAATTAAATGATATATTGTAAAATTATTTTTTTAAGAAAAGTAGCGTTCTAGGCTTAATTTTAGGATACTTCCTTGGCATTTTTCATTTATGATGACTTAAGAAAACCTGGAAAAAAAACTCAGTCAGTGGGGTCGGTTCTGACGGGAATCGCACTCCAGACCTCTCACTCACTTGTCCGTGCCTTAACGACCTCGACCAGCCGTGTAGTTAATTTAATCTTGAAAGCATACCACGTCACTGTTTTTCACGAACATAAACACAAATACATCGCAGATAGGCGATCAAGATATTAAGGTTCATTTCTATAGTTCTGTGTTACGGAACGTATGATAGAATCGTTGATTCACACTTACTATTCTTTACTGATGAAGCATGGTTCTATATACGCAAAACAATAGTATTGGAATAAGAAAACCGCGATTTTTACACGAACCCCCTTGCACGACGAGAACAGCTGTACATATATGTGGTGTAGTAAATGCATGCAGGTTATAATATCCATCTTTTTCTAGAATGCCATAAATGCAGAAAGATACAGGAATGACATACTGACACTCTTTATTAAATAGTTCATTGATGTTGAATGTCTATTCCAATTAGAGCTCATACGTGTGAATGGCAATTTTGTAAAAATATGCTAGAAGCACGTTATGATAGCTCTAGTTGTAATTGTGAAAACTTTTATTTGCGCAGATATTACATCCGCTTCTGATTATCGATCTGCCATCTGCCGTGAGACGGGCGATAAAACCATGAAAGATGCTGTACTTCGGTTTTTCAGCACTCAAGAACTGAGTTACTGCATTTTTTCATAATTTAGCAATAGTATTAAGTGTTACAGAACCATTGCACAGAAACTGTTGAACTATTTCATCTGTATTTCAATGAAAGATCCTATATTTCTCATACTAGTTGTAGTGTCAAAACATTTTCCACTCTTTTTGGAAACATCTCCCCATTTTTAAGTAAGATGTTGCTCAGGTATGTCCTATTAAAAGTATAACTGCGTCTTTCATATAGCCACTTCCGTTGTAAGACAGTTTATTTATATGGTATAATATTGCAATATACATTTATGAATGATATTCCTAACTTAATTCAGAATTTTCTGGGTTAAATGACATGTCTGCGAGTTTTTATCGTCTTTCCCAAATCTTTTTATAAATAAATTACTATAATATGTAAATAGATACCAAACTGTATAGTGTATTATTTCCCCACTTTTTAAGTAAATTATTATTCAGACATCCATGCCCAGGATAAGGGACTGTTAGTCGAAAGAACCCACTTGCACTTCCGTTTCTTACACTAGGAAGATCAAAAGACAAACCTGAAAAACTATATTCGGATTGAATTCTTTTACTCAATGGAATGTAAAAAAAAAAGAAAAAGAAATAAATAAAAAGAAAAACGACGTTCAGAAACATTATAACGAACATCCCTGAGCATGACAAAAAAGACGTGAAATATCCACAAAAAATTTCTCATGAGGCGCTGGGAGAAAAAAAATTCACACATTTAGCTTGAGGCGTGGTATTCAAATAAGGTCGCAAGCTCTTCAAATTTTTTTGTGTACGTGTTTTGTTCTTAAGGCAGCGTTTCCTTTCATAAGAACGATAGGAGACAGGGGTGGGGAAGTGGCCGCTAGGGAGGGAGGGGTGCGGCGTACTAAGGTAGTTAAAACGATTCATCACTGTCCTTCTGAAGAAAGGTTCCATCTGTCTAATTATTTCCCTAAACCCCTTCTCTAACTTGCATACAATCTACGGATAAAAATTACCTCAACGGATTTTCACGAGGTAATGTCTCTAGAATACCCCGGAGGCTGTGTGAAGAACAGAAAAAATTACTTTCTTAACTCTTAGGGTGTTAGAGACAAATCATTCATTTACATCCTTACGTGACGGATCAAAAGTGACTCAAGTACAAACTACAAGACTGCAAGCTTTATGTACATGTCATTCAAATGAGTAAACACTACGTTGTTTAATTCCTTAAGTTGGATAAGAGCCCACGTGTTTTGTTTCTGACCACTTACAAAGGATGCTTATTCTTTTCTTGAAACCAGGCATACTTTTCCACAGTCCTCCGTGCGTCTACTTTAGACCGCTTCTCTGATGTATGCTCACATTTCATCCAGTCTTGATATCCGTAAATTTTACTGCTTTTATTAGACCTCTGGGTAATCATTTCGCACGCAGTTTTTTGAAATGCAATTAGTCATGAATTATAGTGTGTGCTAAGTCGTGATTGGTGCTTAGTTATTCAGCAGCGATGTTTCAGTTGCATTAGGTCTTTGTTATAGTATCTTCTCGTCACTGTCCGCGGGAGAGCAGTTTTCAGGCTTCCATTGTGAGATACTTAGAGCATTCACAGAGTCTGGGACATGAGTTGCTTCCGTAAACTCTTTCCATTTGCTGATGAACCTTTAATAAGGGTATTCTCTCTATTCAATGTTATAATGTGAACTACTTTTGGATTATGAAAACAATATATCAGGCTTTCAGAAAAAGAAACTATTGGATATATTAATTATAATTCACTCAGCCTCTTGTTTTAAATCTTATCAGTAGATAACAAACCACTTTGAAAATACAAGCATAAAGGCGGAATGCGATTTATGTTCCAGTTCTCTGACATTTACATTAACGGAAACACACTTATATAAACTAAAACATAATAAATTATCCCTTTTTATATGTTTTATTCCTAAACATGTTTTATAATATGTATAGATTTCACTAGAACATAGGCTAGATTTCATTGGACATTATTAGCAGAGTATTAGGAGACATTTTCCAGGATGGGATGAATATACAAGTAGAAAGGAGGTCAAAAATTAGAACTTCGTGAATAAACAAATGATTTCGTACGGTACTGTGTGGTGCGACAGACGTTAACTCCAAAGATAGGATTTTGTTTGTGTATCGTTAAGAGGACTAAAAGGACAATAGCTTACGTTAAAAAATAATTTATTCTCTAAAATATAGAGCGGTGAATGACATTATACTGTAGTTCTCAAAACTCCTTACCACTTCCAAGAAGACCTGTAGGTACTGGACGTTTAGTCTGTTCATGACAGCACCTCCGCCATTGACCAAGGTTTACATTTAACTGACTAAGATCCATATAGATGCCTGTAGTTTCATATTAAAGTGTCTGAGACCTACTCTCAAAATACTTAATGTCAAACCTTCTTTCTACTCGTAAATCCTCTGCACGTAAATTTTTCGCATCCTCTATCTACAAGTAAAGCGCATGTAACAATTATGGAGATGTAACTACTGTTATTAAAATGTTGTGTTACAGAGAGAAGCAAATATTTAAAATATATATAGAGTATATTACTGCACGAGATAAGATATCATGATAGAAATTAAGTTAAGTGTAATTTGACAAATTCTGCAAGTAGAAAAATTATAAAACGAAATATTTTTAATATTGAAGCGAGAGCATACTAATAAATAAGGCAGCAAATTCTCCGGCTTTAGCGGGCTATTCTGATGAATCAATGACATTGCATTAGAAATGTTTTCTTATATTCTTTATTTTCCTAAATATTTCATTCAATGTTGATTTTCTATTTTAATATCACACAATAATACTAACTGGGAGCAGCACAAATTCATTTTTTTTTCGTATATAATAATCACCATTTTTGTTCTTGTCAAGGTACATGGCATGAAAGTAAGAAAAACACAAAACGAAATTACGTCTGTTTCAGTGGAAATATACAGGTATAATTTGTCAGTTAAACAGCTGAATGATGATAGAAATATGCGGGTACACATGAATTGGTGATAAATCTTCAATAATAAGAACTGTCTTTTCCCTAACGTGAGTGACGAAAAGACGATATAAAGAAAATGCAGGAAAAAATTAACATCCGATGTTTATTTGCTTTCTCTTCTTTTTCCTTTACTTTGTTTCATTTCTTTATTACTTTCTTTACCTATTTTCCTTTAATGTTGTGCTAAAGTTCCCTCTTTTCTCGTTGTTCTATTTTATTCGTTCTTTAATTTCTTCCATAATAATTGTAATGCGATCTTTATCAGTGAATTTTCTTCTTATAATTGTAAAAGATGTGCGTTTATTTACATAGACTTATGCATAAAAATATTTTTCACACCACTCACACCACACCACTCTACTGTCATCTATGTCCCACTAATTTGATGTTAACTATTCATTACTAAAGCTGAAATGTTCGCAGACCACTTTGAAGCTGTGGCAACTTCTTTTTTCAGTATACTACCGTATCACTAGGATAGCATCCGGGAAACATTAAAGAGGTAAGTAAAAACAGAATAACCAGATTATCGTTTGCATTATATTTAAGAATTGCTTGAATATAAATCATCCGATGTTAAAGCCTTTATGTTATACCCACCCGCAAACCCGAGGAGTTGCAATAGATAATAGTATGGATGAGAAATCAATTTCAAGCCCAATTCATATACTTTTTTTGCTACTATGACTGTCTATGCATGAACTATGGGTTACTCTGGTGAAAGAGCTCTTTTGTAAGCGCCAATGTTAACCAATTTTTCCTTCAATTTCGACTTTTAAGCGATCCAACAATAATAAGTTTCTCTTTCAATGGTTTACTTGGATCATTAATCGACAACTTTATTTAAAAAATTGACCATTACCTTCCCAGTCAACCAATCGATCTTTGGTGCTCTTTCACCAGTCATTGTCCATATACTACCGTTTTGACGCAGGTATCAAGAGCCCTGCGTCTGGTCACTTTGAGTACACGTTAAGTGTTCTTCAATCATAGAATCTTAGCTTTATATGAGTTCATTCAAAAAAAGCAATATTTATAATAAATATAAATAACACAAAAATAATATATTTTGAATTAAAAATCTCATTTTTTTCATAAAACATAAAGGGATTATAAACAATTTAAAAAAAGCATAAGCTAACATTGAAGTAAACCAAAAGAACTAAAAAAATCATTACCGTATATACGAACCATAGAGACTAAACAGAGCATGATGATTCAAAACAGTTGAAGCCGCTCACCGCTCTCATATCTGCAGAAAGCTTTGGGTTTAGACTTTTTCTTTGTCCATTTGTACAGTACCTCACTCATAGTACTTAACAGTCATCAATACCGTACAGTACTTGCTACATAAGTTAACCAACCTGCATCAAATAATGCTCAATTAAAAATTAGTTTGAGCTTGCAGCAAAAATGAAAAATTAACAAAAAGAGAACACTTTTGTACAATATGAGAGAATAAAATATATCACTAAAACTTTACTCTTAATACACTAATATGATTAATTATGAAGTCAAGGCCGTGCATACTCGAAAGTTTCGAGTCGTCTTTTGAGAATTAATTCTTTGCAACAAGGTCTCCAGGATATATAGACTCAAATGGGGGAGATTCCCGGCAATCGTCGGATAGGGCATGGTAGCTCATATAGTAAGAGCATTTGATGACAAAGTAGGAGATCCGTGGTTCGGGTCCCAGATGTTACCTCAAATATTTCCTATTTGAGCTTGACTCCAAACCTTAGCCTAACATATGACTCGTGTGAAGAAATCCTAATTAAAATATATTAAAATATGTTCTAAAGTAAGTACAAGATAATTATTTTATGAAATGTGGTGATAATACCGTTGTGGAGGCGGAATATTTTTCTCTTGGGCCATACAAATGAAATTTACTTAAAAGTGTGAGTTGGTATCAACACAGTATCCCAAGACCCAAAGAATGATTTATCGTGAAAAAGTATCCATAGGTACCAAAAAGTAATTTTTCACTAAAATACAGTCAGTGGGAAAGCAATACTCCATACACAGCTAAAGTGTTGCGAATTGCTTCATACTTATCGATGCCCGATCTAATAATGAGAGATCGAAATTTCGTCCACGAAGATAATAGGGGAGTTTTTTTTTTTTTTTTTTTTTTTTTTTTTTTTTTTTTTTGTCCACAATAAACAATCACGATATCCATTGCGCGCAAAGTGTAGTCATTCATTTGAGATATCTACATTCAGCTATTTCGCTTACTTATACTTGGCAGTGTTCAAATACATCATGCTGGATTCCTTTCGTGAGACTGAGCGTACGAAGTGCGCTTTATCTTCGGTATATAACGACCACGTTTAAAGGCGTTTATAGGAAATAAAAAATATTTAATGGTATTACAAAATTCCGATAAACTTAATTCTGTTCGCCTTTGATCTGAGTAAAAATATCACTATATGAAATTATCTCCCCCCATTTTTATGGCAGATGCGACAGTTGTAGATTGAATTGACTGTCAAGCGTTAACTATGCGTACACATCTGCTGAAACTTTGTCACAGAATGAGGACATATGACCATTTTTTCTCTCTCTCTATTATATGGAACTTTTCAAATGACCCTCGAGTTTACCCATGCATAAAAATGTGCGAATTGCCGTTCCTTTATAATGATCAAGTGCACTGTTTCTTCCAATTTGCCAAATATATGTACAAGTTAATCTCCGTTTCCAAACTTATAACTACTCGTAGATATAGGGGGGTTGTCAAACTAGATGTTTGCAATGCGTATCACTTCATTTCTAAGTGACAGACAGTGTGCCTGGGTCACCATAACATAATGCCATAGATCAATATTACGATCCTTCGTTTCTGTGCACTGCAGGTATTTATAGTTCGGAGTGACTTGGCGTTGGCAATCCCTGAGATATAAGGTTACGGAGTGATGCCCTATCTCTGCACTTTTATTGTTTAAATTGGTTTGATTTGATATGTTACTCATAAAAGTTACTAACTGTACCATCTCATTACACTTTCTTTATAATCATATCCTAAAGCATGTTACTCATAAAATTAAACTATTACGAGGTTATGATTACCTATAACATTTTAAAAGCCATTTCGCGGAAACTAATTTTAAATATATTTATAGTAATTTGGATAGAAGTATTTTTTCATGTCTACATAAAAGTTAACAATAACATTTTAAACTACTATGAGAACTTTTTTTTATATGTCCTATGCTGCAACAAATGTTTCAAGGGAAATGAAAGCCCCAAGTCATATTTATTTGAACCAAATAGACACACAGCAACATAAACATGACTGATGAGCCCGCGAGTTCAAAATTGGAACGCCCTACAGCAGTTTAGAGGGAAAACATGGGCCGCAAAAGAATGAGGTAACAGCAAATGACAGCTGCATTTTCTAAACAATTTGATAATTGTGGAAAACTGAAAGAAGAAGCTGTGTCCATTTTGCTCCACCTCAGTTAGCGCACATTGCATATATACAATTTAATTAGGACATAAGGGAGCCTGCCACGGTATCCCAGTTCAGAAGCGACAGATCAAAGAAAGGCTCAACAATAACATTGATAATAAATGTCAGGATGTTGATATGTACACTATTCAGAGATATGAGCAACTCTTAAGATGGAGTAGCTGTAAGGTTGGTAAAATTCATTTTAATATTTTAATAATTTGGATTTTTTAAGCGGAGTTCCCTTTTTTTTTTTTTTTTTTGAGTAGTGTGTAGCTCCGTATTTACTGCTGAGGCACCACAGGTGGTAGACACTGACGATACATGAGATGAAATGATATATTGGGAAAGGATGTTTTTTTTTTAGGAAGGAAACGTTCCAGGCCTAAGTTTAGGGTACCCCCCGGCATTTGCCGTATATGAGGACCGAAGAAAACCTGGAAAAAACCTCAGCCAGGGAGGAGGGTCCTGACAGGATTCCAACCCCAGACCTCCCGTTCACGAATCGGCGCCTTAACGACTTCGGCCATTCGTGGCGGTTGTAAGTGGAGTAATAAATGCATTTATTATTGTGCCTTTAGTTGGATCGGATCCTGGTTCCCTGGATAATCCAGTAGGCAGCTGCTGATGAACCGAGGACTGGAGTCTCAGGCAAGCAAACTAAAATTTGTATGTAATTATTTAGTATTTAAAAAAATGTAAAACACTGATAAACACTCCCACAGCAGTAGATCATCACTGCACGTGGAATTTTCTACTGCTTAAAGCAGTACGGTGCGGTAAAACAGGGTTTCTATCAGTAGGCCAATTAAGCATTTGATAATGCTCAAAGGCTCTCCAGTTGTATTCAAGGAAAACATGAGGCACTTTGTTTAACAGTGTTGAACGCCCGTTTTTACTGCTAAGGCATCACAGGCGGTGGACATGAAATGAAATTATAATTGGAAAGAAGTTGCAGGTCTAAAATTAGGGTACCTCTCCGATATATGCCATTTATGGGGATTGAGGAAAATCTGAAAAAAACCTCAGCCAGAGAGGACGGTCCTGGTGGAAATCGCACCAGACCTCGGTCATTCATGGCGATTGTATGATATCATCCGTTGACAGTATAGCTTACAGTAAAATTTTAAAACATATCTATACTTATGATTTTGGACTTTAAATACTAAGCATCCCTTGCAACAGGTTCACTTTTAAAACACATTTTACACCTGCACATTAAGGCTTTCAGAACCTTTTTTAAAAAAGTTTACACAAGTAAATAATAAAAATTGGTTGTATTGATATACGAGTTTATTCCAAAGGTCAATGAAATAAAGGATGTTTTGAAAACAAAGGTCATTTTCTACATATTAAGAATAGAGAAGCGTTTGGTGTTTCAAAGTGAGTGTAGGAGGAGAGTTTTCCTGTAAATATGATAATAGTATTTGCGGAAAGCAAACTAATCCTCCTTGTGCTGGAAAACATCACCAGTGTCCCGCCTATAGGTAGGCAAGGATGGCAGATGTCGATGATGATAGCATAAGTGAGTCCAGTTTAGCCAGATTTTTTTCACACAAAATGATGTCATCAAATTCCTGTAGCAAACTAATAATTTCTGGATTCCAATTATTTTGCTGCAATTTTGTTTCTTCTATTCGAATGTACTTTTGGTTATATTTTCACCTTTCTTTAACGATGCATTATTTTATAATTAAGGATAAACTCTTATATTAAGGAAATTTTAAGAAGCAGAGCTTATACAAATCACAGATCTACAGATCTACTGATGTTTTTTCCATAAACAACTTTAAACAAATAAACATACACGGTTGTTATGATTTAACACGCTATAGCATTAGGATTAGCTATAAAAGACAATTTATACAGACTGAGTCAAAACACTTTGAAAATTTTAAAATGTTCCATATCAGCACCTTTTGTCACGTGTTAATTTTGTAGCCAAGTTCCTCCAAAACGTGAAGTAACTTGGATCTGTCTATTGTCTCTAGAACGATACGGACGCTCGTGTTCAATTTTACTAGGTCAGTTGGTAAAACAGATGAATAAGTCAGCGGGAGGTAGATTCTGTGAACGAGGTGGTCACTTCATCAATTGTTGATAGCATGGTTCCAACGCTGCGGTAGTCGCTGGTTTAGGTGCTATGAAAAAAATAGGGTGCTGCCCATTCATCCTGGAACATGAATATATGACTGTCTGTCTTCAGCCATGGCGTCAGCCATTCGTTTGATATTACGAGGCAAGTCATTCTCGTGACGTTGTTTTTTGTGAAGAAAAATTAGCTGTACACATTACTTTGCAAAATGATACAGAAAACATTCATTTTGGTCAGTCATAATAATTGCACATAAGCGTGAAGATTCTCAATGCTTCACTGTCTATTGGCCTTTCCGCTTACACGGTAAGTGACCTCGTCATTGAAAATCTGACAGCGTTATCGTTTTCTAAGCGTTGTTGCATTTCCCGTTGTCAACTTCTACAACCACTGCAGCAATGCAACGTGCCAAGTTGTACGCTTTTTTCTGCGCTTGAATATTAAGGCTGCGCTGATAAGCTTCCTGAATGCCTTCGAAGACCGAAGGTCGATTTACCCTTATACACCTTGAATTGCTCATACCAGTTAAAGATGGAGCTCTTAGAAAGTGGGACCTTGTGAAATCTTTTACGAAACCACACTGAACCGTCGGTCGTAATCGACCCGATTGTGAGAAACTCCAAGACACAACATGCCGTCTCCTCTCCTATGACAGTCATTTTACTACAGCGCAGCATTACGGTGACAATGGAAGTGCGTGAACAACAATGTGTCTAACAGAGTAAGAATAAAAACTTGAAAAGATGCCTTTGTTACTCATGAATTGAATCTGCTACGCAAACGATTGATGCATTTGCTCAAGTCTTTTAGGCTCATCCACTCCTCAGTTCAGTGCTTCTGAGGTCGCCTACGAGTATAATATTTGCATTCTTGGATAGAGAAATATATGAAACCAAGTTTTTCTCAGTTAAAATGCAGGCTTTTTATAAAGCGGTAAAGAAAAAAGAAAGAAAGGAAAAAGTGTGGCTCTTGATTGGAGAAAATTCTGGGGGCTTAACCTTCATCCTGTAGGATGCAACCCCTCAACCCGAGGTACTGGAATGTCGGGTGTTCCCAGAGCTCATCTACTCTGTGAGAGACAGAGAGTAAAATTGAGTGAGAGAGATAGAAGAGAAGGTGTTAAGTGACTCACTTCGAGACTTGAAGGAACGGACAGGCCTGAAGTACGAGATGAGATGGCCCCGTCGCGAGCTTCAGGAGAGCAGGGCACTCAATGGTCAAGAACGGCAAGAAATAGGACCGTATGGAGAAACCTTTAGTCAGAGTGTTCAGGCAAAGTGTGTATAAATTTGGTAGTGTATTTCTGACTCTCTTGGATCAGCCCACCAAGACCAAGCGACTACCTCGGGTTCCTACTTGTGTAGGAACGGGATTTGATAGCATTTCATTCATTCGATACATTGTGCAGTGCATCTTCAGGCACATGTTTCGTGTTCATTTTCTTGCTCCAAATTTGCTACAACATTTCAACGAGAGTAAGAGTGTGCTCATAATTGCCTTAAAAAGTGAAGTGACGACCAAGTGGAGATGGAGGGTAGAAAGAAAGAAGTGTAGCCTGGGTAAAGCTACAACGTCAACATTTGGAAACGTTTGACTACACGCTGTTACTTTGGCTTGAACAATTGGTTTGTAATGCAAAGGTCCTAAATGCCTCAAGGCCTGACTATGGTTGAGCAGTAGAACAGTGATTATAGTGAAAGTTGATAAGGCCACTGGTGATTTAGAGAAGCCATGGACTGAGGAAAAAAGCAAATGAGAATATATGAAGAGACACACATAGATCACTGTTGCACTGAACTCATGCTGAGCTGCGGGTTGGAAGGGTCAAATGCAAATTTGTAGCTCGGTACAGCCCCTTTGGACAAAGTTACGCGCATTAAAACGTTCCCTGAGAGAAGCGTACGTGCGTCGGAAGCGCAATCATGTCCTAAGGTGCTGAATGTTACTTTGTAAAGTGAAGATAATGTTATACTTGGCAGCGTCATCAGAAGCGGAACACTGCTCCCTACAGCCACTTCACAAGCAATTTTACAGTAAACCTTGGAATTATCCGAACCACATGGCGAAAAATTATGCCAATTATGGAAAATTTCCTTCAGAGTTCGTAAAATTATTTATAAACTACTTAAAGAGTTAGGTTTTATGAAGTAGGATGAAGTGAGATATTTAAGAATGCTGACATGCATATTAATTACTCCATACCAAGTTTCAATATATTGTTGCTAACATATTGATACTACAATAAACTGTCTTCTCCACGAGTTAAAATATAAAACTTATCTCTATCACTCTCATAAAAAGTTTCTTTATTTTTTTTTATCTTGTCTGCATAAACTTATGCTGTCTAATACGTTATGAAAGTTATTTACAACAAGAAAAGCTTGCAGTAGCACGCCGATGGCTAAACGTTTCACAGTCGGAGGCGCAAATGATCACGTGACAAATATAAGCGACAGTCTCATATCCCATTCTCGCTAGGAGCACGTTGCTTCCCCCCCCCCCTTTTATTAAAAGAAATGCTCATAACAGGTAGCATTAGACGCCATCGGACTCCGGGCTCCTTGTTGCATCATAAGTTCATTCCGTCTTTCGATTCCATTCTATAAAACGATATCGGCATGAACTTTAAGTGTCTAGAAATAAAAGTACATAAAATATTCCTGATACCTGTGTTGCTACACAGATCACTACTTCACAATGGTAGTCTTTGATTTTAAAATTCGTTTTTCTGAGTTGATCTGTGCAGTAGTCCGCTTTTTGAACAGTTTATAGCTCAAAATATAGCGAAGTGTCGCAATGATTTTGTTCTTTCTGTCTACTACAAAGAGATACATTTTTTCTTTCTTATAATATTTTAACTGGAATACCAGATGTTGCAACTTGTTAAACTATTAAAAAAATTGCAGCTTGTTAAACTAAATGCAAGAAAGAAAAAAGGTGTTTTGGATACGCAAAGCTGTTGCTTTTAGTATTGCATATTTTCAGTTTTACAAATTTCTAAAAGTAGTAATGGTGGCGATTAAATGAGAGAAATGGCTTAGATGAAGTAATTTTTACATATAATTTTGCTCAATAACTACATATGATAGTCTTCAAGGTTTATTCATTTATTCTTCGTATGTATTTATTGCTATTCTATTCGTTAAAAGTAAATTAAATAATAATAATAATAATAATGATGATGATGATGATGATGATAATAATAAGAAAAAGTATAAGAAGAAGAAAAATAAAAGAATGGCTAACGTAAAATTAGAATTAAAAGTAAGTGTATACAACTGAGTTTTTAATGTCTTTTAACATAGCTATATATGAAATAAGTAGGCATGCCCAAGCGCAAGAGTTGGAAATTTAAGTACCTGATAATGTGAATGAAACAATTAATGCAACTTAAATCATCTATGATGTCAACTTCTACTGACTCAAAATATTCTTTGACTTCAGTTTTGTTATATGGTGATTTATTCAAGGGGTTTTTATATTTTATTTTCGACCCCTATTTTCCATAACTTGTTTAATTTATATATTTATTTTGACAATTTAGCCGGTCCTAGTAATATAGTGTTAACCATACTTGCCTCTAGACCCAAGGTCTCGGGTTCCAACCCGGCTAGAATCGATGGAATTTTAGGATGTAAAACACCGAAGTATGGCTTCCTTCGGAAGGTAAATAAAAACGTTTTTCCCGTGCCGTAGATTCATGGCACGTAAAAGAACCTCAATCCTAGAAGAAGAGGCATCTGAGCAAAATTTAGCGAACGCTTCAGCCCTAAATTGATGAGACGCTAATAATCAGAGTTGTTAAAGAAAGTGAATAAATAAACCAAATAAATATATTTTAAAAATTTTAACAATGTAGAAATATTTCCTTAAAGTTAGCTCAGACAAATAAAAGATGTTTTCTTTTTTCTTTCTTTCTTTCTTTATTTCTTTCTTTCTTTCTCTCTCTCTCTCTCTCTCTCTCTCTCTCTCTCTCTCTTCTTTTCTTTTTTTCTTTTTGCAGAAGCATCAAAACCATAGCGCTCAAAAACAGATTAAACATAGTTATGTATTTCTTAATATAATTTTTAAAAGCATATATTTTAAAATTACGCAGGTAAAATGAAGTGATGTTAGGAATATTGCGAGCCAATTCAACAATACTTTCCGGTTGCAAGAGTCACAAACATCAAGAGAATAGCTTACATTTTTTCACTTAACACAGGACACGCTATTGCATCACTTCCGTCTGTGTATTGATATTAATCAATTTGAACGCTTCTTATATTATGAAAAGTGATTCCTAAAATAAATTAATGGAAAATATAAAGCGCCATTCTAAATCTTACCCGACAACCTTCCCTAACTTCAATTTTTCATACGCTGGGCGGTTGGTTGCATATCTATAGATATAAAAATTGTTCTGTTGCCACTATAAGTTTCGTTTTTTACATCCTATACCTTCAGGTATAAAAGAGACAATAAAAATATAAAGTAGGCATATTGGTAAAAAATGGGTTAAATTATGAATAGTTCTTACGTTGACTGCCTTCATATTCCAAGCGAATGCGTTATTATTATTATTATTATTATTATTATTATTATTATTATTATTATTATTATTATTATTATTATTATTATATTCAAATTATACGGACAAAAACAACTCTTAATGTTTATACCACTTGTGTGCTTAAGACTGGTACTGTTCTAATGAGATCATATTTCTACCATCGCAGAAGACTCAGAATGAATTTCCTCCCTTTGTGAAACAACATTAAAAACGAATATTGCTGCAGTTTTGATTTATTTTACACTACTCTAAAAGGTATTTTGATGACGCCATTCAGTGATTAGGTTGTGGAATAGAGTGCTTACAAATTATTCCATGCCTCAGTTTTGAATATATGGTGCTGCAAATAAGATAGGAATGTTTTGATTTTCATTGCCCTTGAGCTAAAGTAGTTCTAGAGAGAATGATGTGCACTGTGCCTGCAAAGTACTTGCTACCAGCCAAAGCTGGAACCAACAATTACTTTCTGTTCCGCTTAACAGATTTATCTGTATCTCATGAACTCAACATTAACGCAAGGCAATTACGTTTGTGAAGCCAGAGCGGCAGTTCCCGTTCCTATGAAGGAAATTTTAAAGCGGTAATTAGAACATTCATCAGATTGCAGGGAACTTCAAAGGATTTTCCGACGCAAAAATATTAAGCTCATTCCAAGTGTTGTGGGAAGGGGAAAAATAGTAGAGAATTGAGTGAAACAAATCGTTAAAAGATACATCCCAATTTAAACTATACGATCTCTCTCTCTCTCTCTCTCTCTCTCTCTCTCTCTCTCTCTCTTTTAACAAGAAATGCCTCTCTTCATTCTAAACAGTACTACGCTTTGTGAATATTCTAGAATTCCGTATGGTTAAGGAATAAAGTCAGTATTACTATTACCGAACAAATATTTTATTATCTGTTATTCTCAGCAATGCCTCATTTAGACAATTCTGTTTCTAAATTTTATATTTATCGCGAGTATTTTGCTTTCAAAAATTGTTCTGGAAAAAGATACAGTACTAATTACTTTTGTTGTTTTTTCTAAGAGAATAATTCCTTATATTTTATATAGTTTTTTAAAGAAATTCATTCCTATCAAATTACTAAGAGAATAATTCCTTATATTTTATATAGTTTTTTAAAGAAATTCATTCCTATCAAATTACTAAGAGAATAATTCCTTATATTTTATATATTTTTTTAAAGAAATTCATTCCTATCAAATTAATTCATCCGTCGCAGAAAAAAATAAAACATTTAAATAAAGATTAAATTTAGAAAAAAAGTATTAAGGAAGTAGGAAGAGGATGTTTTCAAAGTGCAACAAGAGTTATAGGCTTCATATCGCAACATTTAAAAAGCTCAGAACCTTAGTGGATGAGAAAAGATGACATGAGATGTCATCTTGTAGAGTTCTGAACTGGTAACTTTCCATGTAGTGCTCTAATGTTTATTTACTTTTCATTTATGAGAAAAAGTCATTCAAATTATTAAGCAAAATGAATCAGCTTGTTGTATTAGAGCCATACTGATTCATAGCCGGCAGCGAATCCCTGAGATTCTCACAGTTATCAGCATTTTGAGAATGTAAATAAGTCAAGCAATTCGAAGATAAAAGTATGAAAAATTGAAATTTTGGAAAAAATAAGCGTAAAATATGAGAAAGAGTAGTGAAAGTTAGGTGTTGTACCTGTCAAAACGTGCCTATAAAAAGACTGTAAATGCAGATAGAGAAAATGCATAGCACTGATGATGATAAGCACATTCATGATTCATGTTGGAATATTGTCATTTTGTATCAGCAAATGCTCATCTTGCAGCATTAGTTCAAATTTGAACGAGCAGCAAGGTATGAAAAAGTGTGTGACAGAGTCAGAGTTAAATGTTCTATCCGACTAATGGTTTATAGGCTGCCATTCCCTAGATTTTTATTGAAATTATTACATTTTGTTTCCCTGTAAATTCCAGTGCTGAATCAAGACCTAGCCTCTCAATTTGGCCTAGCTGTAGTAAATGAAAAACAAAGCATAAACTTAGTTTATGACAAATTTATGCAAGTAGGCCATAGAGAGGTGATACTCTTGTATTTTAATATTTTTAACCTAAATAATTTCATATGTTTTATAGGGAGAAAACAGTGCTTACCCAGTTACAAGGCACATCAAATGGCAGCTCATCAAGGGAACTCCTGCATGACTCTTTCGTTGCTATTCAGGTTAAACTGGAAAACATGTTCCAGCAAATAAGACACCATTAGAGGGAACTAAATATGTGAGAGACGATGTACATTTTTCTTGTTGAAATCACCCATTACAACTGCAACAACATTATCAATCATGCTTATTTATCACAAGAACTCGCACTTAGTAATATGTAGTATATTATTTATTGTATAATGAAATAAGCCTGTCTCAATGAAAGAATAGTGCTAGAGGAAAGTATATAATACACATTTTAACTTGAGCTTTGCTAAGCTTAAGCTAAACACTTGTTTTTTTGCGACAGAATGAAGTAAAATTACTGATAAGGCAGAGAAGAAAGCACAAGATTGAGTGGAAAACTCGTTAAAGAAAACTTAAAAATATTCAAAGTGAACTAAGGATGGATTTGCGACTGTCGAAAAAGAAGAATATATATACAATGGATTCTTCCACTAGCAGTGTTTACTTTTACAAAAGGAAGTTTTTACTATGTAACGTAGGATCTACAATGGTTAAGAAGATAAAGATTACATATTTGGGGAGAAAATATTGCACAAAGGGGGGCTATTGAGACATTCATACCTACTTTACTATCTTAGATTGTAACCACTTGGTAGCCTGCTCAAATCTTGTGTTCAAACCTGTGCAGATCATAATCGTAATCAGTAATATTGTGGCTATGAGTCAGTTTGGTAAACCATTATCATTTAAAACCATTAAAGATCATTTTCTTGAATCAGGCTCTTTTCTTCTGCTCCATGATAGGACTTTTAGTAGCATAGATAGCATAGTAAAGTCAATTTTTTGCATAGACGAATATTTCTTTTTATTTTTTATATTAAAGAAATAACTAGTGGCTTAATAATCTGTTTTAAAATGAATACTTGACTCACTATTATTCTGAGCCCTTAATTTATTTTGACAAGCCACTTAAAATATTCCTCATTTTCTATTGCGTTTATATTCACTTCTATAGATATTTACGTAAAATGCTCATTACTTGCATAAACTATACATTCTCATCTTCGTTTCTTGGACTATGAATGGACATTCGGAACGAAATTGAAAACCAAAAGGAAGTTGCTATAGCATAAAGAATAATCTCTTAGAATGGCTTATCTAAAATAATTTTGGTGTACAAACCTAATTTGGATTAATATAAAGAGCGGACAGATGACTTTTAGAGTCTTTTGATTTTTCTTTGATGGGAAATAAAAATGAAACGGTAGAAGAATAAGAAAGCACAAAATTCTTCCTCTGCGGCTCAAAATGTCAATTCTATGGTTTCAATGCTGTTTCCTTGGATATTGGTCTACCGAATTAAAGGCTGTCATTCAAATTATGATCTAGTTCTTTTCCAATAAATCAGACGACCTGCTACAATTTGTAAACATGCATGTTAGTTTTCTTGTTTATTCAGAGCGCTACTTCATACTGGGAGAAGCCAGTCATCAAGAGTATACATGTGCAGGTAGCAGGTGAGGAAGGCTTTATCAGCATGTATATGTACGTTTGTGTGTTGTTCGGTGTTTTTATTGTGTGTAAATTATGTGCTAATTGTACTTCGTTAGCTATGCCACTATATATGTGTGTGTGTGTGTGTGTGAGAGAGAGAGAGAGAGAGAGAGAGAGAGAGAGAGAGAGAGAGAGAATAAGGCTTCCTATAATATTCACTCCAATATGTACAGAAGTCGCGAGAAGACCAATGCAGTCAAATCGACAATAAATAAAATGTGAAAATAATTTAATTATTACAGAGAGATGGTAAGGCGGTTCATAGAAAATATCCTGGCAATCGTGTTCCAGGTAGAGAAATTGTTCGTCAACTTCTTAAAAAGCTACGAGAGACAGACTCAATGACAAGAAACTTGTTCTGAATAGTCGTGTTCTCACAGAAGAAAAGTTAGATGAAATACAGGAATTTCCTGTGAAGATACCATTAGTGTATTGCAGCTTAAGGGCATCGTTTTCAACATCTCTTATAATGCAAGTTAGGTTTATTATTATCAGTTTTGAATACAGTATACTTTTATGCGTTGTTAAAATGTTTATGATAATAAAAATAATAAAATACTTTTTTTACGCGTGGCAACTTATTTAACCGGTGGTGCAGCTCCCCTTCCCCAATAAGTAGCCGCGCTCAGACAACCCATAACTCAGATAACCACACTGTATTTAAAGCATCTTACTAACAAACACTAATTGAAAGCATTGTATTCATTGTTTGCAGTTCTTACCAAATTCGCTTTCGCGATGCTAGTGTCCCAACAACAATTTGACAATGACCCCAAATTCTTAGAAGCTATAATTCACTGTTTATCAAGTTTAAATAATTAGATATAGAAACAATTAATAGTGATTAATTCTTTATCCATTAAAAATAACAGAAACGAGAATGAAATACTCTTTCACATTGCATTGTTTGGGCTGATTTCATTCAGTTTGCATTGGAGTATTAAAGTTTACTAGTGAGATCAGAGACAAAATGGTAAATATATTTTATTTCTTACTGTAGCGCTATATAACAGCATAAATTTCAGTACAAATGTGATTATTCCGCTGGAAATTAACCTCTTGTTCAACCAGATTTGCTCACCTGACTGATATTGACAATGAATTAAAACATATTTTTTTCAAAAGCAATCAAAATAGCATGAAATACAGTTTCATAAGCAAAATTAAAACCCAGTTGAAGAGCACTGGGGCAAAAATATTGCAAAAAATAAAGCATTTCATTTCATTCTAAACAATATATGCTTTGTTAAAGCCTCAGTTGGTATATTTAAAGTTAAATCTTTAATTAATTTTCGATTTAGATTTAACTGCTGTAGCTATTCCAAATATTTTTATTAGAACATGACAGCTATATTAATTAGATGATAAAATGTACATTTAAGTTAGCTAAGAAGATATAAACTGCAGTAACATATGTCAGGATTACCAGGTTGCCAATGTTATATCAGCTTCGGCGGAAACACTACATTTGCTAAGTGTAGGTATTTAATCCATTTTTATGTGATAAATAGAACCTTATCAGAAAGCTCTTGTTGCAAAACACCATGGTTTTTAACTTTATTATGGCCAATTACTATTCATATGAAAAGTGATGACAAAAAGCCAATTATGATTATTAAAAATATCGCCATATGCAGTACAGCAATTTTCTCGTGGAAGGGAGACAATGTATGTAAACCTCTCGTATATCGTTGTTACTCTTGCTGTAAATAATGTATTGTTTTCCATAATTAATTACAACCCACGGGGCTTCATCAAGCGATATTCCTGCTATTTTAATTTTTTCTCAATTTCATCACCCATTAGCACGGTACACAATAAGCAAAAACCACACTGTTAATGTTTATCCTTGCCCATTTACAGCTTACACAGCAAATGAGGCTATGTTCCCTTTGTTTCTTGTCTTACGACTCTAGTTAATTACTTATTAAAATCTTCCTTAGTTTCAAGGACCGGCTATTCTGAGCGGTACGACTGTGAATACATAAGGGCATTACATGTTTCACTTTAAAAAATATTAAAAATAAATAAATGCATCACAAATACAACAAAATTATTCTTCATATTTTTTTTTCCTTTATATCCCCCC
This sequence comes from Metallyticus violacea, assembly GCA_030762175.1. Taxonomy (NCBI): domain Eukaryota; kingdom Metazoa; phylum Arthropoda; class Insecta; order Mantodea; family Metallyticidae; genus Metallyticus; species Metallyticus violacea. Next base: position 90,983,262 of record CM060833.1, on the reverse strand, counting down.
TCCCGTGGTTTTTCTGCCTCCTTACCTTTCTTAACTTTTATGATCAGCTTTCCACACAATCCAATTTTATATTTCTGCGTTTTCTTTGTCCGTTCTCGTTTATTGTTACAGTATTTATTTGAAAATTCTAAAGCATGACAATGTAATTAAAGTTAAATGGCTTCTGAATTGCTAAACCTCATTAAGAACGTTAGACAACTCTAAAAATGGCAATTTATATTTTCATTCTTAATACACGAGGGTAAATAAAATATAGGTAAATCAGATTTTTCAAATTTATTGAAATCAAATTAAATGAAAATGGACACATTTAATCTTTGTACACAATTTCCTTATTTACAAAAACATTTTCCCCAGCGGATAGGAAACTTCTTAATTCTATTATCAAAGAAACAGTGGGGCAGGGTTTCCAGTTAGTTGCTCACCTTCATCGTTCTCGCATCGCCAATCATCCACTGGTTCTTTTAACGGCCCAAACACTTGCAATCGCAAAGCTATGTCTTGAGTATAGAGTGGTTGATCCAATCTGTCCAGTGATTTTCTCGAGTTTTCCTTTGTCAAACAAGCTATATGCAGACGAGCGTTGTCTTGAGGAAAACGTCTTGAATTAATTGTTGACGCACGTTTTGCCTCAACGAACAACAGGAATAATAAGTTACTGTTTGTCGTTCATGAAGAAAATCGATAAGCAGAATGCCTTGGAAGTTCCAGAAAATTGCCAAGAGAGCCTTCCCAGTTAACATACGAGTTTTTGCTTTGACAGGATCAGATTCTCCGCTTTTTCTCCACTCCATACTCGCTTGCAATAGTATAGCAATATACCCATGTGTCAGGTTACAATGTTATGCATTTCTCTTTGATCTCGCTATTGAGTCAAAAGTCTCTGACACACCTCTGCATGTAGAGCCTTCTGATCTCAGTGAGAGTCGAGGAATTCCCATTTTTCGGTAATCTAAGTCATCTGAAATTATGGATTGAACGCTTACATTACTTATTCCAACCCCAGAAGCAAGTTCAGAATTTATTCAATTTCGGTCACACTCGACCAGGCTCGGAATGGCCCGGTGCGCTCGTCCGAAGTCGACGCTGGTGACTTATTTTGCACAGTTTTTCGCCTTTTGCGAAACTTTTGTGCCACTTATACACTTGTGTCTTAGACAGCATGTATTCTCCAAATGTGTCCTTAGCTAATTTTTGCAAAATTCGGCCCAGTTTTACATCCTTCCTCACCAAAAAGTTTTTAATAATCCGTTGCGCAATGGACGAGTGTACATTTTGCACGCATAGGATGCTACTGACAAACAAAACGACTGTGCAAAGCTAGCCGGTTCTTTCTATTCCTGAACACGCGTAATGTTTTAAAGGCGTGTCTCGCTCCATGCTACTCAAAAGTGCTAAAATGTAAATTCCGGTTTATATTTGATACCCTCATTCTAAGGCGTGCTCTAATGGTGTATTCTGTCTCTGTATTTGCTTACTAATTTGCACAAAATCTCGCCTTTAACGGAACTATTATTTACACTTTCTTACACTTCAGTCTTAATCTTTTCAAACTCTTCGCTACAAGGTTATTCTCACATGTTGAAGCCTGGAGAAGGTGTAGATGTTTGTAAAGAAAATTTATCTAAGGATTAGCCCTCTTTTCTTTTCACAGTTCCATATCATGGTTACCTTGCTTTTCCATGCTTTCTCGCCTTTGTTTTTTTATGTTAAAAGCTGTATTTGCATCTTCTAAATATGGCTTCCTTCGGAAGGGAAGTAAAGCCGTGGGTCCCATGTCGTACATTTACGGCACGATAACGAACCTCAAGCCTGAATAAAGAGGTCTCTGAGCAAAATTTGTTGAGCGTTTCACACACTGAATTGAATGGGATGCTGATGACCTGAGCTGTTAAAGAGCGTTCGTAAATAAAACAAATCAAAAGAAAAAAAACCACGCTATTAATACTGATATTACCACATATAACCATTACTCTCAGTTGCCTATCAAAATTTGAACCCATTTATTTGATTCGTTAACATTTGATTCTCCAATTGAATCCTTGCTTTTCTGCTGCCAAATTTCTATTTATTTTTTTTTTCTTCTGAGGTTAAGAGTAAGAGTTATTAAGAGTTAGGTGTAGCGTATATAACGGTAATGATAAAAGTTTTAAATCGTGACGAATTATTATTATTATTATTATTATTATTATTATTATTGACATTTGACATTTATACCTAAATAACTTGAAGTTATTTTTTAAGTTAATTATTTACTTTTGTTTCTTACTGAAATATTTTCTGGTTACCGCTCACATATGTGATGTCTATTCAATTCTTTGTATATTGATTCAATTAATTTTCTGTCGGAAAGTTACCTTAATTACGTAGCCGCTACCTGTACTATCTAGTTAGTTTTAGTTAGATTTTAATGGTTCTGGTGGTATAGGGGAAACCATACTTGCCTCGTAGACCCAAGATTGTGCGTTCAAACCCGACGAGGGTCCATTAATTTTGAGGGCGTAAAATTCTAAGTAAGAATTTTTTCCGAAAGGAAGTAAAACCATTGGTCCCGTGTTGTGGTTTATGGCACGTAAAAGAATCTCAAGCCTGAAAGAAAAGGTATCTGAGCAAAATTTAACGACCATTTCACGTCCTGTATTAAATGGACGCTAATAACCAGAAGTGTTAAGCGTCCTTAAACAAAGCAAATAAATAACAATAATAATAATAGTAAAAAAATAAAAGCAATTTCAAAGGTAAACACATTTTGGAAGTTTATAGTAAGAAAGTACCTAATCCGGCATTTATCTTCTTAACTAAAAAGGTTGATAAAACCTTAGTTATATTGTATGGTTTGTAATTGTTCTCGGAACGTCCTAAAGACGCGAGTCTAAGATATTGCACCTGAGCTTCTCCCTCGATAACAAACACAAATTGCAAACCTTGTAACATCATTTTCCTGCAAAAATAGCTTTCTTCAAAAGATATGAAGCTATACAAGTATCTGGCTAATAACTAACAACAAAACATAACCAACAAAACCTGAAATATAATCATTTGTCTTGATTCAAGTGAAATGAAGAAACAAATCTTGTTTACTAATATAATGCACTCCAAATACTACTAGTTATTGTTTAACTAAAATATATAAATATTATTAGAACATATTTTTAAAATGTTATATGGTGCTATGCTCAAAGAAAAATCGTATATCTGTGAAAATGCAGAGGGAATTTACTTTTGCCACAAAGGGAATTTACTTTTGCCACAGAGTAGTTACAGGCTCTTGCTTTGCTATAGTCAACCACAACAGACAGCAAGCTTCAGTGCTCTGCTTTGCCATGCCTTATATCATGTCCTTGTAATTACATAATGGATGTAGGAAAGTTTGCCATAAATGTCGCCTCATCGAAAATGAAACTTAAATTCAGATGGAGTTCATAACTTTATAAAGAAAGATGCTTGCGAAGATCTTTTGAACGCGTATCTCGGTCACCTTATTGTGACTTCAAATGTTTGACTGCGGTATGCAGCGCAAATTTGAGGATCATTTGCATCCATGTGCCGCACTTCTGTAGTAAGAGCAGGCATATGAACACAGGTAGGATTGGGGACAGGTACCTGAATATTTTGAGATAAGATACACATGGGTGTTGGTGCTCCCTTAACAAGTTATCATGCAACTTACTGGTTGGTAATCAAAGTCATTAAGATAAAGCGATTTGTTTGGTGTGTATTTATAATCGCGGGATGCGCAAATGTAGAGTAAGAGCTCAAAATATCTGCCATGGACATCATAGTGTAATGCACGGCACCATGGACTGAGGTAGTGTCCAGGGGTAGGAATATTAATTAGTATAATGCCTCAAGTAATAAAAATGAACGTTTAACGCTATTAAAAAAGCAAAGTAGTATGCATCTTCAACCAGTGTCTTATTCACTAAGCCTTGGATATAATTTCAGGGGAAAAAATTCAGGGATGATAAGGTCAGATGATCTTGCAACAACCAATCCAATAAGTCGAAGAGGTAATTCCTAACATGAATGCAAGATCACCATTACACTAGATTGACACGGGCCTCACATTCCAGCAACTTTGGGAAAATATTTTGTAGAAACTGTGGGTACATGCGAGTGTTCGTGTGCAAGGTTCTATCACATAGTAGAACTGTGCAGATGTTTACATTAAAGGTATGATGGAGAACGATGCCGGACTTCTCTGTTATGGCTGTTGAACATTCTTTTTCTTGCGAAGTATGCTTCATTTGTGTGTAGTAGTACATAAGCTGGAAACTATGAATCTAATGCGCAGTGTTGAAGAAGCATTAGGGAACTCATACCTAGCAGTAAGAGTTCCTGCATGTAAGGGTACAGTTGTCTTTAGCTGAAACTGTTTCACTTTATTGCCAATATATTCTTTTACTCATCCACTGGTATTGTCAGCAGTTTTTTTTTTTTGTTGCTTAACATTAAATATCTAAAGAAAGGATAAATTCACTTTTGATAACCAACCATAAATTGAGGATATTTAATAGAAAAGAAGAAAATTAATATATGTTTAACTACAATTTATACAGGAATTGTGACGAACTTTAAGAGTTGTTTCTATGAACAAAATTGAACAGAAAACGTCAAGAGTTAGAATTTGGTGATCAGAAAGTTATGATGAAGATAAATATTCTTGAATTACAATAAAAATTAGCAAATTTATGTTAAAGTCCTTGTCTTTCTCCTTATTTTTCAAAAAAGATCAAACCGCAACTTAAAGAGCGCATCTGAAAATGATGTAATATGTTCATGAGCAAGGTCATACTCAACATTTCAAGCTCGAGTAAAACAGCATAGCATTCTTAGTAACGGAAAACCCAAAGGATTGTAAATTTTTTATCTAATTTTTGTTCGTTACTTAAACAAAAAAAATTAAGGAAAAAATTATGAGTACTTACCGTGCGAAAAACAGCACGGATCTTTCTGTGTCTTATTTTTTACGTTCTTTTCGAGGGTTGGGAAACATTAAGAGACTTTAAAACGCCTTAAGGGTATATGCGTGATGAAAAAAACACAACCCTTACACGCACTTTGCATACGTTATAAATGATGGGAATCTCCTCTACCGTATCGCATCGTCTACACATCACAGCATCTTCCCTGCCTCTCCTCTTCTTTTTAAGCCCTCTATTCATTTATTAGCCCACCTCCCTCCAAGAGAATGACAGAAAAAAATCTTCCTAGTTGATTGGGGTACTTGGGTCCATCACTAATCCACCCCTTCTTTATCCATCCTGCCGTGCACGCTGAAAAGCACCACCGTTTCTTTATCTTAGAGCCCTTGAAGCTTTTCTCTTTGTAAAAACTGCGTCTAAAGAACCAACACATTATTTGCATATGTAACCCTGCGAAGGACTATCTTCAGGCCTAGAGGAAGAGCGTCGTATGTTCACTGTAGGTTGTAGTTCCGCTGGATCGGTTATCTTGCTGAATCATCAGGTTGATATAGAACCTCTTTAGTGTGGCTAGAGCCATCAATTTCCCTTTTACTCTAGGTAAACTACTGTTATGATTTGAAACAATATCACATGCTTATTTTTTCTAGCTGTTTAGTTACCATAAGAAGAGTGAAGTTATTAAAATGGATCAAAGGTGCATTAGCTAAGTATCTTAAAAATATAACCCCAAAGGAAAGCATTGGGAATATGGCAGAATACACGACAGTATAAAAGTGCATAGCAGCATTTGAATGTGGTCATATGATCCTGAAGACAGCAAACGATATAGAGGTTCATAGTTACATTTGGGGGGGGGGAAGTTCAAAGAATATTACTAGTTAATTTTGTTCATAACAATGCACGACCTTGACAATAAGCAAAGAGAAAGATACACAAAGAGGTTATTCATCAGAAAATGGCAGCAGCTCACAAATAATGTAGCAACGTCTTCAAACTGGTTCAGTATTCCCTGCTTTAACTTCATCTTGTAGCAAAGTAGGAATTACGTGAGTCTCAGAGGTAAATGAAATCTAGCTCCGAATTAACATGTGGGGCTCAAAAGCCATAATATACCTAAATTTATTATAGCGAATACTACGTAAAATATTAAATATTAAATTTTATTAATTTTCATTCTATTTGTAGCCATTTTAAAAATTTTAAAAATTTAACCTTTTATCTAATTGCATTTTGAAAGAGAGAGAGAAAAAAGAATCCATATTGTTTTGAGTTATTTGCGGCTAAAAGCTTGTTCATGAACCAATGTACCACAATTAAAAATCTGCTAAAATCGTTTGCAATACCGTGGAGCTAAAGGAAAAATCATTTAGGCGGAAAAAGCTCATAATTTCGAACGAGAGAGAGAGAGAGAAGGGGGGTATATTAAAATATTAGTGAACATGGCCTTATTTACTAAATCTTGAGTATCGGAGTGAATTTATATGGATAGTATACCTTTTTTTATCTTCTATTGCTCAAACTTTAAATTTAGCTTTTATTTCACAAACCTTCAATTAAATTAATTTTTCAATCAAATTCATAAGAAATTGTTTGAGCAACAGCCCGTAATCCTCTTAATAAAGCACATTTAGAATTAAAAGACCAACCAGCTAATATTACCGTATACGTGAATATCAACCAGCTAATATTACCGTACACGGAATATCAACCAGCCAATATCATCATATACGTGAATATCAACCAGCCGATATGAGCATATACGCGAATATCAACCAGTCAATATATCCATATACGTGAACATCAACCAGCCAATATTACCGTATACGTGAATATCAACCAGCCAATATTACCGTATATGTGAATATCAACCAGCCAATATTACCACATATACGCGAATATCAACCAGTCAATATTACCGTATACGTGAACATCAACCATCCAATATTACCGTATACGTGAATATCAACCAGCCAATATTACCACATATATGCGAATATCAACCAGTCAATATTACCGTATACGTGAATATCAACCAGCCAATATTACCGTACATGTGAATATCAACCAGTCAATATTACCGTATACGTGAATATCAACCAGCCAATATTACCACATATATGCGAATATCAACCAGTCAATATTACCGTATACGTGAATATCAACCAGCCAATATTACCGTACATGTGAATATCAACCAGTCAATATTACCATATACGTGAATATCAACCAGTCAATATTACCATATACGTGAATATCAACCAGTCAATATTACCATATACGTGAATATCAACCAGCCAATATTACCGTATACGTGAATATCAACCAGTCAATATTACCATATACGTGAATATCAACCAGTCAATATTACCATATACGTGAATATCAACCAGTCAATATTACTATATACGTGAATATCAACCAGCCAATATTACCATATATGTGAATATCAACCAGCCAATATTACCGTATATGTAAATATTCACCAGCCAATATCACCGTATACATGAACATCAACCAGTCAATATCACCGCATACGTGAATATTTTGGGGCTCAAAATGTTTATTTTGTTTAATGAAAATAGGTATAATTTAAAATCTTATATATTATTATTTTTCATTAATATTTAGTATAACATTATGATGTTTTTGTTATTGTTGTGTAATATGACGACTCGACCTTCTTTTATTTATTAGGGTTAGTTTAATTAATAGAATACTATGAAAATACTTGTCAAATTCATTGAAAAAAGAGTCAATTCAGCAGGTAAGATAATAAGTGGATTGAAGTAAAGACTATACCTACCTCGAAGCATAGCAATAAATACTGTTATCTACTACGTGCTCTTGCAGGAAAACGCCAGTTTAACTACCGCGGCGATTGACACTGGTAGTACATGAAATAAAATTATAAAATGGAAAGAAAGCGTTACAAATTTACTTCCTAGGCATTCGCCGTTGAAGAGGACTGACGATAACCTGGAAAAATACACTACAAGAAGGACGATCCGGCGGGAATCGAACCTCAGACCATTTATTCCTTAGTCTGTGCTTCAGGGACCTCGGCCACCAATGTCAGACAAAGAGGCTAACTAAAGAATCAGGGAAATCAATATCAAGGTTTATAGCTTTAAGATTACAAAAGGAAATAGCTGTATAAATTTAGAACACCGTAATCTATATGAAAGAAAGAGCTGAATGGGGGGAAAAATAAAATAAAATAAACAAATCCCCATAAACTGCGTATAAAATACCACAAACTTCTGGAGTGGCAGTGATTATAGAAAGTTTTTGTTACAAAAGTCCATTGAAACTGTAAATCTAAAGCTCATCTGAAATATAAGCCAGTTTGTTCCTGATACCTTCTGCAAATACAGATTAGGGAACTTCTGTAATTCTGTATGCGTTGTGGGTCTTTTCTCTTGTGTTATGAAAGAGGAAGAATATCAAAATACACATATACTTTTAAAATAGATAAGTACAACTTAAAGTACATAAATATTTGAAGAATAAAGTTAATAAAAACTTGAACTAATAAATAAACATGTACAGAATACCGGAAATTTTTAGTTTGACTGTTTTTTCCCATAGTTAATTTTATTCATTACGTTTTATCTTTCCAAGCTCACATACGGAAAGAATTCGGCAATAACCAGCTGCTCGCGCTACTGTCATTGAAGGATACACGTAGTCGCTAATAGAACGTTGCCTGTTATTGTGTGTAGTTGTCTTTTGCTTGAGTCATGGATCAGAGATTAAGTACAGAGAAAAGTGTTTTCACTTTTGCAAATATTTAAAATACGAATCACCTGCTCAGTGTTGTAGATAAGTTAAGAGTTTAGTTGGGATTGATGCAGTTACAAGTACTACGGTTCATTAATGAACAAATTTAAAATAACGAAGCAGTGTTGGACAAGGAAGGAGGACATGGGGTCATATTTTTTCAGAGGAAGAGTTGATGCTGTATAAGAACAATCGCCACAAGCAGGTTTCAGTCGTACATCAGTACATAACGCCACAAAATTACTAAAATTATTCATGCAGGGTTACAAAACATTTTCATCGTCGTCTTTGAAAAAGTTACGCACGTTTTGGTGCACTATGACGGTAGCTCGGCGGGCAGAGTTTGTGCAGCTGCTCTCTGTACTATTGCTGCCACTCTGCTTTCGCGAGTGTGAAAAGATAAAAAGTATGAACTGTATAAGTAAGCAGTCAAAAGTATTCTCTATAAGTAAATGTAATCTTATGTATTTATGCTGAACGCCAGGGACTTTAATTAGGTAATTTTTTACATTACGATTATAGGACAAGGAAAATTAGCGAGGTCATGCTGAAATCATAAAAAATGCTCACTTTTCCCTAAACAGCTTCCAGATTTACCAACGAATGTGAACTTTTAATGCACTTTTTAACAAATGGAACCCAAGGTCTCTCTGTGATGCGTTTATTATGATAGACATAATAATAGTATTTTAAACTGGTATACTATTTAATGTTGCTCTGTGCTTCATTAAACGGAGAACAAACACATAAATATGTCATGCCAATATAAACAACAGGCAAGGGTTATAGCTGTTATTTACTTTTCTTACTCCTAAATATTACCAACACCTTTCCAAAGCCATCAGCTCAAATAGGCAGGGAAAAAAATGAAATGAACAAGCAATAATATATTTCACTGCTATTAATTTGTTAACCGCCGTAAATTAGATTTTAAATTGAAGTGTTGCTGTAGCAGAACTTCCAGGGACTGCGGCATAATATGATGACACAATATATCAGCACTACATCCTGTAATGACGTCAATTTCCATTCAAGAACCCGAAGCCATCGCTTGTTAAAGCGTTAGAAGGTGTCTCTCCCTTGATTTATGGTAAACACATTCCATATTTAGACTGTGGTCCAGTTAGGACGTAATGAATTGGAAGTCTGTCTCTCTCTTTTCCTCTTCGTCTTTTTCTAGTAAGAAATGGAGTCTTTGTATCTCACTTCTGCTCTGGAGTGTTATTATGTCAATGTTGATGTTTTTTGGCATTAAAGAGTTGAGGATATCAATTGTTTACTCTTTCCCCATATCCACTGCTGAAATTTTCAGTATGATGATTTGGTGATTACTAGAAGCAAATGACACTTGCTCTATATGAATATGATATTAGACATAGATGAATCTGCTTAATGTTTGTCTTTCAAATAGAGTATAATTTCAGCATTTTGTAATCCCTATCACAGGCGACTCCAACGCGTGAAAATCATGTCATGTTGGTTATAAATGCAATATATATATGAACTAAAGCGACAAATTTCAGGAGGTAATAACTGACAAAAAAGTTTCATATGGTTATATGAGGTCTGTTTAAAAAATTCCAGAACTTTGTCTACAAATTTTTTCTACGCTTACCTTTTACTTATTGTGCATGGTCTCCTTCGAAATACTCTCCTCCACAATTGATACACCACTCCCAACCACGTTTCCCACTTCCGGAAGCAGTCTTGGTACACCTCTTTCTGGATCGCGCGAAGCGCCGTCTGCGAATTTTCTTTTATCTCGTCTATCGTTGCAAATCTTCGTTCTTTCAACGGGGTTTTCAACTTTGGAAATAAAAAAAGTTTACAGGGGCCGGGTCTGGAGAGTACGGAGGATGAGGCAATACAGTGATTTCGTTTTTTGTGCAATAGTCACGCACCAACCGGGATGAATGTGCGGGTGCGTTATCATGATGCAATAGCCATGAATTGTCTGCTACATTTCAGGCCGTTTCTTTCTTATATTTTCTCGCAGGCTCCGCAACATATCCCATAGTACCATCGATTAACAGTTTGTCCCTGTGGCACGAATTCATGATGAACTAATCCTTCAAAGTCAAAGCAAACTATCAGCATGGCTTTCACATTTGACCTGAGCTGACGAGCTATTTTTTTTTTTTTTTTTTTAAATTATTATGCTTGGAGAACCTTTCCCGACCCATTGTGAAGATTGAACCTTGGTCTCAACATAACCATAGGCCTACGTCTCCATGATTCTCTTAAGGAATATCTCATTATCATTTGCGCGATCCAAAAACTCTTCACAGATTGTGAGGCGATGATCTTTCTGATCTTGACTTATGAGCCGTGGGACGAACTTGGCGGTAACAGGATGCATTCCATTTGCTGTGCCAGGATTTCAGGATTTCATGACATGATCCAATTGAAATATTACATTCTTCTGCAATCTCTCGAACTGTCAGTCCTCGATTGGCACGCACAATTTCGTTGACGTTCCTGACATGAGCGTCGTCGGTAGACGTCGAAGGGTGTCCTGTACGAGGGGCATCTTTAACTTCCGTTCGGCCATTTTTAAACCGCGTGAACCGTACGCATTACCGAATACGGCTTAAGCACTCATCACCATAGGCTTCCTGCATCATTTGGTGTATTTCTGTAAAGAATTTCTTGAGTTTCGCGTAAAATTTAATGTAGACGCGTTGCTCCTTTAACTCTGCCATCTCGAAATTCGCAAACTGTGCGACACAACGTTCTACTCAATACAGCACTGAACAATAACTAGCAGACATACAATAATGAAACTTCCAGCAGATGCACATTAAACACAGGCGTGTGCAGGGTTGCCAACACTGCATTAGCGCGAAATTACGAATGTTCCGAAAATTTTTGAGCAGACCTCGTATGTACAAAAAGTTTACAATAAAGCAATATTCGAATAAATATTACCAGAGCCTCCCTCATGGGCGTCAATGACATGGATTGACGCACCCATTCAAATGTCCCGACCTGTATCCCTCTAGCGTCACAAACTGCATCGAAACGTTGTCATATTGCGCATTGAAGCAACATGGGTGACGCTTCTCAGGTGCCTCCATAAATAAGGCAAGGGGGTCACCGAGCGGGACACGCAATAGAATTTCCTCGTCCGATCCATGAACCGGGTAAGCTGTTATTGAATTTGCCGCGAACGATGACATGGAAATGTACCGCAGTTGCATCAGCCACATGACCTACCAATGATGACACAGCTTAAAAAAGGACAGGTAATTTTCCATAAGAAATGTTGATATCTGTGCCATTGAGGCGTAGTAAAAGAACGAAAAGTCCATGTATTATCCCAATCCAAATATTAATGCTAAACCGTTGTTGATGACAGCTTCAACATCCTTAAGAACCAACAGGTGATTAGATTGATTCTGCCCTCCCTACCAAAAGGCAGCTTCGTCTGTAAAGAGGATTGACGACAGAAACCCCATAATGGTAGTGGTCTATTGAACAATCGAACCATAAAATCTTTCTTTTGGATGAAACCCCCTAGCGATAATCCATCACACGTTGTAGGTGATACAAATGGTAGCGGTTCTCATGTAGAATGTTCAACACAATAGCTTGGCTTACATCACGCGGTCGGTCCTGGTGGTTCTAGTGGTAACCATATTTACTTCTTAGACCCAGATCGCGGGTTCAATCCCGGCCAGGGTCGGTAGATTTTTTTCGGGCGTAAAAATCCAATAGCTTCCTTCGCTAGAGAAGTAAAGCCATGGGCCCCATGTCGTAGATTTACGGCACAAAAAAAAGAATCTCACTGAAAGAAGAAACCTCTGGGCAAAATTTATCGGCCGTTTCACGTCCCAACAAATTACACCATGCTGACAGAACACTTATCTGGAGCTTGTGCCTGATTTTTACTTCTTGCTTGTGGAACACTTTCTTCCAACTCATGTGTTCGTACATGACGCCCTCAATGTTTAACCCACCAATGAAAAGATCCCCGTTCTTACACAATCGATAAAACAAGTTGAAAAAGTTTTATGATCCGGAGGGTAAGTTTCTTAACAAATTCATGCGACCTTTCGACTACTTCCACTTGCTTGTCTAAAGATGAAAATCATCTCTGCTTATTTCTGACATGAACACATCCTACTCAGGAGTAGATATGTAACAGAAAATAAGCGTAAACCTACCATAACTGATTGAGTGTTTTTGGGAGGGAATAATGCTTTGAAGTACATTGCTGTCTTCTATCATGAAACATTTGCATTTCTGGACTTATGCTCATTCATTTTTGTTCTTTTCTTGTAAGGAATTGCCTCCTAAAGTTTGTTCCCATTCAATAAAATATTGTAGTTATTTTATATAAGTAAATTGATTAAAACCCCGAAAAAACGACGATTTTTGATAGATTGGTGATACATCAGCACAGCTCTAATCTTTATTTTACTCCGCCAACGCGCGTAAGTTTCTGTTGTCCCAAATATCGAAAATTTTAAAATATTAATATTAATAAATTAGTAAGTGTTAAGTTGAGAGGAAATTATTGACGCTTGAAACACAAGATAGTATTATTGTTATTATCATCAATATTTTGTTTCTGCACCATGGAAATATTAATAACTTTAAAATGAATTACCTTATATGAGGGTTATTTTACACCGCATGCTAACTGACTTTTCTTATGAACATGCAACAATATATCATAATATTTATTAAAAAGTTTGCATTCATTGTGTATTTTCAAATGCATCTGGTAGAAGAACTATCGGCAGGGGAAGAAATGAGCTACATGTAAATTAAAATCATTATTTAACAGAACGATCATTCCGCATATGGTTTCTAATCGATAAGCGTCCAAGTATAAAGATTTAAATATACGTTGTTACTATTTAATATAGCAGAAATGGTTCATAGCACACTGATACTTTGTAACTATTAATACATTTAGCGCGTCGGTACTGGTGGTGGAGAGGTAACTATACTTGCCGTCTAAGTCCAAGGTTGCGGGTTCAAACCCGGCCAGGATCGGTGAATTTTTTCGGGCGTAAAAATCGTAAGTATGGCTTCCTTCGGAAAAGAAGTAAAGCCGTGGGTGCCGTGTCGTACATTTACGGCACGAAAAAGAACCTCAAGCCTGAAAGAAGAGGCCTCTGAGCAAAATTAGTCGGCCGTTTCACGCCCTGAATTGAATGGGACGCTGATGACTTCAGATGTTAAAGAGCGTCCATAAATAAACAAATAAAAAAAACATTTAGCGCACACCTGATGACATTCGAAAGTATAAAGATAGTCTTTAAAACGTAACCACGAGCTTTCCAGTGCAGTCAGATTTACAGGAAATAAGTTTGGTTATATGGTTGGATGGATGACCTGGGACGAAGGATATTTGAGCTTTCCTCTTCCTTCCTCATCCTTCCTCATGGTAATCGTCTGTGTCTACTCCCTAAAGGGACTCCTCCTGGAGAAAAGGGTGGGGTGAGGAAGACACCGGTAGCCAGTATCTACGGGAAGTGACTGCGCGGACGCAGATTGGGTACCTAACATGTTTCCAGATTGAACACCCCGATGCCGGTAAGCCCTCCCTCCTAAACTGTTCCGGCTACTCAGAAGACCTCCCTCCACGCAGGGCAGAAAATATTTCCAACGCGCAAGCCTTCATCACATCGCACCACCCACCTTACCTTTGAAGTAACGAAATGAAATTATTTGAAATGCAAAAGCGGAAAAATTCGTGGAATGTAAATATCCATACTGTTCGGTCTGCCTCTATATCGATGGTCATCCTTAGAAACCAAGCAAGCTTCACAGGAGAATTCTCCAAGAATTTAAGTGTGGCATTGGCGGTGTGAGCAGAGAACTGCCTGGTGACTCTATTCCGTCACACACATCTGAACTTTTTTTTTTTTTTTTGAGAAAACAGTCACATACCACTCTGCAGTGATTGACCTTTGATCCTCAAGGATAACTCTTGCTGTATGACCATTGATGGAATGGATGCCACCACTTTTTCCTCTCCCACACTCCTCGCTGACTTAACTTTGTGGGGGTGTGTTGTCTAGAATGATCCAGATGATTGATATTTTTTTTTCCGAATAATATTGACAACCTATTTTATGATTCAAAAACATGATGAGTGTCCCCTTTATTGTATCTTTGGAGCATTACCTTCCGCTCCATCAACTTTCTGCGCTTCATAGGGGTTGTAGGACACTCAGCAAGAAGAAAAGTTCCTGGCCCTTAAATAAATATGCACTCTCCGAATCAATATTAAGGGATGCCTTTAAATTTTTAGGAATCGTTTGGGAGTTTTCTTCTAACCACCTTCTCCAGTCACTGCCGAGGAAGGTTTACGTTTTCTTTAAAAAAAAAAAATCCAATAGCTCTTAAATTCCAGAAACTGGCTGAAGATTGTTGTAAACGAAGGAGCAAAGTTCCCTAAAGACTGCACAGTCTAAGCACCTTTTAAAATAGTAATATATAGTACGTTAATAATCTCGCCACAGCTCCATTGCGCGATAATGTTCCGTGCAACCCACGTTGTCGAGGCTGCTGGTTGAAGTTATGTTGATACAACCTTCCTAGGAACTATAGAAGAACTCCAAAAATAGTGTTTGAAAGAGAAACTTAAACATACACCAAATAGAACGCTAATGCTGGGCTATACGAAACGTTAACTATGGACACGAGCCGCAGAAGCTTACATCTTCACAGTCATCCACAAACATGGTTGAGTTCTGAATGTCCAGAAAAACGATTCCTAAATGCTTTTCATTTGAGCTAGAAACAATTAACGTACTGATCTAATATCGTGTATGGGGAATATAATAATGATATCAAATTAGAAAAGATATATTTATTATTCCTTCATAGTACTGTGAAACGGCTACTGACATACACTATTCTTTCGTTGTTTAAATATGATTGTGATGTTATTTTTTTTCCGTAAATGTTTTAAGTCATGTAATCAAGGCTTTAATGTATTCATTGATCTTAATGAAAGTCGGAGATAATTTAACGGAGCTCCGAATCGTCTATAGTCCAGAAGCTAATCTGAGGAAACTAGTTATGTAGCAGATTTAATTCTATGGTAAATTCAACTTCGTTTTGCACCTAACCCAGAATATGATCCAGCAAAGTATTTTGCTTTCTGTACAAGGTTAATAGTTTCAGACATTTCAAGCGACATTGTTGACGAAATGTTTTGCTAATGAAGAGAAATTTTCCATTTAAATTTCTGATGTGAAATTCAAGATAAGATAGAAGAGCGGCGTACTTATGTCACTGTTGGTGTGTTAGTAGCAGAGCTCCCGCTGTTTAGCGCTTCCTCATACAAACATAACCCGGAACAGGTTCGTTCCTATACCCACATTTGCATATACCTGAGTGTGGGGGACAAAAAAGCACTTCTGTCTCTGCACCCTAACAACCCTTTCTAAGGAGGGACCGCTTATGTTCTTAAAGTCCATCTCCGTGGTGTAAAAGACAAAAAAGATTTACCCCTGAGGGGTGTATTTTTTGTATTTCAAGCGACGAGTGTCTTATGTGTAGTATTCAAATGAACCGGGATGGCTAACAACTGAGAGTGAGAGTGTTGTGGGAAGGAAGGGCCATTTCTGTGTGTTTTTATGGCCAGTGCATGGAAGGGTTAAGGGAAAAAAATATATGGTCATGAATGAATGGGAAAAAAAGGGGAAAAAAGAGGGGAGCCTTAAAAAATGAGCCCTACAGAGGAATTATTTCATTCTTCTTTACGTTTTAAAAAGCACATCACACATGACTTAAGTTCTTTTATTTTTTCTTCGCTGGCATTGTCTTCCTTTGCTACCCTTACCGTGCATCCCGACAAATCCTTTTATTTAAATGCATATTTCCCCACCTCTTACATCTTTAAATAGGCCCATCCGCAATTTTCTCAGGCAACGTCTCTGAGATGAACTGCAATGACTCGGGTTTATTCTAACCAGACGTATGAGATAAATGCAAGAACTCTTTCAGCTTCTTTTGAAACAATTGCGGCAAGTTATAAAAGAAATGCACCGGAAATTACTCCGAAACTGCCAAAATCTGCTATAACTAGGATCAATGCGTATATTACTGTTCTAAATTAGGTTTGTAATGTATTTTATTTTCATAATTACCTAAATTAATTATATGCCACTGGGCATCAGATGCCTATTAAGCAAAGATTTGGCATGAAAGCAATAAATAAATATAAAACATTGCGATAGAATATTCCTGAAAAGACAATGCAAGGTCTTCAGAAACCGACTTACGCCAGGCTCATTTGCGCTATTATTAATTCACCCGTTATATTTATCATGTCGAAGTTCGTGCCAATTAAAAATTAAGAAAAATGAAGAAGGTGATAATCCTTATCGGCGTGGTCGGAAACGTATGGACCTAACCTCGTGTATATATGTTCAATCTTGTCCTGTTATGTTTGCCTAAATCTGGTGTTTTTTTTTTTTTTTTGGATTAGGATGTACATATTTTGTTAATTTAAAAAGAGTTTACATATTTCCTTTCAGTGAAATACAGTTTTTGTCTTTATCATACCTAGAAAAGGATTAGGTCGGAAACTTATGGACCTCCCTTTGTGTGTATATATTACGTGCAATTTTTAATAAGATTATATTTTATTTGTGTATAGGTAGATATAATGTATATATATATATATATATGCACACAAATAAAACCAATTCTAATTAACGAACGTTCAGAAAGAAATGCAGGGTATTTTCTTTATTTAGAGAACTTAACAGTGTGATGGGATGGCTGATTGGGGAATATACTGTGATAGGCATCACCTCTAAGTTTTGATTTCTTTCGAGGAACAGTAATCAACTCACTGTCAACTGCCGTTCTCTATAACAATAAGCATGTCTTCCAAATGTTTCATACACACTACAGAATTAACTGTCACTAAAAAGTATAGCGATGGATAAATCTTCTTCCTCGGTACTTTATCTTTAGGAAATCTAAATGTTGAAGCGCCAGTAGCGCTATTGGATTTACATCCCGGAATAGAACAAGAACGAACCGTTCTTATAAAGCACACTTATACTCCTGAAGGTTGACGCGATAGATTTAAAAACTTATTCCTCCGAATAACGGTACATTCAAGCAAAAACTAACGACATATTTACATACCAAAAACAGCGTCATTTTGTTCATTATCAATAGATGGATTAAGGTCTGCTAATGCGTAGATGGTCTGATATAACTAGTTAAGATTTATTACGGTCATTTTGAAAGCGGTTCAAATGATCCTCGTATCAAATAAAATTTGATTTTCATAAATGTTCACCTATTTAAATCACAATTAAAACAATGTATTGTACTATACAAATGCTGGATATTATTATTATTATTATTATTATTATTATTATTATTATTTGATAATTTGGTGTTTTTTGGTAAAATGAATTAAAGTTTAAATCTTTAGTAAACAGCATTATATAACTTAAATTTTGTGGGTAATCTATTCTAAACTAAAGAAAGCAGAGTATCTTTAACGTACAATCTTAAAACAAACGATGAAAGGATCATATTTTTTCTCTTTACTAAAATTGTTTTATTGAGCCTTCAATTACATCTTAATAATTTTTCACTACTTTTTTTGGAACAGCAAGGTGAAAAAAAATGTTTTCGATAATGATACAAAACTTAAGACAATTGTCGCTTCGCTACACTTAGTTGGCCGGAAGAAATTTGTCTTCATCACTAAAACTCATTAGCATTGACACAGAAAATATTTCTACAATCAACAGAAAATTCTAAATTGTTTTGTTTTTTGTTCTTTTGAATTATAAGTAGCCGTTTCTGGAATTTTCGAGCGTTGAAGAGTTGTAGCTGATGTGTAACAAATGTGGATATTAATGACTACCAATCACAGCGCACAAGTTTTGGCACTCACAGAAGTATGCAAATTGACTGTTATCTGGTGATGGTGGTGAACGCCCTGCAAGAATATGCAGAAAAAGCTACCTGTCACTATCGCAGTAACCAAATTCAACGTCACATCAGAAAATTATTTTATAATGAGAGGCAATAAACTGCACAGGAATGTGTTTACATAATTACATCGTACATGAAAGTGCACTGATAAATAACAGAGATTTAGAGGCTCCAGAATTTTGTGGAGAAAAACAAGTTTAATTTCCCGAAACAAGTTTTCCACCATCAGATACTTCCTCTTAAAGCACAGCTTCGTAATGAACAGGTTGTGTATTTAATAATTTTGTTCACAAGTAAAACATGACTGCTTCCTTTTTCTGGTAAAGAATTTTCTAAATATATGTTAGAGTATGGGCCCCAATAGTTTAAAATAAGTTGATTTGCAGTTATCTGTATAAGTATACAAAAATGATGCAGTAAATTAAAATGTTTCCTAAAACTAGCACAGTGTATTGCAAGATGGATTTTAAATACAATTCCATCTATAGCATAAGCGAGTCTGTTATAACAGAACTTGCTAAATTCCCAGGTTATTTTGGATACGAACAAAGTTTGCACATACAATATATATAATAGTTCAGTGTTGTCTAAAGATGTAACTTTGAATAAACCAGAGCTGCATTACTTTTGGAAAGAGCGTGCATTTTGGTATTCTTATTTCCTCAGATGGTACATTTACTTTGTTCAGTGTTAAAACATGCCAAAACTTTGACGTACAGGCAAGCCACTAAGAGGCCCGGTGATCTATTCTTGAAATATTTTTATTTTAGGACTAGCATTTCATCTACCTTAACTCATAATAAGCCTGTTGCAAGTATGAAACTAAATTTTAACCGAAAATAGTCCTTTTCCAGTCATGTGTTTTCTTGTGGGGTTGCTTAGGTCGATATGATAATTGTTTCTTCATTCAATATGATGATATTTTTGCTTTCATCTAAATTCGTTAGCAAATGCGAATATCTGTTTTTATTTCATTTGGCAGTTAACTACTCAGAATTCATTCCATATCTGTGAATGGTTCAATATACTGGGTCTTAATCAAATACACCCCAATAATTTTAGAGATTCTGGAGGTATCTAAGAAAGCAATTTGGGGAAATGTTTGTCTTAAAATGTCTTTAAGTCTGTTTCATGATCAATGAAATCCAGATAGGTCATCGACTGTTTTCAAGATTTAGTGCTGTTAAAATTTTCTAAAATCTTGGATTAATCAATGAACAACTACCATCCAATTTTTCGTGTACCTTGCTTAGTATTGAGAAAATAAAATTAAGGCTGTGGAAAATCACAATCACAATCCTGTGACTGAAGAACGTAGATTCGTCTTGCGGATTTTTTAAAATTTCATGATGAAGGATGCTCATACGAGTAAAAGTAACAAACAAAACTCAACTCTATAAGAATAATCAGCTTTTAACTGACGCCAATATACTACCCACTGTGCAAAGAAACATACTGCATAACTTCCGTCTTTTATTGGGTGATAACGTTTCAAACGAAAGCTTTATCTCTCAGCGGAGTTCTGGTTCTTTAGAAATTTAATGACATACATTTGAAATTTTAACGCGCAGATCATTGACGTTCAAATTGCTTCTCTAAGACCCCAATACACTCTGTGAAATTATTTCAACATAGTTCATTAGCATTCTGTATATAATTAAATGTATATGGCAGCTCCCAAAATTGGCCTCCTGAGTTTGGATTCCAGAGTACCCTAACTTTGAAATGTTTAAGCAAGTACTGCCAATCGAACCCGGGATCCAGTTACGGTGCCCACTATACAAGGATGCGGTCAAGAATGAATTACATTCTTATTTCATGTTCCAGATACTGTGAAAAATCTCACAATTGGTTGCACATTCTGATTGTTCTACAAGCTGCAGAATAACTGTATAAGGCATATAATTATTTATAAGAAAAATTCCAAGTTCAACCCCAACGTAATATCTTAGTGACAGAAATATTTACTTTTTTATTACAAATTTATGAAAAGGCATAAAAATTTATCCCATATACTCTAAAATGCAGGATGGGAAAAAGTATACCAATAATCTTTGAGAGCTTGCAAGAGATCCCAGAATAAATATTTTTTTCCAAAGAAGTGTTTTTGGACCTATAGATGAAACATGCCTTCTTCAGATGTAATGCTCTAATTTTGCAGTCGTTGTTTCTTGAGTGCAGGACTTATTTCACCAACATGGAGCGGTACAACTGGAGTGGCTGACAGACATGGTTTGTACGTAATAAAATAAACGATTTTCTTAAAAGTGGATTGGTAGAAATGGTCCTGTGTGATATGCCCTTCCCATCTCCTGATTTGTCTCCTTTGGACTTTCATTGTGTCGGGCAGAATGCTTGATTATGTTTCCTAGTTCCCAGTAGAAGCAGAAGAGGATCTGATAATCGGGATAGTTGCAACAGCAGAGAATGATACAATTAGACAGTCCTATGCCGGCGATGTGACCTTGTGTAGAGGTTAACTGAGGCAATATTGAACCATCTTTGCAAAATGAAGTGACTGTAAATATTGTGTAAGTTTGTCAGGGTAAACTGTTAAGGCGTTGTCTTCGAAAAACAATGTCTCATTGGAAAATAAGTAATTAGACAAAATAAAGCATGTCCTAATAAAGTCGCCTTTTCATTAAAAGTATTCTTAATTTTAGTCTAAATAAAATAGTGCTAGTTGTAGTAACAGTATAATAAACACAATGTTTTCCATACCGTTACATTTTTCAGTAAGTTGAGGGAAGAGAACGACGTTAATCCGTACGAATATATTTGTAAATTGGCCATTAGGATCTGTTGTGAATCCTAATGTAATAGCAAAAACTGCTTCTATTGATAAAACATAGTGGATGTGCTGGTTGCGAAGCCAAATGCCAAGTTGGTTTTTCTCTCCCAGCAGTCAGTTGGATGTTCAGGATGAAGATCAAATGTCAGTTTGAACCTAAGACAGTCAGGGTGGTTTTGGATGGCTCTTTTTGGGGCCTCTCTTGAATGTTATCAGATTTACCTAGTTAAACTTTTCTTTTATATCCAAGATTTAATTCATAGTCAAATGATACAGAAATGGGATAAAAGACTGTCTTGTGAAAACGAAACCTATGAACTAAAAGTTTTATGTATCATGTAAAACAACAAATCAAATGATTCTTAGCCGTAATGAAAATCACAACTTTATTTGCTGAACCGACTTACCTCGACGCCATTCCACGTCATGTAATGGACAGCGGCAGCAGCGGCGGGGTCATGATGTGGGTTGCCTGCCGCTGCCCCGGCGGCGGCAGCACTGTTCATGTGTTCTGCCATGACGGACATCCAGTGCACTAGCCCCTGAGTGGGGTTTCCTTGATGTCCTGCGGCACCTCCTGGAGTCGCGCCGCCTCCACCGCCTCCTGGCTTGTTGCTGGCTGACACGGCCACTGACCCGGGGCCACCGGGGTGACCACCACCCCCACCCGGGTGGTGCACGTGAGGAGGGTGAGGGGAGGGTTCCGCCGGCGACGACCACACGAAGGCAGCTTTCTGAAATTTAATATTAGGTACATTAGCTATTCCGTTAAACAGTGCATCACTCATTTTTTCATAATCTTTGGAAAAAACAACACAACATTTGCTGCTCTAAATACAATAATATAGACTTTAAATAAGTCTTTTCTCTTGAAAAATATACAATTTCTCATATAACCAAATAATTATACATCTTATTTATTAATATATATGTTTAAAATTATTTTTAAACGCCAGAAGAAGAAGAGTAGTGTTTAACTACTGTTAACTACCGTTTTTACTACTGAGGCACCACAGGCGGTGGACATTGATGATACATGAGATGAAATATTGTGAAAGGATATTTTTTTTTAAGGAAGGAAGCGTTCCAGGCCTAAGTTTAGGTACCTCCCGGCATTTGCCAGATATGAAGACTGAGGAAAACCTGGAAAAAACCTCAGTCAGGGAGGACGGTCCTGGCGGGATTCGAACCACAGACCTCCCGCTCACGAGTCCGTGCCTTAACGACCTAAGCGGTTTTAAACGCCAGATTGGGATATTTTCAATTAAGAGAATTGTGAACTGCTCAAGGAAGTTTGCAACAGTTTCAAATTAGCCACTAATATGTGCAACTGTCCATTAATTTGGAACCCTTGTCATCATTCCAAAACGTCGGTCCTGGTGGTTACCATACTTACCTCCTAAACCCAAGATCGCGGGTTCGATCCCCGCCAGGACCGATGGATTTTTTCGGGCGTAAAATTCCTAAGAATGGTTTCCTTCGGAAGGGAAGTAAAGCCGTGGGTCCCGTGTCGTACATTTACGGCACGATAAAGAACCTCAAATCTGAAAAAAGAGGCCTCTGAGCAAAATTTGTCGGCCATTTCACGCCCTGAATAGAATGGGACGCTGATGACCTGAGATGTTGAAAAGCGTCCGTTAAAAAAAAAAAAAAAATCAGTTCTTTGGTAACCTTCTAACTCTGCTTGTGTTCATCAAACGGCGTCATTCTATTCCTTTTGCAAGTCTAGAATCTTTATGTGACAAATCATTTGACGTTTTATTTACCAAATATCAAGTCCACAAATTCTTTTAGAAGTATAAAAGATTGTAAAATATATACGCTTTGAAGAAAATTACAGTAGGTTATGAATAAGATAGATACCACTGATAGACCTTTTGTACCTAAGCTCCTAAAAAGAGCGCCAAGATGTACAGATAGAGGGCGAGATGGTGGATGTACTGGACGATCAGATACGGGTTGCCGATACACGGAAATAGGAGTGTTTTAACGTTTGTCATTCGTTTCGATACCCCCCCCCCCCAAGGAGTAAGACAGAAAGTTTTGCAAAACGCAATTCAACCCCACGCCGCACAGCACCAGCATGCCTCCCCTATTTATTTCTATCTTGTAACCTGATCTAAGGAATGAAATTATGAAAGCGACAGCGCACAATTCGTGGAAAGAAAAGATCCATTCCAGCATTTGTCAAAATGACATGAGGAAACTATAAAAAAATCCAAGGACAGCATGGCCGGCCCAAGGGATTGAGCCCGAGTGCAAGTTCCAAGTGTTACCATCCTGAGTCATCCCGTTCGATGAATGGATGCTCTGAAGTTGAGGAGAATACTTCGGCACTTGAGCCTTGTTCACGGCTGGCCATTTGTGCCTAAGGCACCCGCGGGTGGAAGAAATGAATGAGGGACACACAGAGTGGCAGGGAATGAGCGAGCCACAGTGGGTCCCTAATACCGTTCCAGATAGAATACCCCGACGCCGGTGCAGTCCACCCTTGAGATTTTTAAGACCTTCAGAAGGTCCGCTTTAATTACAGACGCAGAAACCGTTCCAACGGGAATTGAACCCAGAAGCTCTTGAATGCGAGTTTGAAGTGTTAACGCCTGAGTCAGCCGCTCGGTCCTCAAGATAAATGTTAAATATTATCACATTTGCTATTATCTTCTATCAGTAGTTGCCATAAAACTCTTTACACATCTTTTTACTAATTGTATCCTAACTCGATAAGTTCTGTGCATTGCACAAGAATTCTGTAGTTACATGAAATCTTATAGCCACCCAATACTAATATGAATTGACATAAATAAAAAATACTTTTTGCAAAATTTCGGAAATAAGATATTTGATGTTGTGTGCTTGATTATTATATTTATAGATATATGTATTTAGAAGCAAATATAATTTCATATTTTTATTTTAAAATATATGTAAATACTTTAAAAGTTTAGTTGTGTTTCCAAAAAGTGCAGAAAAAATTAAAATTTAAGTTGAAAATATATTCATTAAAAAGTAACATATATAAACATATTTATATAAATAAGTATCTATTGAAATAATATTAATGTATTAGATAAAAAGTACAATAAATAAAAAGTACAATAAATGTTAACGCAAAATGTTTCAATATTTTGAAAATTATAAAATTTCGAGTTAATACAGTTGTCGATAGAACATCCTCCCTCTTCATTTATTTTTCTTAAAATGTGGAAAATATAAAAAATTAAAATAGACTTTTAGTGTTTCTTTTCCAAGTTGTACGTTTTGAGGTTATATGATCTGCTTTCTTTCTTGAAATCAGCCGGCACCCATGCGAAAGTGTTCCACCCTTTTACACTTAACATAGAACGCGGAGCTGTAACGAATCAAACTAGTATTGTTATCTCGGGTAACAGGTCGCATTGGCCTAGTTTCTAAAGCCGCAAATATCGGGAATTTCTGTGCCATTACTGTGAAATTTAGTAACTGACAACAACTACAATTTAACCATTAGGTTTTACAAAGTTAGTAGGAAATACAGTGAAGAAATAGGAAATGCAACGTATCTCTTACATAGCTAAAGGATAACAATGGGAAGAAGATACATGTGTGGCATGTTTCATATATGCTGCAGGAGAGCAGCTCCATTTAACATGAAGCTCCAGATGACGTCAATATACGGGGCAAGCGTCCAGGACAGCGGAAATATGAGAGCAAATGCTCACTCTGGATCAACTTCCGAGTTTACATCGGTTGCTATGTATGAGCTCTAAGAAGTTCAATGATATAATGCAGAGGGAAGTGAATGTGCAAAAATAAAAGAGAAGGGAAGTGGAGCGGAGGGAGGAGTAGAAAAAAGGAGAAAGCAAGGGAATGGAAAGGAGGGGAGAGAAAAGAGAGGGATAGAGGAAGGAGGAGTGGAGAAGAAAAGGGCAGAAAGGAATGTTCAGAAAGGAAAGGGGAGAAGAGAGAGAGAAAAAAAGGAACAGGGAGAAAATAAATGGGGAAATTAAAAGAAAAAAAAAAAAAAGAAACGAAACGAGAGAATTAAATAAAATTTAGAGTTAGAAAACGAAAAATATGACAGATCAGAAGAAAAGAAGAGAAAATAGAAAAAGACGAGAATTGGATTCGATTGTTAGGACGGAGGAGGATATTTCTGTATTTTAGGCTAACTGTTTGCCCCAGTGCAGGCACCTCCGGAAGGAAGGGATTAGATTAGGGAAACGGTTATCGGAGGAGTGGTCCCTAATATTATTTCCAGACGCGGGCAGAACTCCTCTCCAAGGAGTTCGAGCTCCGTTTGTTGCCTGGAAGGACCGCTTCCATTTAACACGCCAGGATAAAAACGTTCCCAAAGTGCAAGCCACCTTAACGCCTGACCAGCGCACCTCCCTCTAGCACTTTCGACATCCTGTAACAGATCCGAGGGAAGTAAATGATATGAAATGGGAGAGCGGAAAATGTCTGGAAAGAAAAGATCCATCCCAGCGATTGAGAGAAACCAGGAAATATCCCAAGGCCCCAAGACATCCAAATGTGAGTCCCAAACGTTACAATCTGAACCAAATGGCTCGGTAGAAAAATGACGTACGAGGAAAAAGTTACGTTTTACGATCTGTAAGATCTACCTTTGCGGTGCCTATGAGTCAAAAACTGAGAGCTGATGAAAACTCGCAATATGCTAGAATTCGTAAAGAAGGAAAAGCAATAAAAATTAAAATGATTGCGGGCAAGATTGCGAAGAGAAGGGAGGAAGAATAGGGAACAAAGGGGAGAAGTGAGGATTTACACAGAAGTTCCTTCTCAGTCATATTTTCTCTTTTAAAGAAAACAACAACTTATAAATAAACTAGAAGAAAAAGTAGAGAAGAAGAAAAGTATGAAAAGAAGCATTATCTTCTCTTTTCCTCTTTTCCGTTGTTTTCTTACATGACTTATGATTAATTAAAGAAATCATAAACTATGTGTGCTCTGGCACTACAAAATTGACATAACCTC
Source organism: Metallyticus violacea (assembly GCA_030762175.1). Lineage (NCBI taxonomy): Eukaryota > Metazoa > Arthropoda > Insecta > Mantodea > Metallyticidae > Metallyticus > Metallyticus violacea. The sequence continues at coordinate 90,956,856 of CM060833.1, read as the reverse complement.
AAATGCAGTAGTTAATATTATATCTGCACTATGAAGATGTTACAAAGATCAAGTGTCTATATCCCGACAAAAATTGTACAATTCAAGTATTTATATGCCCCTTAATTTAAAAGAGAACAAGCTCAGTGCTCATTATGTATCTTAGCTTTTTTTGTATTTTGACTTTTTTATGTTGTTTTAATATAAATATTTCAATATAAATTATAAAATGAAAAATTAAGTAACTTTTGGAACAATGCTACTAAAATAACCAGAAATAGATGAGCCGAAACAGATAAAACACTAAATACTCACAAAATTTTCCGTATATTTCGAACAACGCGTGCAAATAATAAAAAGGATAATTATAATAATAAAGCACATTAACATATTCAGAGAAAGTAAATAACAAAATGAATAGAATCAAAGAAAAATTGTAAAGAAATCAAAAATAAAAAACGTAATAGTAAACTTAAAGGAACAAACCATACAAAATATAGTGAAAACAACCCACCTCTTATCATCACATAATAATATAAACTAGATAAAAGCAACACCAGAGGTCTTCTGCCTTTGAAGAAGAACACGAATTATTCGAAATGTAGCAAAACTTGTGTGAGTATTTAAGTGTTTCAGCTATTTCTTTAGTTCTTTTATATACATTCAAATATATTTTTTTCAGGTGGGCTGTCTGTAACCCTTTAGTGTAAACTCCGTTCCTTCCAAAAATTCAGATCTAAAGCGTAAAGTAATTAAACAAGGTCATTCCTTCGTGAAAGAGTATTTGTAATACCGCTGTCTTTTTGCTAGTGGAAGCAATTTAAGAACAAAAACGATTCATTTAAAAAAAACAATCAATTGAAATTAAATTTTTCGAAATCACAGTCACTATGGAAGTTGGAACAGCATATAGGAAATGAAAACAAACGGAAACGACAAAGAAGTTGTTTCTCCACCAGAGTTTTCACAAGTTGCAACTCCAAATCTTTACACATTTTTGGCAGGACATTTTTGCAGATCAAGCGTTACAACGAAACATTATGGTAGCTTTTATGTCGCCGAAATCGAGCAGAGTGAGTAGATACGGAGAGCATACCTCTCAGTCATCTTTCAACAAATGGAACAGTACAAATCACCTGACGGAACTATCAAAACTAAAAAACTTAACCAAGTCTTCAAGAACTGAAAGAAATAATTACAGTAAAATCTAGCGACGAAAAATGATGAACTGAGCAGAACTCTTTGCCCTACTCGTCTAAGAGGTGCTACTGTATTTAGGAGATAAAGAATGTTAGAATATTTTACTTAACCTGATCATTAGTTTAATTTATATATTCTATATTTAGTCGAGGTATACTGAAGTAGTAAGATAATATACTAAATGCATTTTGGACTCATCGGTGTTTAATTACTGGTATTACCTTTAATGATAAACCAAGGAAATAATGGAAAGGGCTAAGTACAACATATGCAAGACAAAAACATGACCCCAATAATTATGAAAAAGACGAGTATGATTTGTAATAGTACAGTAAGAAGGTTCTATTGATAAGAGGGTTGATCTTAACACAGTGTACAGTTCTGAGACAACGCTCATTCTAATGCAGAGTTCTTACCACATTCTAGCAGTAGACGTGGACGAAACATCGTTCCTTAGGTTGAATGCACAGTGTCAAGGGCACATTAGGCCCTCAGGGCAAATAGTGAGGAGCCTTTGGGGGAAGGGTTCCAGCCGTCCAGCCCACAGCCGCGGGCGACAGCTCGTCTTCATGAAGCTACCAAAAATGATTGGTGGCAAAAGTGACCTAACTGCACACTGCACAGTGTAGTTGGCAGTGAATGTCTCTCAGAATTTAATATTTCCTCACAATCGGAAAATTCAGCATGGACTTGTTTTTTTAATTAATTACCAAAATGAATTTCAGTGCAATTAAACATGATTAGATATTGCACACATTTATTCCTATTCTATACGTTACTACTTTCCTGCATTCCAACTAGTTCACGCTTGCCCGCTCTCCTTGGAATTACCTGCTGAGTGTTTTATCTTATGTTATTGAGTCTTTCTTCGTCCTGCAAAGGCAAACACCAGGTAACTTTAAACGCCAAAGACTTTAGCATTTGTGCTCTGAAGCTCAAAAAAGTGGGCAGTGGATTCGGACTTATTTAATGTTAAGTTTATGGAGGTATATGAGTAGAATGGCGTAAAAGGACAATAAAGAAAAAGACTACATCTCTTCTAGCTCTAAGCCTAGTTATTAAAGCACAATTGTGCAAATTAGTGACGAAGAAAAAAAAAATAAGATGAGAAAGGAGAAAACTATTATTTCTACACAAGTATTATTCCATGACCCTTCGAAAGCGAGTAAATGACCAAGTATATATTACACATACACTTTCCCCTTCCCTAGAATAAACAGAGAAGCAAAATAGCCTTGCCTTATTTCCCTTACTCTTTATTTTTTCTTTTCCTTTTTCTCTCATTTTCCGTTCCACATTTTCCTCTATTTTTATTTATTTTACTTTTTCTTTTTTGGTTTCCTTTCTTTTTCCTGTTTATCTTAGGATTGAATTGATTTGAGTAGATTGACGGGGATAGTGGAGGAAATTTGGTTCCTCCAAAGAGGAAGGGATGAGATGAGATGGGGAAAGAAGAGAAGAGACGGTCAGGAGCCAGGGACGGTGAGGCACGGGTGAAGACGGGGTCCCTAACATCGTTTCCAGACTAAGTACCCCACGCCGTTGAAGCAAGTCGAGCTTCCCAGAAGGGCTACTTCCATACCAAAAAATTGTACAAAATGCAAATTAACTCTCACGCCGCACACAACACCAGCCTACTTTTGACCTTTCAACGAAAATCTGTACAAAAAACGTCAATTGCAACATTCGCCTAAGTGACCAAGAAAAAGCGCGAGAAAAAAACCTAGTTAAGGATGGCCGGACCTAGATATAAGCCCTCGTGTCTCAAGTTTTACAGCTTGAGTCATACGCTCGGTTTATATTACGATAAGAAAAAGTGTTTCTAATTCTCTAACAATGCTTTTGCAAAGATGAAGAGGATGGAGAAATACTATTTCAGCTGTAAATGCACCTGATTGATATCTGTCCCTTTGGTTTTTAAGCACTGTCAATTTTTTTATTTATAGGCATCACTAAAACCCCGTCTTAATAAAACACCCTTTTGCCAACGTTCCGTAACCCAGGATGGGGTCTTTACAGATATCCGCCGGTTTCTTTTTAATCAAATCTTAGTTCTCCCCATCTTTTTCCCATCACTTTTTAGAGGAGGACTATTAAAAGTCTTCAATGTAAATATTAAGACAATCCACTATTATGCTTTAGTTATAACACTTGTCCGTCTCACTCGGTATTTTACTCCGGCTACTAAGCGTGGCGCAGCCGGTGGCGCTTGTACTTCAATTCTCCTTCCTAAACCGTTTATACAATTAACCTGAGAGAAAATGTTTTAATAGTCGTTTTCACTCGGCCAAACAGACATTGCATTGAGAAAACACATTCTTGTTGGCACAATTAAGTTCGGACATCGCAATGTTTCCAATTTCATCGCTCATGATTTCCTTCACAAGCCGAAATCCCCAGTACCGCCACGGGTGGCCGAGGTCGTTAAGGCATGGACTCGTGAGCGGGAGGTCTGCGGTTCGAATCCCGCCAGGACCGTCCTCCCTGACTGGGTTTTTTTCCAGGTTTTCCTCAGTCTTCATAACTGGCAAATGCCGGGGAGGTACCTAAACTTAGGCCTGGAACGCTTCCTTCCTTAAAAAAAAAAAAAAAAAAATCCTTTCCCAATATATCATTTCATTTCATGTATCATCAGTGTCCACCGCCTGTGGTGCCTCAGTAGTAAAAACGGGCGTTAAACACTGCTCAAAAAAAAAAAAGAAATCCCCAGTTGTGCTAATTTTGTGAGTGGTTTAGTTGGCCAACGTTCAAGATTCCCATAAATTTTAGTTTTTCCTTTATAAATACGGTTTGTTTTCGTTATCCTTAGTTCAACCGAACAAGTAAATTTAAATTAGTATGCAATATTGAGAATTGCAGTTCTGAAAGAAGGTAACTGATCAGGAAAATTCTGAAAAATTCCTCACATACACGCCAAATTGATTAATGTTTAAAATGAGCTTACAAATAAAAACACGTTGTTCTACAGTCAACTATTTCAAAATTATGCGAATAAATGCATACTATCGTGAGGTCGGCAGAGAATTTGCCAAAAAGTGGTGTAAGATGATACGGTATGAAAAACAGAAGCATTTTGACAATATTAAAATTAGTATTGAGAAAAAAGGAAGAAAAGATAAGTCTAAGGGAGACGATAGAGTTGGATCAGACAGGAATGCCTGGGTCTCGCATTCCCGTAAGTCATGGGTTTAAATCCTAGCCCACCAGCCCCCCCCCTCTTTTTCACGTGGTTCTCAAGGTCCCTTAGGCGAATGCTGAAATGTATATTTCTTTCCACGATTTTTCTACCATCTCACTTCATATTCTTTCGCTCCATTGGTTTGTTTTGTTCTGTTACAGGATCGAAAGTACCAGGGCGAAGTTGGCTGGTGTGGTGTGACGGTGGCTTGCGCTTTGGAAAGCTTTCTGCCCTAGGAACGATCCTTCTGAGAGGCCAGAAGTCGTTCGAGGGGATTTCGCAAGCTTCGGGCTGTTCTATCTGGAAACAATCTTAGGTTCCCCGTTTACATCCTTGCCCACGAATCTGATCGTTCGGTGTACCACTCACTTCTTTCTTTTCTCCAGATGGCGTAGATACAAACCGCCAGCCGATGAACAAGGCTGAAGTATCGAAATATCCTTCTCTCCTGACAATCCAATCCAAAGCTTAAGGAACGAAGCCTAAATGAAGTAAGTGACAAGTAGGAGCTGAAGGAAGAAACGAGTGCTATCTTCTGGTCTGCAACAGGCCTATATATTAAATTAGGGTTATCTCCTCCAAAACATGTCCCGAACATAAATTGATATACTTTTTGTTTTCACGATTTTATTGCAGTTTTGTGCTAAAACTCGAAAGCAAGGCATTCCCAAGTTATCAGATGATCTTAAAAGCCATCGATGCAATTAATAACATGTTGCTATCAACATATCGCCCATTTTCTTAGAATTCCTTCGGCAACGATTTTGGCGCTTACGTAACGCTCTCTAGCACATTTTTCCGATGGATCTTGCGACTTTCATCACATGCCAGCAGCAGATGTGTTGACACCCTGCTAAAAGCATAGGCATACATCATTCTTGACCTTTACTCTTTTTAAAAAAAAACATCAGCTGAGGGAACCTGGTAATCTGCAGGCAATGCACACATGGAATGTAAACTAACTTAACGACCGAAGAATTCGAGAGTTAATTTTCTCCTTGTGGCATAACCATATTATTATAACGCCGTACACATGTGTCGTTATAACTCGTCATGTTGTTTACGATCAATTGAACACTTGACGTCTAAGGAAGAAGGTAACAATAAAACAAATAAGCAGGACTTGATTTAACGTTAGTCTCCTTCATTTAGTGCCCATTTATACGCATACTACTTAGACAAGCACCTTCGCAATTCCTTTCCAATAGAAAATTGTTGTAAAAACTATTAAAATTCTTAATTGATAAGTGTGTGGCAGCGTTGTCAATTAATCGCGTAATTAGAAGCTGAAAGGTCGTAAAAACTGACTGGGTGGGATAAGCTGGTCATATAAACCCAGGTTCATAACCATTACCTTGATTAAGATGACGTCAGCTTGCAAATGGCTTGTTTCCTGACAAAAATAAAGCATTACGTATACCAGTTGCAGCCGGACGGACTTTCCGCCGAGTGAGTAGTTAGCAGTAAAAAATGAACATTGTCATCATTCATACAAAGTCTCAAATATGCTGGCATTAAAAGACCGCGACGCAATTTAATCTTGTGCAAGATGCACAGGTATATGCACAGGATGCAAAACCCCTGAGCTTCTATGACTGCATTATTGACCAACATAATCATGTTCCCATACACACTGCAATAATATAAATTACAACCCTGCTTCCCTATACAAGAAGGAACAGAAAATAGAGAGAGACAGAAGAAAACTCTTATTCTTCCTCTTATCTCTATTTGCTATTTTTTCCTTTTTTTACCTTCTGTTATTCATATTTTTATTCTTTCTCTTTCTTTTGAATCAAAAAAGAAAAGAAGGAGGAATAAAAGAGGAGACAGAGAACATTAGATGGAAGAGTACAGAAAGGAGAGAAAGGTAAATAGGACCTATTCTTTCTTCATAGGTGTCAGAAGAGAAAAATAGAAAGTAGAGAAGAGGAGCAGAAAACTTGGGTATTCTACAAGTGGAAGTGCATTCATTATCTAAATAATTGTAGCAGAAGCAAAAAGAGTAGTAACGCTTTTTATATTTTAGAGATACATTTACCATTCTCTTATTATAAAATATCTGGATATTATACTTTTATAGGAGACAACAAGTGAAACTCTCTGTCCCGCAATCCATACATCGTGATCAGAGCTATCACAACAAATTTCAGTAACCGTATGCAGATCATGCAGATTGTTTGTATAGGTGGCGTACATTAAACTGGCATTTTTGTTGAATAATTTACAAACATATAAAGAGATCCATAAAGCGAGCTTTCGTAAAAAAATGTAGACGTCTTTTCTTTTACTATTTGTCTATCAAGAGTTTTATCAGAACATATGAATCCCAACGTATCACTACAACACAAAAACATAGAAGACAGGACAGAAATTATACAGGATGCAGAAAAAAAATATCTACAAAGAATTTATGAATATAAAATGGGCATGGTTCGCTTTTAAGAGTGGGAACGAGTGATCTCGGACTATTCGATATGAAGCTACAGGCATCGAAATGGATCAACGTAATAGCTACGTAGCGATGTTCCATGTGTTCGCAGCCAATCAAATATAAACCAATGTCATTGGCAGAGGTGTTATCATGAGCAGGCTACACATCAATCTGACCACAATTCACTCATTGTTAACTACAGGTCTTCGTGGAAACGATAAGGCGTTTAGAGAACTATAGCAGACAAGTTTTATGGATGGTTACTGTAATTGAACTTCAATTAATATAATCCAATAAATGATGACCTGGCAGAATAAACTATTTTTAAGATAAGTTATTGTATTTTCAGTCCTCCTAACCATCCATAAACACATTTGTAGCTTTGGAGTTAACGCCTGCGGCTTTTTATTATGTCGTGCATTATATCTTGCTTTCTATTCCCATATTCGTGTACGCTAGTGCGACTATAATTCTAATCTACAAAGCTCTATTGTCAATCTTAGATCTCTTTTTACTTTTATAACATCAGAATAACTTCCATGTGTAGGATTTCACTAATTGGCCGTTGCATTTTCTGACAAAAACAAGTGCTAGACCATTATGCCTTTGTAATCAGCACGAGTTCTTCCTAATAGCCAACAGAGACTCAATACCAGAATGAAAGTCAGTTCAAAACTACAAACATGTATAGCTAAAAACTACAAGAATCTAAAAACGTTTTCTTTATTCTGGTAGGTAGATTAGCGCTTCGTCTCTCGCGACCCATATGAATTCAGGAAAGAGAAAAATATATATGAAAACAGACATGCATTTTTTAAATAGCGCCACTCAAAACAAACACGTACAATGTTTGTCTTTTGTTCCAATGGACACGTATTGGACAGACCTAGTAATTTTTTCATTCTCACAATCACGGTCAGTTTGATGAGTGAAACGGTCGAAATGATACAAATGTCAATTTTAAAAAAGTGGAAAGCTCCCAGAACACAATTTGTGACTTGTGCAGGTGATTGGTGTCATATTTTCTCTCTCCGTGGAAAGAGAGACTTTTAAAAATTGCTTTAAATGACGACACAGAATGGTATGGCACTTAAAACACGTTAATTTGTATTTGCTGTAACGCCCTATGTTGACTATACACCGCATGCCATAAGTTACATTATCCCCCCGTATTTCATAAGTACAACAAATATTGTCATTTTCTTTATATCATAACATATCTTGACCATTATGTATCCTAAATATAGTATGAGCATAATTCTTATCGTTAACTCCACTGAATACAACGCCTTGCTCGACCAGAATTTATGCAGAGAAAATATATTGAGATGCTTCTGAATGCTTCCCTGCAATTCTTACGTTCTTCGGTAGTGCTGATGGCTCAGTTTATCCTTAATAAAGCACACATGTGAAGTTATGGTGATTAACTGTGGAACAAAATCTTCGGAGAAGGGCAGTGTGTCAACATCATTCAGTTTGTTAACAGGCAATGGTCGAAAAAAAATATTCCTGTAATAGAGCATTGTTATTTGAAGTACGCCCAGTTTAGCCAAGGGTTTTTACGGCCCTTCCGGTTCGCACCCCCTATTTCAAATTCACGCTTTTCTTAACGTAATAATGTCATTCTTGGACGACTGCACCTCAAACCTTTCATAGCGTTCTCGTCATTCCAGTATGGAGTCTCTCGTACATCAACACTTCAACACCCAAATGCGTACATACCCCTATCGGTTGGAGCTGATTGTTTCAATGCTACTAGTTTTCCGCTCTTACATTGGGAAGGAAATATAGGTACAGATGTATCTCTAAGCTGAGTATAATTGTTTCTATACCAAAAAATGAAAGTAGTAAATTTTGTGAAACCAATGTTCTTGCATATTTCGAACCTTTAAGTCTAATTTATAAAAGAAACAAATGTTTACCTTGACGAGTTCTTGGCGTTTAAAGTTACTCCGGCTTCCCTATTTTGGGCGAACAGAAACTCCGCAATGGAACTCGGGCAATGAAGTTTAACAAGCGTCGCTTAATACCTCAGTCATTTATATCCATACGTGATAGAACAACGTAAAAAATAATTCTGCAAGCACACCTTGCAGAAGATAATAAAAATAACACCGTTGATCTTACATAGAATGTTACCAGGGTAAAGGCAAAATACATTTAAACTAGCTGTTGTAATCTTTTCCATGATGTAAATTTCTTCTTTTGTGCCAAGTTTGACTTATTCTCTCCTCTGTAACAAAACAACTTTCATTTCTGAATATCTTTTCTGACTCATTTCACTGGTCTCTGATATTTTAGGTAGGTAGTTCTGACTTCCATATCTATGAAAAATGATAAAATGTTTATTAATGTCTTTTAGTTCAGGGCTTAAATTATCGCCTTTAAATTTACTTCTGCAGCTTTAAATATAACATTGTGGGCATTTTAAATACTTTTGTATACTTAAACGAGAGCAATGTATTTACAGTTTATCACATTGTTTCCTTCAGTAATTAATTTTGCATAGTTTTCTGTAAGTAAATTGTTCCATGTAATCCAGATTTTATTCAAATTATTGAAAACTTGCTTTAGTTGAAAGTATTAAATATCCCCAATAAAGATGTTTTTAAAACTGTAAAAATGAAAGCACATATAGCTGTTTTTGAACTCAAGACCGGGAAAATGGGATATGTTTATGCATAGCAAAATGGGCACAAATAAATTAGTTCAGTTTTTAATTTAATTCCCACTACACTTATATACTTCTTATGAACAAGAAGAGAATAACTATCTCTGAAAAAAACGTTTTTGTCTTATGTACCGCCTTCCTGGTTCAAAGTGATGCTAAGTAAAGCGTTATTCAGGAACCATTTCTGATTCCGGACATTGCCAATATGCCTAAGGATAGTTATGCCTATCGTTTTTGTCCAACTACTGGTTTCATTTCAACTTTCAGAAAGTCATTGTAAGCTTAAATGTTCAGAGTTATCTACTCCTTATTCCAGGTACTCTCAGAAAAGTGTTACTCGCATTTCCAACCAATGTTTGAGTCTGAACTTTAAGGCACTTCTTATAAAAAAAAATACCTTGAGATTGAATCAAGTAGAGCATTTTGAAAAATAATACACTCTTTCTAAAATGTTTATTAAAATTTACAGCGTACCTAATTCGTTTTAATAAAATACATTAATGCTTATTAATTTTAATATTCTCCTTATTTACACGATGTCGATATTTAAACCAATAAATGTCATTATATTACAGACGATTATGCACAATTACCAAATAAATAGATACTACATAAAAATTTCAATGTATTTTTTTAAGAGAAGCATAAACTATACAAACCTAGAATTGTATAGCTAGGTCAAATATGGCTATCAAACAATGTAACTTTGGCATCGGTGGTGTTCCCTGTCAGCTATGGGCTCTCGTATTGCTAGTTCAATTTGTTGATGTTACTTAAAGCGCATGATTGCTTTGGCTCCGATGGTGTAAATATAACTTGGAAAACGTTCTGCTACTGTAGCATTGAGAAAGGCATATTTGTCAGTTTGTCAGATTGCTAAAGAATATAATTTATCTATTGGAGAGTGCAATATACACCCTGCCCAAACAAATACTGGAAACATCCAACGATAGTCTCCCAAAACTGTAAAGTGATGATAAAATTTATTAGAATTATTATTAAGTGTAATACATTTAAAACTGCACCATGTCCAGAAAGCTGCAGGCATATATTGCAACAGTAAAAAGGAAACTTTCGGTAGCTGATCTGAAGGGGCATAGGGCAGTAAGGAAACAATTGCTGAAACCATAGAAGAGACTCCAAAGAGCTACACAATATTGACACTGCACACCTACTGATTGATCTAAGTAGTTTTCACAGATGAACACAAATTTGGTACCAGGAAGAGAATACAATATATCCGCCAGTGTACAAAACAAAAGCTTTCCCATCAGTGTTTTCTCTAACATGGTGGGGGTCTATTATACAAGGGCAATTCGAAAAGTAAGTTCCGTTAATTCTTTTAAAGAATACTACTTTATTTTGGAACTTTTATTTCACACAAATGAAAAATACACCGTTCAATTGTTTTTCAACATCATTTCAATTTACAGTCAAGCATTCGTCGTATCTCTTTACAAGCTTTGAAATCCTTTCTGCTTAGAACTCTGCCACCTGTGATTTTAGCCACCCTGAGACGCTCTCCTTGGGCTCCTCGTTTGTTTTGTTAGTGTCTAACAGAATTCATTTAAAATATTTGTTAATTGTTGTGCCACGTTCCATTAACTCCAACAACAATATATCTTGTTTGTTTCCAAAAATGTTGCCATAAGCTTGTTCGTTGAATCATCATGGATGTCACCGCCACGAGTGACCGAGGTCGTTAAGGCACGGAGTCGTGAGCGGGAGGTCTGGGTTCGAATACCGCCAGGAGGTGACTGAGGCTTTTTCCAAGTTTTTCTCAATCCTCATAAATGGCAAATGCCGGGGAGGTATCCTAAACTTAGGCCTGGAACGATTCCTTCCTTAAAAAGTAAATCCTTTCCGAATATATAATTTCATCTCATGTATCATCAATGTCCATCACCTGTGGTGCCTCTGTAACAAAAACGGGCGTTAAACACCATTAATTCATTTATTCACGGATGTTAGTGCGTCCATCTTGGAAATGACGAATACTCTCACTCATAATGTTCCCGTACACTGCACTACTCTCACGAATTGGCGGGAGTTTCTATGCCTGCACACACGTCTGTCTTAGTAAAACAAACAGTCGAATACTGACAATGTCAGGAATGCACTGAACAAAGCTACACAGCGAATATAGATTAGTACTGCTACCGCCTCTCCTGCTCGTGGATGATGAGAGCGGAACTTACTTTCCGAATTGGCCTCGTAGTTTGGGGATGATCTTTTGGGAATAAGTTTTGTATAATGAAAACCGAAGGAAAAATTGATCAGAAATGATATCATAAAACTCTTAATGCTGAGGTGGGTCGGTCCCGGTGGTCTAATGGTAACCATACTTGCTCGTAGACACAAGATTGCGGGTAAATCCTAGCCAGGGTCAATGGAATGTTTTCTGGCAGTAAAGCCATGACTCCCGTGTCGCATACGGCACATAAAAACCCCTTAAGCCTGAAACAAGAGGCCTCTGAGTAAAATTTATCGGCAGTTTCACGACCTGAATTAAATAAGGACACTGATTACCTGAGATGATAGAGAGCGTGTGTAAACAAACCAAGTAAATAAATAAAAAAATGTTCTTTTGCGTTGAATGGTTTCATATTGCGGCAAGATAATAATTTTAAACATCAATGTGAAACTGCATGAGGTATATATTCATTTGAAGGGTGCTAAAAGAGGTGGTTTGACTGTTCGAAACTCGGACTGCACCTCCCTAGAAATGTTACAAGACAAAGAAAATACAGATATTCGGGAAGTGCATTCAAAAAACTTATGACTCTTTGCGTGAAGTTACCATGCATATACGGAAGGGTAAAGGATCATAATGCCTTCAAGGACTTACAAACCAAATGCCTAGATTTTGCTAACCAGTTATTAAAAGCCAAATGGATACTTTGATGAAAAGAAGCTTCGATTTTGTTCTTTGTAATGGGTACGTTTCCTTTTATTATTGTATTTTGTCTAATAAAATATATTTCTGCTGATTTATTAATTGTTTGTGTTCTTCTTTGAAACATAAATAAAATATACAGTGTATTGAAATTAATGATCGCTCGTGTGTGTGGATGATTTGTTAGCTAAAAAGGTTCGGTTCAATATCTGAAGATAAGCTTAAGTTCTCATCCAATTAAGATATTCCTCATAACCAACGAACTTTTGTCAGAGAACATTGCATATGCATATAAATAATAATGACATTTAAGAAAGAGTAGGGCATTTTAACGCTCAAGCTTCATAAACCGCATTAACCGTTATATTTCGGTGTTTTATACCAATATGATCCGCCCAATAAAGTCGTAACTACAACCAATGAGACTTCTCCTTTGCCCGATTACTCTTCCCATTTCCGCAGAAATCGCCCACATATTCGTACTCCTTTCACGAATACAACTAGAGGGGAAGACAAGAGACATGGTCAAAGTACCCTCTCTAAATCAACTGGAAATTAATGAAAACTATGCAATAATAGAAATTACACATAAACACAATGATTTATAAGATTAAACTGAATTGTTTTTGTACTATACTTATGGAAGACGCTTTGTAAAACTTAATGCACAGGGTATACTTGTCGCTGAAGAAATTGTGTTGATACAGTTGATTTAATTGATGAACCGAGGTACATTTTTTCAAACATTTCACTATATTGCATAACTATTGTCATTTTAAATATTTACTTACGAACCAAGAACTATTGCGAATCAGTAGCAAGAGAGAGAGTTTAAAAAATACTAATAAAGAAGTGACAGGAAGCTCTGTTTGGTTGAAATGCAATATGTTTTTATACCAGACTGGTCACTGATATATGAAAATACTAAATCATGAATTATGTAACCATTTATCTTCATATAAAATAAATATTGTTATATATCCTGTACTCTTGTACAATGCTTTCAGGTGCTATTTAAAGATGTGAATTTGAAGGGAAGGGAAAGAAAGAAAGTATAGGAAGAAAATAGGATAAAATTCGTAGGATCCGAATTTTATCAATTTGACACGGCTGATCCACTAGAAGTTATAATCAACTCTAACCTCGTTTTGTTCCCTCTTAAAAAAAAACAAAAAAAACTTATTTACTGATATGTTTGCATTTTTTAGGTTTTTTAAAAAGCAGCATTTTGATTTCTGCATCTTCATTCTATAGCAGCATAAATAAACACACATTGCATATTTAATGTAAAAATAAAAATATTTTTGATATAGCTTCAAATTGATAAAAAACATTCTTATTGAATAAAAATGTACATAGGAAATGTATATACATCGCCATTGCAAGTCCTTAAGCACTTTGTGTTTCTCTGCAAGAAAGAAAATATTAATTTTTGTTTTTGTTTTACTCAAATTGATTGTTCATCCCTTTACTCACATATCAATAAGGCACAGCATATGTTTTGTGACCAGCATGTAAAATTATTCTAAATTCCTTGTACCTACGAGATATTACTGGTTCTTTTATAGCCATGACTATTACCTTGAAATTTCCTAAAAGAGCTTTGAATCAAAAGACTGTAATCAAAGGAAAGATTATGGAAGTCATAATATGGCTACAACATTTATTGCAATATTCAATATTTCTATAAAGCGGGGGGCATTCATTAATTTCCTGATCGCTGAGGGAATGTTTAAGAAAACTACCATTACGTCAAACTGTTGTTTTGGTTTGTTCGTTTTCATTTCATTAATCTGGTAAATAATCATAATCTGCAATCAAGGATTAAGTCTTAAAATCGATTTAGAACTCAAAATCTATTTTATTCTGAGTCTGTCAACATCTTATTTACCCATGAGATGAGCATTGTTTGGGATTATCGACTTTGATCCATTGCAGCGGCGGCTCGCGGGCAGCATAAACCCGGAATGCACAACTTTCTACCTACTGATAAATATTATGCATTTCAAGCTTTCAGAAACTTAATAATTAGAATTAACATCATAATACGTTCATGGGTGAACATACACAGCAGAGAAAGTGAGTGTTTAATATGACTCGTAGTAATGCATGTACTTAAAACAAAAAAAATTCATTCTCCTGTTTTTCATAGCAGCAAACTTGTCGATCATCCTAAGAACTACGTCCGGAATCTTCAAAATGAAGTGTCTCTGTACAGCAATCGTTGTAAGTAAACTTTCCTTGCGCTGAAAGTATAGTTTGACTTAAATTAATACTTAAGTTGGTCAACCCAGTTTTTTTAATTTCCAATTTCTCTTCCGGCGATATAGAATGTAAGCTTTGTACAGTGTTCATTTTCGGGGTCTGTTTGCACAAGGCCAAAATTTGGTTCTTTTCTATGCAAAGTACCTGGAATTAGAAACACTTTGTCGTAGTAGACGGGCCCTTTGAATCTGAATACATGTGTGTATGTGTGCGCGCGTTATGAATTTGTGTTTAGGTGAAAATAACTGTACATTTATTTTAATTTTAAGTGCAAATTATTTTCTTTTTTTTTTCTTCTTCTTCTTCTTCTACAAGTGTCTGTGCGGTCAAAAGACCCATGCGAACAAAATTGTACAAATATATTTGTATAAATACACATCGCTGCTACTATTACTTAGTATTCAATAAACACAAAATGAAATAAAAACAATTACTTTACGAACTCACACGAAACTTTGATAGCCTGTTATGCAGTAACAACTTACTATTAACGAGGCGGCTAATTATCGCTACTGAAAGAGATTTTTCAAGTGTAATATTGTTTGATATTAAAATAAATGCAAATTTTACCTATGTTTGATTTCCATTAATATACTGTTTTACTACAATTATCTTATAATATTATAAAATATGTTATTCAACTTTGTAACGCAACAATATTCAGTTCGTATAGAACTCGTGGCAATCTGCTTTGGGAACGCATCACACGATATCAGTGGCGTATGCACACAAAGGCTTAATGGACAAAAATTCTTCCTGTATTTCTCACCTTTCCCGGTCAAAATACTCCACAAGCTTACCGAAGTTTGCAGTGAGGTTGCAAGCGTAGTGTTAACCAGTGATCTTCTAAAGGAGCCCCTCCCTCTCGACCCGTGCAATTAACAAATCATTCTTATTTTATTTACAAATAGTTATTTCTACGATAGAAAAAGCTATGTTCAAAGCAATTTCAAGTTAACTGAAATGTAAAAACTTCGAAAAGCTGTTGATTTAGGGTTGTACCTCCTCTTTTTCTCATTCATGGATATTATATCATTTTATCAAATTATGTGACTTTATGAAAATACTAAAACTCTCAACTTCTATTTCCATTATTAAATTCATGACGTATAATACTTACTTACAACGACGAAAGAAATATAGGTATCTATATATAGTTCAGAAGCGCATTACAGAGCACAAAACTGAGACCCGACGGATCAAAAGTGAATGCTGGAATTGTTTATAGGTATAAGCTTTCATTAGCTCACAACAATTCTTGTTTCGAATTTACTAAATCCAGTTTTCTCCACCAATGAAGTTTCAATTTAATTTTACATAACGACACAAGCTGAAGTCTGGCTTTTGACATTCCTGAGGGAAAAGGCATTCAATAATTGTATTTAAACCGAAATACGATTATTAATTTGCCTGATAGTTTACAAAGATGGCCGCGGGAGCGGTCTAAACTTGCATTTAATGGAGTCGCTAAATGAGACGGTTTGAAGGACCAAGTGGGTTGGCAAGGAGCACCTCCCAGCTAACAAACCACATTAGCTATTTGTTGGCCTGTCAGGAGGAGAACAGGTTGCAAGTAGGAGGGTTTTGTAATATTCTTTTTTTATACATCTTTCAAGGTTGATGTCCAAGAGAAAAAAATATATTTGTATCTCTTGATCATTTCACTTGCGAAGCTACTCCTGCCAAAGAGTAATTATGTTTAATGTTGCCCAGAGGCTTTTCCTTACACTTTACTTTAAGATGCAATCTCAAGCATGGTGTTTAAGGAGAAAGACAAACTTTGTGATCTCAATGCTATTCGGTAAACTTTCTGTCTAATTAGAGTATATAAACTTCAACTACTAACAAAGCACTAAGATTGATATAACAGAAAAGGATGGCATAGATATATTTTACACAGTTTTAAATTTTCACATCATTATTTCTAGAATATCTCTGTCAATTTTCTCTTTGCCTGCCGAGATAAAGTTATTGCGCTATTGTGGTGCTTAAGTCGAGTATACTCGAAAGGAACAAAGTGCATCCTTTTAAATGCTGTATCTTCGGAACCGCCTTCTAGAAACCATACATCCTGCACTAACTTACATTGCCATTTCCTGGCTACAGCTTGAGTTTGATTAAAAGAAAATGCTCAGTCTTGTAAGAAGTCTACAAAAAGGGCCACCTTACTTTTCATTATGTGAAAGTTCTGCACTCCAAAGTAATCTGAATAACGGATGTCGGTTGGTGCAACAAACTTACGGAAGACAAGCTTCAAAACATTTTCACAGCATTAGAATCAGATGAGGATTTTTACTTTTCCACTGTTGGATCAAAAATGACAGTAAACATAAACCAAGACGTTTGAAGTACGGATCCACCTCGAAAGGGAAGTTTTGCCGCAAATTCGTGACATTGATACATTGCTCCAGAGTTCGGAGATGAGTGGCGCAAATTTCGGTAAAAAAATTTGTTTTAATATAATCGCACTCGCATAGGACTATTATTTTGCTGTTACTTTGACCAGCAATCAGTGGCGTACAGGAAAACCCCATGAAAGCACAAATTCAAAAGCTCAACTTATGACTAGAAGAGTAAACAAAGTCAAAATAGTAAGATGTATAATAACCGAGCGAGGTGACTCAGGCGGTAACTCTAGAGACTTGCATTCAAGAGATCCAGGGTTCATTTGTTGGGACCGAGCACCCTAACGTTTTTTTTTTTTCTGGTTACTGAATGCTGGGATAAACATTTACATTCCACTCTCCCATTTACTTTCATTTAATGTCATAACATCAGTTGAAAATGCCAGGCGAAGGGGGCTGGGTCTTGTGGTGTGGTGGTGGCTTACGCTCAGGAAAAGCTCCTGTGCTTGCATCTGGAGGATTCCGTCTGAGGGGATCCTCGGTTCTCATGGGCTCGAAGGACTTTTCATCTATGGAAACGTTAGGGACCCCACATATGTCCATGCCGCGTTGCAAACACCTCCTCCGTAGGTAGAAGAAGTACACAGAATCCAAAATTTAGCTTAAATAGCATATTAACCTTAAAAATGCAAAAGCGAAAACCAACTAAAAATGTCAGCACAAAAGATACGCATGCACTACTGTGCAGTTATCAGTGGAGAGTAAATATAACAATCTTTTGAATGCTTACATTTTGACTATCTCTTGTTCAGGTGAGAACAAAAAAAGACACAAAGCATTTTGTAAGTTATTTTTATTTGTTATAGTTTGGCATTTACGTCTAAGCTATGTACAGGCCATAAAAAAAATTAACATACAATTGACAAATTGTGGAAAATGATTGATTTTCATCATAAACAGGAAACTTTTACTAAATGAATAGCAATCATTGAACAAACACATAGCTACACACACTGTATCCCTTTGAATACCATTTAATGCTTCCGCTCCCCAAAAACGAAGGAAAACTTTTCAGCTCTTTACAAATCTTGAGAAATAGGTTAGAAAATTGCGATCATGTAATATGTAATGTACTATCAAGGAACGTTATACAGGTTACGAGGTTTATGTTTTAAGTTGTTACAAAATAAGGAAAGAAACAAACAATCTGTTTCATTGCTTTTCAAAATATTCGCCTTTAATATTTATACACTTTTGCATGCGTTCAAATCAATTCTCGAAACATTTCGAGAAGTTGGTGTCTCAAAAACATGGCATTTAAAAGCTTCAACAGTTTCTTGAGTTGATGAAAATCGTTCCCCACGCATTTTTGTTTGGCATTCGGGGAAAAAAAAAAAGAAGTTGATAAATCAGGTGAATGCGGGCAATGAGACGCTAATTTGGTGTTTTTCTTCTTCAAGTAATCAATTGTTTAATGCGCTGAGTGACAGCTGGCATCATCATAAAGAAGATTGATGCGATATTTTCGGTTGTTTTTCGTGATTTCGTCAATGACTTCTGGCAAACTAATTGTAATATAACACTCGGTATTAACTTATCTTTGATCCTCTAAAGGAACGAATACAACATGTCCAATACAAACGATCATTTTCTTGAAAGTGCTTTTTGAACGAGCAACTTTTGAGGGATTCGGTTCATTTTGGAGCACCCAAACAGTGGGTTTTTGCTTAATTTCCGGTTCATAAAATTATATCAAAGTTTCATCATCTGTTACGATGTTGCATACGGATTTTGCAGTTCCTCGCTGGAATTTTTTGAGCATTTCATTACACCAATTAACAAGAGCATTTTTTTTCAAATGCCGATCTTCTTCAATTGTGTTGCACGCTGCATTGATGTTTTTTGAAATGAAACCAATTTTGATTGATCTTCACGAAATTCATCATTGACTGACGCACGACCATGACGATATTCTCCAAACCAATTGCAAAGAGTGTTTTCTGATGGTTTCTCATTATCAAAAGTTGAACGAAACGAGTCTATGCATTGCTGTTGAGTTAGGCCTTTACTAAAATCTTAAACAATTATCCAACGAAAACTTTCAGGTGAAATTTCCATTTTTTGGCAAAATTGCTTTATTTAAACGCTCACTGTAAACTACTTGGTCAATTTCTAAGTACAACTGCTTTTTTCTCATAAATAAATGTCAATTGTTAGAAAATAGTAATGGCATATCTCAATAACGCAACCTAATGGTCGTTTATAACATCTTAAAAGGTAACCTTCGTATATGAGTAGCAAGAGAATTATTTTTCTATAAAAATGAGTAAGAACTAATGTTGCAAATGATATTAAATTCCATTATACCGAATTGTTTTAATTTAATAATATTAAAGGTTTCTAAAAGTACGCTATTCTAATGCCTATATGTTGTATTCAGTGAATACAAAATGAAGCAAAGACCAGTGTGCACTAAAGGAGGAAAAGATGCTGCCTATACAGAAGTAATCACGTTTACACGACATACTCTTATGCCCAGGGAGAGTGATATGAGAGATCAGCTTTAGGGACAAAACCTCATCCCCATGTTTCAAGTTTCTTCCCGCATGTTTCTTACAGCTGTGGCGAGTGCAGATCAATTTCCAAGGTTTCCGCTCCATCACCTCAGATTTAAGGATATCCAGCGGTAGGAGTAATTGTGCTGGCTGGCGAGAGCGATACGATTCTGCGGCGTAGGCAAAGGAAACTCGGACAGCCAAAGAGAGGAGCGAACAAAACTACGGAGTAAAATAACAAAAAGTGAAAAAGTGAGGGAGAAGTTAAAGCAAATTATTAAAGAAATTCAAAAGTAAGGAAAAAAATAGCGTGCAATTAGGACCAAAAGACATAAGCTTAAGGAAGGACAAGTGCAACGTGAAAGGAAAATCATATTAGAAGTTTTATTTGTTGAGTAGAAAGTTTTTCACAATGAAAGCATATATGAAGAACCAAGAAATGCAGAAATAGCATTCTCAAAATGAAGGGAACAACTCTTTTTCAGATGGGGTTTCTAGTATATTGGTACCTTAAAACTCAAATACATGTATTTCATTAACTATACACTTTGTTACAACACATCCCAAGGGTAGAATATAAACATTACAAATATTAATTTAAAACATAAGAGGAATATACAGAGGTTTCATTTAAAAACTTGTCAATCTAAATTACTACAAAGTATAATGCAAACAGAAAAGAAGATCACGCCAGAAAAAAGATTTTGAACAATCAGGAGTACAAAAAATACTAAAGATATACAAACTTACAGAAACAAATATAAACAGGATGCAAAATGATAGATTACCTAAGATGACACTTCAGTACAAAGAGTTTTGAAAGGTATTCGGATCATGAGACCAACTGAAAAGAGATGGATAGACCAAAACTTCTAAAATGTTGCTTCGGAACGGGGAAACCAGTATCCAGATGTTGTTAAGGAAGAGGAAGAAGAAGCAAGTGTTTCATTTAGATACTGAGGTGAAGTTTAAAACCAATGGTCATTATATATTAGCTTTCACTCTCCAGTCAACCCATTTTGACATTTCAAATGGCGCCTCCACCTCCTGACATTTAAATTTTAAAGGGGCCAAATTGCTATCTGTGTTTCCTGGAAAATCGTTGTTATTGTTATCACTGCTTTTATTTCAATTTGAACTGTATAAAACTATAACAGCTATTAAATGTTTAATGTATTAGTTGCATTGTAGTAATAACTTGTTTAAAAATGCTATACATTCTATAAGAAAGAACAAAATATCCGCGGATTAAATTAACGTTCCAAAATAGGGTATCAATATAGTTGCAACATTACCCATAATAATGTGCGTTTTCATCCGAAAACCAATGACTTACTCGTACTTTTCAGTTATGCCCAAGTTCAAACAATATTAACGATGATCCAGATTGCCAAACCATGATGAAAATCAAAAGATGCAATCATAATATACTTCTCTTAAATTTTAAGCACCATAAAGGTAGGGGTGACATTTGAAATGTCAAAGGAGGTGAAAAAGTGTAACTTAAACTTAACATTGGCTTTAAAGTTACTCCTAAATATCTAGTTTGATTTGTGCTTTTCTGTTTTGAAATGAAACACTGTTTAATAAATGTATTAAAATAAAAGTATTTGAAAACTTTTGTAAAAGTTTATAAAAATTTAACCGAGTAGCATGAACATGTTAAAGCACTGCTGTTTTCCCCCTTTCTTTCTTTCTTTCTTTCTTTCTTTCTTTCTTTCTTTCTTTCTTTCTTTCTTTCTTTCGTTCTTTCTTTCTTTCTCTCTCTCTCTTTCCTTTTCTTTCTTTCTTTCATTTTTTTTCTTTTTTTTTTGTACAGAGACCAATTAAAAATTGCTTCACTCTTTTTTGTCCCCTTCTTCACACGAAATAAGGTGCGCTCTATGATTACACAAAAATGTACGATTATGTGGCCAGGCTCTAGAAATTAACACTAAGCTGTTGACGGTGTATTTTAAATCAAAATTTTATGTAGTGGAATTTTCTTTCTTCATTTGTTTCTACTTCTCTTTTGTTTAACACATTCAAGGGATTAGTTTTAATTAGCTTATTGCTTTAAGTGATACATATAGCAATTGTGTATAATCGAGCAATGAAAGTATTTGTTTTTGTCTAATTTATTGCCAAACGTTCCTCCATGGCGTGAATTCTTTTAGGGATTTAATACTGATAACTGTTACAATTATCTAATTTAAACAGCTGCCAGTGTATTTATCTCGGATAAGTACCCGTAACAAAATACAGAGTTTTTATCTGAGAGAATTTCGTTTAATTTTTAAAAATTGATTATATGCATACAAATTAGAGAGCGCTGTTTATCGCAGTTCACATTCAAGTCTGCGAGAACTATTTTTGTGTTTTTTGGAGTCACATTCTGTAGGATTGAGAGACATTTCGCTTTCGATATTACTAATTTATGTCATCATTGAACTAGCTAGCCAAAAGAACTGGAGCAATGTGCGCTATTATCAAAAGCATTAATAGCAAGCTTAGCCCCGTTGGTCTAAATGTTTGTTACGATTTCAAGCGTTACTTCTGCGTCGAAGATGATCCCAAGAGATTTTACCATGTCAATATTTAAATCCCATACCATTCAGAACTATCTAATGGTACCAATTTACATTTTAACTTAATTTCTGTTAATTGGATTTAATACCACTTTAAATTATTCATCTTTCGTCATTTATAACAAAGTCATACATTAACCACTTCAAAAATTTACTTATAGGTAAATTTTGTGTCGTGTTATAGCCTGGATAATTGAAAATATCAGAAAATTGGTAAACTTATACAAAGGAGAACTAATGGAAGGTATATTTCAGTAAAAATTCCTGTGTTGCCTGCATTTTTTGGTTTTTTGTTTTGATTTTTGTTTTAATGACACCATCCACAAGTGATTCACAGTATTCTGGGATCACGAAGGCATACTGCTCACAACATTTCAGTCTTAAGGGCAAATCATAAATGCCTACTCCTAGTGTAAAACCCACAGGAAACTTCGTAAGAGCATTCAACAGAGGTGACCAGGACTCCTCACTAAAGGCGTGTTGCTCTTAAATGACAACGCGCGTACTCTTACTGCCAACAAAACAAATGTGACGCTGCGAAATTTTAAGTGGGAAGTTCTTGGGAATCCTTCGTATAGCGCGATCTTGCTTCAAACGACTTCCATTTGTTCAGCCCTCTTAAACATCATCTTTCGGCTGAACATTTTCCCGTTGATGATGCTGAAGAAAAGGTCTGGTTCCGATAGCAGCACAAAGAATCTTATGCTACTGGATTTCAGGAGTTTTTGAAACGATGGGACAAGTGCCTCATTGTACATAGAGATCGTGCTGAGAGATAAAAGTATTTTTAAAATCAGTACTCTTATTTTTTTAATTTATATATCCATCTGTAACTCACTTAAGGACTTACCCAAATACCATCAATTAAAAAAAAAACAATATTTGCATGTAAAACACAATTTAAATGCAATAAAATACAGAAAGTAAAAGAAACCAAAACATTAGTAAAGAAACAGAAATAAGATTTCAAAATTAATGAATTACAAATGTTGAAAAACTTAACTAAATGGAAAACTAGGTACACATAAAATGGTAGAAACAAATCATGAAAATCAACAATAAAACTACAATGGTAAAATGGAGTACATATTAATTTGAAACAGGCAGATATACCTAGAAGCTGATAACCAATTCTATTTCACAAAATAATGAGATTATTAAAGTATGTCGCAACAGAAAATCAACATTACATTACATTAACATTAAGAGTATATACATTTACCAAGTAAATACTTTCATGGAATACAACAACTTTTGCTACTTTCTTAAATTTATTCAATGCAGCAAACAATAACATCCTGATAAGATTTTATTATTGTTACCAGATAAATATACTATCAACTTAAATGTGATTTATCATCAAATAATAACTACTACTTAATTCGGGATAATTATTGAATTTTGAGCATGGAAAATTGTACACGAATGATGAAAATTGAACGTTAGGCACAGAAGTAAAACGTTTAAATAAGCAGGACTAACATAGTTAACACTTAATGAAGGATAAAATAAAGAATCGGTAAGCCCGAAATCGAGCTGTAGGTGTTTCGATGCTATTTATTTTCCTAACCAGTTTATATGTTTTATATATACATGGACGTTCTTTAACATCTCAGGTCATCAGCGTCCCAATTAATTTAGGGTGATAAATTTTGCCCAGAGGCTCCTTCTTTCAAGGTTGAGGTTCTTTTACATGCTTTAAATCTACGACAGGGGGCTTACGGCTTTATTTCCCTTCTCAAGGAGTCGATACTTGCCCCGAAAACAATTCTGATTCTGGCCGGGATTGAACCCGCGATCTTGCATCTACAAGGCAAGTGGACCACCAGGACTGACTAGTTCATATGATCTGAAATTATTTTAGCTCAAAAACCGCATAATATTAAATCGTATTTTAATTTTTAAGCATTGGCCACTGGGTTATAAACCATAAGAAAGGAGGAGATTATTTCAGGGTGCATTATGTGTAGCGTAAAGAACGTTCAACTGGATTGTTTGTGGCTACCGTGTATCCATTTCATTTTCTACTCATCTTGCTCTTCTGCTTTTTATTTTTCAGTCAACGGTGCCCGTTTATGGGTGTCGTAATTCGTTAGCTCTCTTGAGATGGCATTAATGCTTCTCCTAGAATAAGATTTGAAAGATGTAAGGGAGAACTTTGACTTCCACTTCCAAATGTTAACCGCAGATGTGCCGGTATGTCACCCTAGTCAAACAAGTTGAAGTAAGAGGCGAGAAAAAATTAAGAACACACTCGAGAGCGTGTTCCTGAAAACACAAGGAGTAGCACTTCTATACCATGTTTACGTTCGTTTTCTGTAGTCCTTTTTAAAGCCTGGAACCTAACATGTAATTCTGTTATCAAATTATTATAAAATATTGAATTTTAGCAATTAGTCATCAGTTATTTTCCTGATTTTTTAAATTTAAATTGTTAATGTTCATTAACAGAACAGAAATGCGGGGAAATTTTAAGATATTAATGTGCCTTTTGAAAATCTCTAGCTCTTAAATTACTGTTATAATATTCCGAAAATGTATCTGTAGCCTAAATGATATCCAAATTTCAAAACTAATAAAAATGTAAAACAAGTATAAAAATTTCTCACCATAAGAAACAAAAGCGACAATTTTTTCCCTTTATTTATTTTTTTTTCTTTTCTACTTTCATTCGTGTTTTCTTTGTTACATGTTTTTAAAATTTACTTCTTTTTCTTAAATTTTCTTTATTTATTTCTTATTAATCTTCAGATCTTCCATATGATAAGTTAAATCAATTAATAATGGCGCAAATGAAGAGGCTAGGTAGCTAAAGGTAGAGCTAACGCACGATATCTTTGCACCGAGCCAACATCACTATCCGCAGGCGGCTTCTCTACTTGTTATGATAACGTGACCTATAAGAACACCACCCTGGAACTTCATGTAAACTAAACTGCATATTGCATTAGTAAGCTTAAATAGCTAATTACATAATTTGAAGGTGCTGTATGAACACTTTCACTTGGTGCGTATTGTGCGGGACAAAACTTAATGACCTCGTCCCACCGCATCGACTTCCGAGTATCTATTGTTATCGCTTCCATCTGAACTATCACGATACCTTGTAATTCTCCAACATTGTTTTCATGAGCGATCTGACGCAGCGCATATCATATAAACGTAACACAAATAAATAGGTGGATAGCTGTAACCTTACTTCTACGAAAAAGCTATCATCATTGCTCAGGTGTCCACTTATGCTGCCAACCGCAGTAGTTGGTGGAAGCTATGGTAGCATATTAAACCATGGACCACGGCAAAACAACCCGGAAGATTTTAAATGTGTTCGTAGAAAGAATAGCTCTGTACAAGGTTATGTGCAGGCACAAACTGTTCTGTCTCTCTCACTGAACAGCTTTCTCTTTCCTACAATAACGAATTTCAAGTGCAAACTTATCGTGGTGACCTTGGACATGAAGACACTTACAAGGGAAGGCTCAAACATGAATTTTCATTTAAAAAAGTTTGTACGGAGACTTACCCCATAATGACGCGGAAAAGCATAAAAACATTCATTTAAGTGAGAACTTCGTTAATACCGAAATTAATTAGGAAAGCCATTGTTTGAGCATGTCCTCTATTATTTATACCAAGTTGCATTTGCCTATACTTCCGTATAGGCAACAGTCAGCCGGTTACAGGAAATCCCCGTCTTCAAAAATGTAATTCAGGCAGCATTTTCATTTTCATCTATAGAATGTGACTCAGAAAATTGTTCAGATGCTGCTTTTGTTTGTTGTGTTTATTGCTTTACTCCATGCTGTTTCACGAGTTCTATTCAGAATTCTCGTGTTTATTTTTAAAGAAGAATATTGGCCTATATCAGCCAAAGCTTTTATGATCTTCGGCATCATTGTAAAGTTAGCCTCTCTACAAAATCTTACTGGAAAATTCCTCAAACCCTTCCCTTATTAGTATCTGAGTTAAAATGACGGACTTCTCTATTGTTCTTCTTACATAACCCTAAAATTAGCAGCCAACTCTAAAATTCGTTTTAAAAAAATATAAAATTAAGTTTTTTGGCCTAAGATTACGCTTGAACTTAGCAAATACTGTTAGCCTTAAAATTTAGTTATAGAGACTTTATGGAATGTTATTTCCAAATTGTAGTAATTAAGATTTTCATCCATATACTATTACACTTCCGTTAAGTTATACATTTTATAATGGCAAGAGAGCAGCCTTAATGTATAGTCTATTCAATTTTTCTTCTGAATTCCTACTTTACTTATAAATAGGAAGAATTCCCAACATATTTGGATATTATTAAAAGTATTTAAAAGTTTAGATGAGACAGGTGAAGAGCTATATGTCCAATACTTCCATTTTCACCAGCATTAAATGTATTTTGATCATCAAATTCTGTATTTAAAAACAATTAATCGCCTTTATTAATTTTAGCCTCCAAGGTAATTATATATTCGATATTTATTTACCAACTTGATTGTAGTGATTGAAATAAAAAATTCACGATTATTTTATCGTTATTTATGATATGCTGAAATTTCTTAAGATCACTACCAGAAGATTTTCAAAGGAGAATAGAGACTTATAAAATTCTTAGATTAATTATTGGTTGACATATTGCGTAACATTTATAAAATAATATTGGGTCGGAATGAGATGAGAAAATTATCATTATTATGAGTATCGAAGAAAAACAATTTCCTATAAAATTATGCAATATGCACATCTTATCGCTCCTTATCTATGTTATTTCAGTGTGTATTTTCAATCACATAAAATTCACAACAATAAAACTCCAAATTTGTGACAGTAAAAAAATTGTTGCAATTTCATTAAGCTCTTAGATGGACTGATTATCCCATGTAGGTTGTGTACAATTGAGAGGCGGTAACTGTCGCGCAAATGGGAAGCCAGTATACTTGTTTCATTTAAATTTCCCAACAAACAGAATTCGAAAGTTTACTTCTTTCATAAGCCTCAGACTCTTAACTCTTTGTTCTTAATGTATTTTTAGATTTACCAGCCCAACTTTTACATTTTTTATTTATTTAAGCGCTCGGATACTGTTCAATTCTTTTAGAGGAATAAAGAATGTATATACATTGATGTTATGTATATGTATTTAGAAATGTAAATGCTGAAGTTGAAACAATATAAGACGAACAGAAAGTTAACATTGGTTGAATATGATCATAGAAAACTATTCTCGGAGGTTAGTACAAGATTAAATGACATATATTTCATGAAAACTGTAAAGAAGATTAGATTGAAGAACTGTTTATAATTTCATAACTTGTTTGATATTTATAATTCAAATTCGTTTAAAACGTGTTCACTTTATTCAGTTAAGATATAGTTGCTGCTTTTTATCAAAATAAAGAATGTATAAAAACTTGCTGAAGAAAAGCGTCACTGAAAGTAATACAAAATAAATTATGTTTCTGCAATAAATATAAGATTTGTCATTATTACTAATAGGAGGTTTCAATCTACCTGTAAAATATATATAAAGTACACATTGGATTGCGTTTATTAAAACGTATCGGTAATTTAGAATCTGGCATGCCTTAGTCACAAATCAACAGTTTTTCAGGATAAAATGAATTAAAGCCGCGAGAAGTGTTAAAACTTTACTGCAAGGTTTAATTTTCATTTAAACAATTACTGTATGCCTATTAATGATATATACAGCCCTTTAATGTAGCGTGTAAATCAACGTACTTTGTGCAATATTTTCCCTATAGAGCAACACCTTAAGAATTAACGTAAGGGAACTTCTGATTTTGTATAAGTGTCCACCTGTGATAATTTCAGCACCATATTACCAAGTGATGAAAAATAAGTAATTAATTAATGTTCAATTATTATTTCAATGATGCTACACTAATAAGCAAGCTACAGTAAAATATAATTTACGAATTCTTATAAAACGCGCGAAATCACATTATTAGTGAAATATTTGCAGCTCTTTTCCCTTGAAAAGTCTACAAAAAGTCTTCTTTTCGGCGAATCAAATATTAATGAACAATTTGCTCTAACGGTGAACAGGAGATCTCACTGAGAGCTCAGCAAGCAAGACCACGTTAGTTGAGCATTGCAAGTATTCATTTGCTAAACATACGTACTGACTAAGTCGGTTCATCAAGTTCAAATTCAAAGGTCTTAGGGCCGGTCATCCTGACTTTGGGTTTTATTCGTGATTTCTCTTGGTGGCGTAGGCAAATGCTGGGATAGATTTTCCAAGTATTCCCGCTCTCGTATTTCACATAATTCCATTCTGTTGGTTCAAAAGTGTCAGGTGAGATGGACAGGTGCGGTTTGACAGTTGCTTGCGCTTTGGAAAGGTTTCTACTCCGTCTGGCATGGAAGCAGCTCTCTGAGGGGCTTGAACTCCTAGGACGGAGAACTCCGCCAACGTGACTTGCTCTATCTGAAAGCTGTATTAGGTACTCTGTTTATGTCCTTGCCTCACCGCCCACAGATTCTGGCTGTCTGGCGTCTTCCTTCCTTCTGCTGGTGCCCCCACTCTGGACATAGGCATAAATGCCAGCCCTTGAGCATGGCTAAAGTATCGAAATAAGCTCCGTTTCTATCAATCCAATCCAAAATTCAAAGAAGTTATGTAATTCCCAAAGTTAATATTCTCCATACCTATGTTACACAAAAAGTGATCATTCTTTTTCATAAAAAAATTACATCCAGAAAATTCGTCAGTTGGAATTGCATTATATTCGCCCAGTGTATGTTGGAATGCTTTACAGCTTTGAAGTTCCGATTATTTTACGCTAAATTTTGCTGAATTGTACGCTTTTATTTTAATAAGTAGTTGCGCTTGTGAACCGTATTTGTTTATATTACGCTAAAATATTTATAATCTGCGGATTAAAATGCAGACTATTTATAGATCAACAATTTTAAATACAAAATTGCTACTTCAGTTACTTTGCATTGGTTTCGTCTTCCTATATATGAAACATGAAAGGGATCCAGCTTTTGCAGTCCTTAATTACAATGTAGATAGTGTTAATTGTATATGGAAGATTCAGAATGGCTATGTGTATAATTACGGAGGGCCTCATGGCAGCAACTGTTTTCTATAAGATGGAAACAAGTAATAAAATATCTACACATACAAGTATAACAATGAGTCTTAAATCTCCACAGATATTTTCGTAATCTTGAGCATTTTAACTGCAAGAAAGAAGAAAACAATAATTGTCATTATAAAAATTTAACTTGGTTGGTGCTAAAGCAAGAAGAACATTTAGGAATGCAGCATATCAAAATTGCCCAGAAAAATTTTAGAAAGCACTGCAACCCCAGTCTAAACTTAGGTAACATGTATTTTTACTGTCTACTTGTAGAAATATTATTTTTACAAAAAGTATAGCAGATGCCGTTAAAAGGAAATACAATGAAGATTAGGGATTGAAAGAAAGTTCTATTCTCAACAAAGCTACTTAGAAAGTAAGTCCCTATGGCCAATTTACGATTTAAACTCATTGAAAACAAATTGGCAAAAGAGGTTGCTACAAGAAAAAAAGTTTGAAGGGAAGGGGAAAGGCATTGTGTACTTGAACCGCAAATCGTAATTATGGCTTCCTTCGGAAGGGAAGTAAAGCCGTGGGCCCCGTGTTGTACATTTACGGCTCGAAAAAGAACCTCAAGCCTGAAAGAAGAGGTCTCTGAGCAAAATGTGTAAGCCGTTTCACAACCTGAAATGAATGGGACGCTGATGACCTGAGATGTTAAAGAGCGTCTATAAATAAAAAAATAAAAACAAAAAAAAATAATTAAGCATGAATTTGGCAGAAATAAATGGAAAATATTAACAGGCGCCGTAACTAACGGAAAACTTGCTCATCAATGTTTTAAATCAAAACCTTCGATAATTATGAACAGAATCAATATATCCAACTACTGTCACATTTGTCAAAATACGCATTTAAAACAGTGTAACTAATTATGAATAGAAGTTAGTATATTACAAATCAGAAAAATGTAATACAAATTACAGCCCGGGCAAATAATAAAGGTATTTAAACTTATTTATACAAGAAAATCACTAGTTTTATCAGCCAAGTGAGAACAAGACCACAATATTCATGTGGTTTCGTAAAAACAAAATAAACATTTGTAACTCATCAAATGTGCACCAAAAACAAACACATTAAATCACGTTGAAAAGGCAAAATACGAGATGTGGCATTTTTGAAGTAAAATTAAAATGATACGTTTCCTTTTATATATTTTATTTATTTCCACGTTTCTACCTCTCTCCGGATCGGCATGGTAGATTTGGATGCATTTTGAAAATATTTAGAGATAATTATGCGTAGACAGTATAGAGTTAGCGTTTGGAAGAAAAGTTTGTCATAGGGCTATAGGAGTGTACAATACGACAGAAATATTTTGTAAATATTTACATGAATCAAAATAAAAACTTACTTTTAACCTAATGTGTATACATAGTAATTTAATCATAATATCATAAATATATACTTATAAAGCAAAGTTGAGAAAATCCATAATCTAGGTAAGTTTTATTCCTGATACTTTATTATATTCAAACAATACTTTTAGGGAGTTAAATATTCATATAGCTTACCTTTCATCTGAGAGTTTTTAGGAAATTTTTGTAAAGTGTACACCAAAAAAGACCAAAAAGTTTATCTTGTGTTTCTTTGTCTTTGACAGGATCAAATTATATTAAGATTAAAGCTCACTTTGACTCTGAGACAGTGCTTCCATTTATGCGCAAAATTAATATTTAAACAAATATATTGACACCATTTCATTTTCATTCAGTTTTAAAGTTTTAAATCTTGACATATGTCACCATAATTGAATGTATAAATTTTGAGCATAGGCTATTGATTTCACTTATAAACTGAGATATCTCTTATATTCTCAATTAATGCATGTAAGTTATTGCTTCTCAGTTAACTAAGAATTTAGTACAAGGGTTGTGTTCATAAATCTATTTCTCCTCTAATATTTGATGTGACACAATTACATTTTGCACGTCTCCTCAGTTTCTTCTCCGTCATTCTTTCTTTCCTTTCTACTCACTATCTATGCGCGATAGTGCACATAATGTCCAATTTTGGAGACTCTTATTATGGTTGACTAATAATAAGGGGAAATAAATGGAAAGAATGATATTATTTAGAAGTATCCACGATGCAATGAAATAATATAAGGAAATGAAAAGAAATATTTATAAAACGTGTTAAAAACAAAAGTTTAACAATAATAGCAATAGCACCGTTTATTAATAAAAGTTTTATTGATAACCCTACTTGAATCAGTTGTAAGTACAACTCTTAAGATACAGACCCACTTCAACTTTCCAAACAGTTAAAAGCTAATTGCCTAAAACAAGGAAGTATAAAACTTATCTAAATTCAAACTTGTTGTATTTTGAGTTTTACATTAATTGTAGCATTTATTTTGAGACAAAATATCTCCATTTAACTTGGAAACTTTAATTCGTCAATTTAAATATTCTTTTTTTAAACTATCAGGCTAGAAATTGAAAGTTGTCATGTTATATAAAGAAAAAAAGGAAAGATTTGCGTTTATTTTATGCTCTGAATGTTACTTGTCTCTAAAAATAACACAAAAATTATAATTTTGGAAGTCATTTTCAAATTAGTTGCGTTAATTATTCCAATAAGGTATCTGTAATATTGAAACATTTATTGCGATTCTTTAGAGAGGCAAAACTATAAAAAAAAAGAAAAAACTTTGTAAAAAGGAAAAATGGAGTCTTTTGAAAACAACAATTTTTCTCCAAATCATTTAAAAGTAGGACTTTTGTACATTTAGGACTTATTCATTACAATATTTAACAAATACAGCTTGTTTTTCATATTAAAAGGATAAACAAATTACGAGAAGCATTTTACAAAGTAGTTACGTTAAACCTATATTATGTATTTTAGAATAATACATACAATATATACATAAAGTAATTTTAAATATGAATATGTTTAAAAGTTCAATTTGCAAAATTAAAGATAATCCTAGTTTTATTTAATCAACGGGGAAATGTAATTTTTTCTCCAAAGGGAGTCCAATATAAACCTCAAAAACATATATTCCACAACGGTTACATCTATACATGTCTTGTTGAACAAATATTGCAATACTAGGAAACATTCGTCTGCTTTATTGGTTTAAATGTGTCTTGTTCTTTCAGTTGTGCTCTGCTGGTGAGACATTTTCCTAATTTTGATTTAAAAATAAGGCATTTTTAAGAAAGAAAAAACGTTTCCTGTTTATCGGCCTATGTAAACATTCGAGAGAAAATTTTTGCATTAAGAAAAGATAATGTATGTCCTATCTATAACAAATTTTGCCAAGAATACAAAATAGTTCTGCTAACTTACAAGCAGACCTCTTTTTAATGAAACAGCTTCCACTACTTTCTCTAATGCATTTTCAGATCAATCGATCCCTCTCTTTTCATTACGATATTATGCCATGAATTGAAATTAATACATAAATTAATATTACCGTTTTAGGTGTAATCAGTGTGACAAATGATGTCATATTGTTACAATTGACATTTTCATTTATTATACCAAATGTTGTAGAAAAATTAATCAAGAAAGTATACCTGTTTAATGATCCTAAAGCGCAGAAAACATACACAAAATAAATTAATCTATTTAAAGAAGAAGAAAAATTAATTATGTTACAACTAATTTGAAATTATAAGAGCGTTTTGCATTTAACAGCTGACTGGTAAAATATTGCGAATAAACTGTCCTTGGTTGCGTTATATCTGCAATTGAAAATCCTATTAATGCCTGAAATGTATTACTTAAACCAGGTATATAATTTGTATAACCCCTTCTTAGATACTGTAAATAGATCATATTAGTAACTAATACCTACTTTATTTTAAAAATAGAACATTAATATATTTAAAAAGGCACAAAATATTCTATATATATATATATATATATATATATATATATATATATATATATATACGTGTGTGTGTTTGTGTGTATGTGTGTGTCGTAAAATTAATTAACGTTATATAAAAAAACATTTCTATAAAGATCAGATTATCGAAACCCTATTGGGATCCCTTCTCTTATCATTCAAAGAAAAGCTTCTGAGCCCGAACCTAGGTCTATCGTAAAAAACTGTATTCCGATCACTAATGGCCGCAATCTGACCACATTATACCCATGCAATTGGATATCAACAAAATGATGGCAAGTATTCAAGTAAATATAAATATCAAACTATAGTAAGACCAGGGGAAAACATGTCGCCTACTAATTCGTTGAGTTTCATTATAGGGCGTGGCTTAGGAAAGCCGAGTTAAAACTTATGATTCTTGACGGGGATTGGTTGTGGAGCTCAGCATCAAGCGTTGAGCTTCAAGTAAAGCTCTTCAGTCATAAAGTCTGTATTTGATGCTTAAAGAATACCCCTTGAGTTACCTAATTATCCCCATCTTAAGTCATTTTGCTAGGCAATATACCTACTACTCATATCAAATCAAGGCAATCATAACCTCATTTGAAGAAAGTATCATCTATATGTTTAAGTACTTATTTAGTATTAGTACAAATGCAGTGAGAAGAGCTGGGTGAAAGTACCCCAATGACACCTCCAAGCTCCACTGGAGTAGATCAATTTGCTTATGATTTATTACGTGGAGAAACTAAGATTTCTACAGCGAACAGGTGGCCGAAGAGGAGTCTTTTATCGTTTATTTGCAAGATATTCCACTTTCCTTTCGACGGATTAGGATAAATAAAATGACTTATGCTGAAATTCATAACGCTAAAGATGAGAGGGGTAATTGTAAACTCTAGTGGGATCATTGCTTGGCAGTGTATATACGGCAGAGAGCGGCTGGTCCAGTCGGCAATGCCGAATAATTCGTGTGCATACTACTGATTTGAGGGAGGCTTTGCCAGCGAGTAGGTTGTGTTACTCGGTGCTTCCAAGTGATTCATTAATTGCAACCACGCGATTCCACAACTAGAGTACGATTCTGTAACTGGATACTGGAGGTGTTAGAATAATTCCTCGGTTTATTGGTTCGAATTGCGTGGCCGCGTCATCTCACAAAATAACTGATACTGAAGCTCACAAAAATCAAATATTGCACATGAAGTTCATTCCATTCTGGAAAAAAAAAAAAATGTGTCAATGAATGATTGCCTAGAGAACAATAGTGTCCATTTTTATGAAGGCTCTATAAATGGTGAAAGATATTGAAGAAAAATGTTACATTTTTTTTTCGTGCAATTAGCAGAAATTAAATGTCATTAGTCATTATTTCAGCAGGACTCTGCTACTGCACACACTGCTCACGAATCGGGTAGGTTATTTCTGGAGACTTACAGTAGTGGGTTGTGAACAGCTCGTAGCCCCAATTTTCCTATTTGTGATTTTTATTTACGGGGAAACTTAAAAACAAACTATATCAGAATAACCCGCACGCAATAGAGAACATAGAAGAAAATATGAGACAAAAGTTTCAAAAATCACACCTAAAGAAGTTATAAAAGTGAACCAGAATGTCCTATGCAGATGTCAGCAATGTATTACCACTGAGGGGCATCACTTTCAATGCCTCTTATAAGACAGGATAGTGTTTATTATAATCAGTTTTAAGTACAGTATCAGTCTGCACTCAGTTAAAATAAAAATACACGGAAACTCTAACTCCCTTTTTCCGGTCATGGCGGCTGCACTTCTCCGGTAAGTAGTTGCGCTCAGGAGGCCAGTAACTCAAATAAACTCTCTGTATTATCTAACTTAAAGTAATTTAGAATAGATGGCTTAAACGCCATATACGTATATACCTTGGCAAAACTTGATATAACATCCACGATGCTTTAAGGAATGTTAGGAATGACGTTTTATGTTATTGTACTACGCCTTTCCCATGCCTAAGCGGAAGTGTTATGGTGCTGCATGTCTAAAATGTGCAGGGTGGGTAAAAAAAACTAGTTATTTTAATCAGGGAAAGACATTAGCCTAACTGTCATTTTTGAGAGTTTTATGGCTAACTTGTCAAGCGATCAGAAGTAGTGGTCGTTTTAAGACAAAGCAGCTTTCATTCCCACCTAAAATTTGACATTCACTTAGTCCTTAACTTTCAAGACAAATACTGGGCATTACGTGCATATGAGCAAATTACCGGGCACTTTTTCAATAAAGGCGGTGCTCCTGGGGATGTGAAAAAGATAATTAATGGCAAATCTTCTGCAAGTTACCATGCAAGATTTTAAATGTTTCCTTAACCGCAATGAAATTGTATGATCAAGAAAAATACTCTATGATGAGAAAGAATGCACCAGGTTTTACTATGTTTGCAATTTAATGAGAAACTGTGCTAAAAGAAAAGAACTAATGTTTGAAATTCATGATCACGAATTCAAAAACAGCAGATTCGTAATTCTTGTTAACTTTGACGGCGTCACAGGATGAGAGAGGACACTAAATGTTTTAAAATGCTAAGAGAACGGCTTGAAATCCTGTCTCAGTTGCTCGACATTGTGTCATTATTACTATTAGCATTAATATTACCTCATGATGTACATTTTTAAAATTATTTATTGCTATATTAATAGGCATGTTACAGAGAGGTATCGAAACAAACAGCTCACAAATGCATCTGTTTTCACTAATTTAAATATAAATGCCTGTGCCTTCCATTTGTATGAAACACGTGACTTTATCTAAGAGCTTTTTGACTTTTTTGTGCGATTTGTTTGCGTATACATTTATGAAAGAGAGGAGGTCAGATTGTGTAGAAGCAATACAATAAGATGTTGCAACTCCGCAAATACGGCAGAAGGGGAATGAATGCATATTGTAAAACTATTAAATGGAGTTGGTGATAGAAACGCGCCGAACTGAACACTATTATAACCTAAAATTACTTGAAAATGTAAAGAACAGTAAATTTAATGGGTTATTCTGACTTTCTTTTTTTACCTTTTAGTTTCTGAAGAAAAACTATCAGTGCGTGTTTTCTGAGACTGATACTTATTCAGTACACCTCATCTTTGCCCGTGCTGGTGATCTAGTGGTGCCTCGTGGTGGCTCGTACACCCAAAATCGTGGGTTCAATCCCGACCAAGGTCGATGGATTTTTCGGGCATAAAATTCTAAATAAAGAAGTAAAGTCATGGGTTCGTGTCTTAGATTTACCCAAGCCTGAAAGAAGAGACCTTTAGCAAAATTTATCGGCTAATGACCTGATGTGTTAAAGAGAGTCCATAAATAAACCAACTAACTAACCAACCTCTATCCATAAAAGACCAGTTATAGATTTTCAAGATAATTAAAATACCTGCAAAATTTGCAACATACATTGGAAAAGAAAGCTATTTATGATACATAACAAACGGGTAAATTGAACTTATGGATAAATTGAAATGTGGAAAAATGATGATGTTAGATAAAAGAACCTCTATTCCAGAAAATGCATAATTTATGTGATTGCTAATCAAATGATATTTTCTGCATCAATTTTTCAACAATATAGTGATTTTAACTATCTAAGCACGGTTTAAAAGTTATTTTTCCTTCATAACCTCAATTACTTCTATTCGTTTAGAAATCAAGAACATATTCAAATAGTCTGCCTGGGCTTGAATCAGGAGTTTTATATTTGTTGTGGTGAAAGAAACAGATAATTGTACATTTTAGTCAGATCAAGCGGTATGGCTCAAGAGATAACGCTTGGGACTAGCGCTCGAGCCTGGCGTCCTGGTTTCCCTTGGTCGCTTAAGCGAATTCTGGAACGGATCTGTTCTTTCCACAAATTTTCCGCTCTCCCATTTCATTTCATCTCATTTCATTCCCTTAGTTGTCTTACAGGTGGAAACTGACATACAAGGTAGGCTGGGCTCTGTGAGCTTTGGAAAACTTTCCGCCCCGCGTCTGAATGGAAGCGACCCTTCTGAATTTGTTGGAGGAAAGAGTCTGCCGGGTATTCTTATTCTGTTTGAATACAACAATAGGAGCCCCATTGAAATCCATGTCTCCTCGCCCCACTACTAGTCCAGTCCAGACGAATATTTTTGTGGAATATTGGTAACACATGTAGTAAAGCAAACTTAGTTCTATAAGCGATATATGGTTATTGTATCGAAAGTGGCAAGTCCATCAGCTAAATGTGTGTTCAACTAGACTTAAAACATCTACCAGGATTCTACTGTAGGAATAATGTTAATAAATTTGATTTAATATTTTAAAATTAAAATAAATAAATAAACAAGGTTTAAATTTAAAATACCTCCTCGGTATTTTTCATTGAAGAGGAGAGATTATGTGGGGGGGGCTTCAATTAGGTCTTGACGAGACCGCAGACCACTCGTTCACGAGCCACTTTAATCCTTTTTGGTAGTGCATTTACAAAGATGCAATGATAATAATAGATAAACATTGACACAGGTTACAGTACATAAACAGAAATTCTAAAGAAAGAATACCATACGAAGCACCAATTTAAACCAAAGATTACAGGAATTTAGGAAGACCAGCTTCAAGAACCATATAGTTTGGAACATGCTTTATTGAACTAATCTCTAAGTGAAGAAGAAGAATATGACAAGGATGAGAAACTGAATGTGGTAATAAATATTACACCACGAAATATGAATATATAAAACTTCTAAATATTTATGCGTAATAATTTATTTCCAAAGCTCGAACAACCAAAAAATTTTAAGTTAAAGGTTGAAAATAATTGGAATATATGCATAGAAGCTAAAAGAAAAAGCAAGTTAATAATGTATCGTTTATGTTTTAAAATATACGAAGATAAAAATGAACCAATAAATTAGTAAAATTCGAGATTTGTTATGATTAATAACTCACAGCTGCGAAGAGAAAAAGTAAGAGCATTTTATATATTTCCTGCCATGTAAGTATATAATCATATTTAGAATAAAAACAAGCAAGCAAAAAAGCATACATGTAAACGCTGAAATCGATATTCACGACACAGAATTATAAATAATTGTTCCAGAAGCTCATTAATTCAAGTAATAAAGAGTATGTGTATACAAAATGGCATTATTTTTATAATTAATTATTACCAAGAAAAATTAAATGAAATTAATGAAATGAATACATAAAAACATAAAAATATGCATAGTTAAAAAAATAAAATATACGCTGGTGGTGAATTTGAGCCTGTTGGCATTTAATATTACTTTTAATGGATTTCTCATTTTGGAAACAGACATGTATGCATATAGATATGTTTTGTTAATTATACATACTTTATCCGTATAATTTTTTTATGAACTCATTTTTAATTTTTTACTCCAGCTAAATAATAGCTACCAGGCAAGAAAGCATAAGAAGTATGGCATGAAAAATTCTACCTTTGGCACTAAGGATATTCTAATCAGTATCAATTTACTGTAGTTCAAAACCGCTGTTCTGCATCTGGCCATTTTTGTGGGCAGAACTAAATGATGGAGATTTACATATTTCAGTAATGAGCGTTGATGTAGAA
This sequence comes from Metallyticus violacea, assembly GCA_030762175.1. Taxonomy (NCBI): domain Eukaryota; kingdom Metazoa; phylum Arthropoda; class Insecta; order Mantodea; family Metallyticidae; genus Metallyticus; species Metallyticus violacea. Next base: position 90,918,241 of record CM060833.1, on the reverse strand, counting down.
ATGAAAGTTCTGTGTGAATTTTATAGTGTTCACTAAGGGAGGCAGTTACAGGTAAAGATAGGAGCCTCAACAGTCGTATTGCTTGGAGCTACACTCCCCCACGACACACATATACACTCAACTACTTGGTCTAGACGTGACAAATGCATTATGGACCCAGTTTTCCAGGAATATAACATTGAGACACCGATATACAACGTTGTATTCGTGAGTTCTACTGCCAATCCATTTACAGACCAGGCATTGCAGTTTCACACACGGATGGCAGAGGGCAGTAGCGTAGTCAATTAGAAATGCACGCACCGAGAATGTGCGGACAAAATTACGCAGAATGATAAAATGGGAAGATGGGAATGAGATAATGGGGCATCGGCGAAATAAGAGGCAGGGGAAACAGGAATAACCGAAGAAAATCCGTTCTAGTGTCGCTTTGTCCGCCACAAATCCCACTTAGAATCACTGGGATCGAACCTGTTCGCGGAAGGCAAGAGGTGTAACTACTCTGCTACCACGCTGCCACAATTGGAATCGTACTAAAAGTGAAATATTTGATATTATGCTCACAATAAGAAAAAAGAGCATAGATTTAAACTGTAAATATTAATATGCTAAATGTTAACTTCAATGCCATTTCTCTTCATACTTTTTTCTTCCTCTTGATGGGGGGGGGGGGGGGTTAACACAAATACAGGAAGAAGGTAAGTTTTAAAGTGTTTATCTTTGGACGCTATTTTAAAATGTCACAGCAAAAACATCATTGGAATAAGATTTCGATGTTACAACAAATTTCACTGTATCAAGTTCCACATGTCCACGTTAGAGAGGAGATAAAGGATTTCTCGACGCTACCTAGTGACTTTCACAATTAATAACTTTTAAACAGAACAGGACTGATGACTATATGCAACGAACCTAGCTTGATTAAACAATTTGCTTTGACACTCTCTAATACAGAGATATTTCCCCCAAATAATTATTTGGGAAACTGACACAATACTACGACATAAAAAGAGGAAAAACCGGGACTATACCAAGAAAATAGTCATCTGGAATCGTTGATTATAATGTGCCTAAATAGTCTAATAGGCGAAACAGCACTTCTTTCAACTCTTCCTCGATATTGAATGAATTTGATAAGTTAAAAAGAAGACGTTGAAACTTGGTGTTAACAGATTGAAGAAAGAAATCATTTTTCACAAAATCTCTAATAAAAAGTATCAAAGGGAATATATTACTGTCCGCTTGTAAAGAAAGAAAAATAATATTTAATTCTAATTTAAACACCTTATTATGTAAAGAAGATCACCATATTTTAAAACAAGCATTTCGAAAAAAAAATGCGATATAGTTTTTACAACAAAAAATAAATTGAAATGTATAGAAAATAGACTAATAATTCATTGCATTTTGCTGAATATAAATAATTGGCACCCATGTTTCAAGAAGGATTCACTGATGAAAGATTTAGCAGCCATGCTTTCTCTCAATATACCTGTGCCATTTGAGTTCTCGGAATGAAGCACAAAATAAACACTCTTTAGAAAATGTTCTTACTTCTTAACAGTCTCCTTTAGCATGAATGCAATTTGTTCAACTATGTTCTAAAACCTTTATCCCACCACAGAAGTCAGATTTCTCCAGACCTGCAAAATATTTTTAAATTTGTGGTTTGTTCTTTATTGGATACAAATTTATTTCCATCAAAAGATTTTCTTAACTTTGGGAAGGGATTCAAGTTCGATGTAGCCAAAACTGCGGAATAAGGCTAATGTGACAGCATACCCCAGTTCACTGTATTCGTCATTGCAATGGCAGATTGCGAGAGCAAGCATTGTCTTGTTGCAAGATCATTTTCATCTTTGATCATTTTTCTGGCAAATTTTTGCATTTAGTTGCTCCAAGAAGATCCAGTATATAGCGCACCAGAAAACTTATGTAATGGCCAATCCAGCCTACTTCACACATTTGGTCTTTTTGGCAGTAGAAAGTTATGGTACTTCCATTGCTTTGTCTCTGATGTATAGTAATGCGCCTATGTTTCATAACTGGTCACAAATCGATAGATAAAATCAGCTGGATTTCTCTGAAAAGCGCTAAATTTGAATTTAGTTCCTTTTGATGGGTGTCAACAGGTGTGGCACTCGTCTTGCAGATAATGTTCTCTTGCATAATTCTCAAGTAAAAATGTTGGGAGCAATTTAGTGTCGACCACAACAATTAGAGCCAAATTATGAGACTGTTTTTCTGTGGCCCCATGTTGGATGCCAAATTCTGAAGCGGTTTAGTAGACTCCGGCTAAGTGCCCCAGGTGGGCCAACAATTTTGATGCGATTTGTTGTCGACGTCGAGTAGCTTCACGTTGTGACGCCAATTTTGAAGCCGCTTGGTAAATTGGTGAATGATCGCTTAGGTGCTGTTACCTACGCGTCAATGACAACAAGTTCTCAGGGTGAATTCTGCTCTTTGGTGATTCGTACTCAACAGGATCGGGAGAGGAGTTCAGTAATGTAAATAAGCATGCGATGCGACATATATATATATATTGGCTATTATGTTCAAAATCTTCCATGTCCTCTGGTGTTTTGCGTACGATAGACTTAGCTACGTCGAATAGGAACTTAGTTGTCGCGATTGGAACTTACAAGTGAAACTATGTACCGAGTGTGTTGCGGTGTATATCTTACAACTGAGGCCTGCGGTGGAATCAGAATAACAAGAGTCTCTCGCCGCGTGCGAAACTTACAGATGAGTGCCGCGGCACGTGAAACTGAAAACTGCTTAACTGATGTATCGGATCTGCGTAACTGATGACTGCTTCTCAGCTGAGTATCAACTTAAAATTGCCTAACTGTATCTGAACTTCGTCCTAAGTAGAACTTATCTGCGTTTGAGCTGATTCTGTGAACTGCGTGTTTCAGCAGTGTCGAACCTTTGGCTTAATGACGCCAAAGGCAGTCATGCAGGCCAGCGCAAGTTTCGTGTCTAACTTTAAAAGTTCAAGCATACATTTTTCCATTGGTGAGTTTAAATGCACCTGCCACACGTGTCATTCGCTATTTTTGAAAGTTTAAAACATTTTGTTGACATTGGCTAGTTTAAAGGGTAACAGTACAACGACCTGTCGGGGTCAAAGCCCTAACGGATTTAAAAGTCCTACAGTTTATTATCCCTGAAACGGCAATCCTTTTAAACGGAGTATGGCATTCTACTCTAGGGTTTCTTCTCCCTCTGAATAGTGTTTTATGGCCCTCTTGGCCTTCCAAGCTTTCGTAATAGAAAACAACAGAGAATTTCTCTTTTGTCGACGTAACAATTCACATGTTCGCATTATATATATATATATATATATATATATATATATATGTGTGTGTGTGTGTGTGTGTGTGTGTATTCTAATTACGATACATGAATATGTTGAATGGTGTTTAACGCCCGTTTTTACTAGTGAGGTACCACAGGCGATGAACACTGGTAATACTTGAAATGAAATGATATATTGGGAAAGGATTTTTTTTTAAGGAAGGAGACATTCAAGGCCTAAGTTTATGATACCTTCCCGGCATTTGCCAGCTACGAGGACTGAGGAAAACCTGGAAAAAACCTTAGTCAGGGAGGACGGTCCTGGCGGGATTCGAACCCTAAACCTCCCGCTCACGTGCCTTAAAGACCTCGGCCACGCGTGGCGGTCATGAATATGTTAATTAGGTTTGTAACGTACATATTATATTATATTTATATTTCAGTAGGGGTGGATCGTAATAACTATGTCAATATGAACACCCGTTCATCTGAAATACCTTTAGCTTCAGCAGTTTCTGGCATCTATAATCGGCGATCCTTAAATAGCATGTGCTCTTTTTCAAAATGTTCAATATGGTGGCACTTCTCTTACAAGCTTTGAGCTCATTGGTCCAATCGGAAATGGTTGAAAATGATGGTATAGTGTCCTCTAAAATACTTGACACCAGTTCCCAAAATGTAAAAATGACAGGAAGGCTAAAGTGAAGAACTACGGACAAATTTGGAGGATAACTAGGAACACTTTTAGGTAAAAGGCTTATTTATACACGTATTATATATGTGTACTTCATTCATATTATTAAACTTTTCAGCTTACATTTATTGAGTGAATTAGTGTTTTAGCATATGCCGGAATGTTCTCTCCTTGCAACACTTTTTCATAAAATCCCCTACAGTCCGCAATATTTTTCCTTGCCTGGAGGTCCTTTTTAAAAAAGCATTCGATAGAAGATTTGAAAACAAGTAATTCCTCAGTTTACAGAAGCTGCATTAATTACCTTTTCTATAGGTAAAGAGTTTATAATTATCAACCAGTTATTCAGGTTCGAATCTTCATTGTAATTTCTCATAGCTATGTTGATAAATTCTTTTATGATCACAAATGCTTCAACAACTTATTCATATTAATTACAGTTTTCAGTTTCAAATCTTGAACTATTTCCAGCTAAATGTTAAAGTTAATTTCTTTAATCAACGCCATGACACTTGCTTTGAACAAAACACTTTCCTTGAAAATTCACACCTGGAAGTTAGATATTTTAATGCAATTTCATATCACTTAATAAACCCTTTCAGTATCCATTGAAAGTTAAATAAGCAGCAGAGGAAACGCTCTGTCGGAAAAGAGACCACAAATAAGACAGACGAATTAGAAGACAGGAAAAGAGAATAGAGAAAAGGAGAAAAGGAGCGGGAATAAAAAAAAATATTAAGTATTTAGAAAAATAACTTTGAAGAGGAGAAGAAATAATACGAAAGTGAAAAAGAAAGTAGAAATATAAAGAATCACAGAGCAAAAGAGGAGGAAGAAAGAAAGCAAGCAGAAAAGTAGGAAAGAGAGGGAAGGAGAGAAAAAGGAAAAAAGATGAAGTAAAACAAAAATAAAATATAGAAAAGTCAAGAAATAAAGAGGTAAGAGAAGCAGTGAAGGAGAAAGAGAAATAAAAGGAGAGAAAAAAAAGAGAAATTGGGAATAGAAAAAAGAAGTAAAGAGGATAGAACACAACAGAATAGAAGAAAAGATTGGAAGAAAGAATAGAAGAGAATGATGAAGAGAAAGAAGAATTAATAAACTGAGAAGAAAAAGGAAAGGAAATTAGAAAGGAAAGGAATTTAGAGAAGAGCAGAGGAGAAGATGATTTAAAGAGAGTGTAAGAGGAAAGAGAAGACAACAGATAAGAGAAAATAAGAGAGGGAAATAAAATACAACTAAGTATTTAATTTAATTTCTCGTGATATGAATGTCTCTTGATCTACCATACCATCCCCAAGGAATTGTATACTTCTACTTATTCTGTGACAAACACTTACTTATCTAATTTACGTTTGAAAATCTGTATGCTAATTTTATTTGCATAAACTGATGGCCCATAATGGGAGATATTTCAGCCATGAGGTCTATTTTAGTTTATCGATTATGCAAATATTTTCATAAAATTTTAGCAATACCTTATTTAATTAATAAAATTACGGTTTGCTTTAATTTTGTCCTTGCCATGCTACAAAAATTACAGAGTTATAAATCACTTTGAAAAGATTGGGTATTTTGCTTAGAAAAGCTGAAATGCCATATAAATACATCAATTATCCAATCTTGTGGCATCTGATGGCATTATTGAAAAAGTAATTTATTAGTTGCTGGAAGTAGAGATCAAGCAAATGGAAGTATTAACAAGAGAGAGAGCCAGGGAGAGAGAATTTCCGTCTAATGCGGGATTTAAACGAGAGATGAGATATAGCGTGCTCAACAAGGAAACTGGTATCGAACCACCTGATAGCAATAAAACTTCGCCTGTGTACTGGTGTAACAAAGAGAAGCAAAAAGTGTGTGTTAGCTCAGAGATAATCCATGCTTTAAGCGCTACTTGAGCTGGTACGTTTTTCTATGAAACCTGCGGTTATCAATGTAGCAGTAGATTAGTCAATTGCTCTTTTTTCGTTTTTTTAATTGTTTATTTTACGTACCCTGCTTGCACACAACGCATTTCAACTTTCTCATAAGACAAAATATATGCATGGGGTACCTTTCCACGATTTTCCTCGCCAAAAAATGCTGAATTCCAGAAACGATGGACCCTGCACTCTTTGCACCACCAGTAGCTAATTTCATCACAGTCTCGATGACGTTTTAGAGATTAAAGTAGTTTTAAAATATACCATTGGCATTTTATTGATTTTATTGAGAATTTCATAATACCATAATTTTACCATACAAAAGTAAAAAAGTACAGAGGAAATACTGGCTATGTACTCTCTTTAATTTCTCCTGCTGAAAGAGGACATTTCCAGTATATCTGAAAAAGTGATTAGTTTGTTTTATTGTTGAGTAGCCCACTGAGCCTTCTATACCTAGAAAATAATAACCACATGGCTTAAGGTAGCTGTGTACAGGAGATTGCTGCTATGCAACAAAGTGTACATGTGCTCGACTAGGATTTCCTTAATGCTAACGTTGCTTTGTCTCCTGTAATTATGTAGTAAACTCGGGTAAATGCTAGCTTATATGCAACTGCCAAAACGCTACTACCAGAAATATATTTAACTATACCAATGATAATACATTGTTGCTACAGCAAAGAGTGGAATGTATTGCACTATTAATTAGAATGATAGTTCTTAGTTACAAGAGCAATGTACAACTGTAATGTATAAAATATATAGCGCTGAAAAATCACAAAAATAAAACCATAAAGTCAAAATATATCTTTATAAGCTAGTAGTAAAAAAGGAAGAGTATAAACTTTTAATCAAACTGATGTGAACATTAATATAATTGTTGGAACATTAGATTTGAAAACATTAATTACTCATTTATGTCAATCCGCGGTGTACTTCACATATTTTATGAAATGGCAAATTCTTGAACATTGCCTGGACAGAAAGTAAGATGTTCTCTCTTTAATGGAATAAAAGAGAGGTGTTTAAAAACCCCTATAATATCGGATTTACCGTTGGCTGTTTTGTAAAGGAAAGTTTGCTGTGCAACCTTATAACTAATAAAGTGTAACAGCATACATGATTGTTTAAAAGGTGCAACGAACTCTTTTTGTATAGAGTTCCTTTAATTCTTGTGCGGATCAGAGTGGCACTTTGTCTATAGAATAGACAGTATAAGAACTTAACCGAATGATTTTATTATTGTGGTATAGTTTAAAATACTTCTTGCAATTTATAAGCTCACTAAATACTGATGAATTTATATTTCTGAAAATTCAAAATCGCTATTTACTTTTTCAAATGATACCCCCGAGTAGTTGCATGGCACGTAGGACATATTTGTTGCATCTTGCAGGAGTTTTAGTGATGGACAAAATTACAGGTTACGTTCCTTTCATTTAATTTTCTCTATAATATTTCATTGCCGAATAAGCTAAATAACTAATATTCACTCGATGCACGATTATTAATACATATTCATTTCCTCTTCTACTTGTAAAACCTATACAATTTCTTTTAGCTGGTAGTGATTCTGACCTACTGAATTTACAATCAGTTCACATGAATAAAGCATTAATGCAATGACAGTCAACAGACAAACTGAATAATTTTCAAAGAAAAATATGATAAGAGGTATCTTAACACTATCTCTGTACTCACGTATTGGCGGTTGTTAAATCAGCTGCTGCTTGCTTTTCCAACCCTTACGCCATAATGTGCGTTTCACATTACAAAAAATGCATAAGATGATCCTTTGTTCGTATGTATTAGCAACATAATTAATTTTTATAATTAATACAAATTACTATTTTAAGTTTTAATTTCTCATCTTATAAACCGTTTCTATTTCAAATATATCACAATGATATGATATCTTTGTTTAATGTTTAATATAAGATGATTTACTATGCTTTTTGTATATTTTACATTACACAGTATATTATTGAATATAATATTGTGATAACATTTAACAGTGTTTAATGTAGGATTTTTATTTTAATGGAAACACTTATTAGTAATATATTATTATTATTATTATTATTATTATTATTGTTATTATTATTGTTGTTGCTTCCGTGCTTTCAGATGAAATATGTATTTACAAAATAGGTTAACCTATGAATTCACAGGAACCACAAAACAACGATACTTGGTTGCAACCCGCAAAAGTCAATTATCTGTTCAGCATTTATATAATGATGATAAAAATAATAATACTTCCTAATTTAAACACATAAGACGTGCCTAATTGAAAATTAGTATTTTAAGTTAAAATTAATATGCGAGTTCAAAATTTAAATGGTTAAGTAAAATATAAAATTACTTTATGGAGATATTTTTGTGAATGTGTGCTAAAAATTTGGATATATTTAAACATTTGAGTTTCTAGTTTCGAGGCAGATACTGAAAGTGTAATTTAAATGAAAAAGGCTTGATAAAAACAAAATAATAATAATATTGTTTTATTTATTTAAGCTAAATATTTTAACTACTGAAGTGATTGTATTAATAATGGTACAATAATAACTGTTTTATTGTTGACTAATGCTCTGAGTGATTCATTATCTTTTTATTTACGTAATTGTTCAACCAGATGTTCTTTGACATGAATGTAGCATTTAGCTTTTAAATATTCGATAATGTCTTCATAAATTGCACCACTTTAGCATTTCGTGCAATTTATGTACAAATTCTTTTCAGTTAGTAAAATGAGATCACTGTATAACATTTGAAAGGGAAATATAAACCATTATGTGTATTGTAAGAGGTATTATTGTTTATAATAATTTTGACTCTTATTTTTATTGTTGCCATACTCTATTTTCTACTGAATAATGGTAAAAGACTTATTCAATGGTTCATAATCTAATGCACTCTTCAAGATCTTTACTATAGTACTCTCTTTACTATTTTACTATAGTAAAATAGTCTTCGCCTTGTCATCACTGATGTACTAATAAGGAAATCAGTTTTACCTTTTTACATTGTGAACTGTACATATTTTGTATATTGTTTTTTTAGAATCTAAATTGTTTTTAATTTAGAATGTATCAATTCAGATAATGGAAGTTTTCCCTATCAATAATGATTGGTTAATAAACTATTCTTTATAATTGAAAGTTGACTAGGTCTGTTTTATGACTCTTGTGTCGTTCATTTCATTTGCTGGATTCGGTGTTTCTAAACAATCAGTGAATAAAGGTGAAAGTACACATTAGGCTTTGTTGTTTTAAAAATATTTGAAACTTATGTTTAGTTTTGATGCTACCTCTCGCAATTTACATAATAGTATTGTCCTTTGTTTTATATGCTTTCTCTGTTAATTGAAATATAAAATGAAAAATAAATCTGAATAGGGTGCTTTAATGGAACATTCCTCTTGTAAATACACTTTAGTTAGCGTATTTAATGTGGTAAATGCGGAATCAACAGCTAAGAAAGACATAAATGTTGACAAAAGTAATTTAATGAATATTTTTAAGCCAGTAGTGTGAATGAATTTTGATCTTACTAGCTTCAATTTTGAACTCTCACTAGCATTATTGTAAGATGGCATCAAAACACTTTTTATGTATAACCCACTCTGCATAATGTTATTGAGTTCGTTACATTAACTATGAAACTAGAGATTATATAAGAACGTTGTGAAAGAGACTATTCATTTAATGTGGTGCTTTGAACACAGTGTGTACGCTAAATGAATACTTTACAGAGAATAACGTTTATTTTAATGTCAAACGTGCACAGTATGGAATTTTTGTTTGAATAACGCTAAGGATACACCCAATAGCTCGATGCTCCAGCATCAACAGTCAGAGACATGCTTGGCCTGGAGTGTTATGCAGTCTCCGGTTTCATAACTAGGAACGTAGCTGAATTTAACGATAATTTCTGTTGCAAAGAAACTTCCACTGTTCCTTTTATTCGAAATATTTTGCGTTTTCTTTAGTTAAATTAAATATTTTATTTCTGTAGGTAGAAGTTCCTACCTATAATTGAAGTTAGGCCCGTTTACATTTTCAAATAAAAACCTATATCATAATATTTTTGTAATTAATATTTTCAATCCAATGGTTTTTGGACTAATATTGGATTGGTACTTAAACCATGAGGGCCTTTTCTGCACTCTTCAATCCAAGAATTCTAGTTCCAGATCTAGCGCGTTAGCAACTTCAAAAATACTCTTTACACACTTAGGTAGAGCATCTCTGTGTAATTACATGCTCCTATAGGATTATATTCTAATAGAGATGTCCTTAAATTTCCAGAGTTTTTCACCCTCATGCACTGTACCGCCACCGATGGCCGGGATCGTCAAGGCGCGGACTCGTGAGTGGGAGGTCCGGGGTTCGAATCCCGCCAGGACCTTCCTCCCTGATTGATGTTTTTTTCAGGTTTTCCTCAGTCCTCATAACTGGCAAATGCCGGGGAGGTACCTAAACTTAGGCATGGAACGTTTCCTTCCTTAAAAAAAAAAGAATTTCCCAATATACCATTTTATCTCATGTATCATCAGTGTTCACCGCCTGTGGTGCCTAATGGGCGTTAAGCACCATTCAACAAAATTCAACAATCGTGCAGTGTATTTTGAGTTAACATCCAATGTTCAGTCCTGTCCAGCCCAGTCCTATCAGAGCTTCAAATGCTTTTTGTAATGAGTAAAATCAAGATATTGACACTCAATCAAAGCTGTTATCAAAAAAGAAATAAAGGAGGGAGCAAATAAAGTACCAGTGAATTTACATCTTCTTATCAAGCGTGTAAGAATTGTTCAGTAATTTTAATCTTCGCAGTTGTTTACGAAATATGCAAAGACGGCAAAAACACATATTATTTCAATTCACAGAATGATTGTGAACGGAACTTACAACAGAAGTTTTCGTAATTATGTAGGAAAATTATGGAAACAAACATTTTTAACATCACATTAGAAATGAAATGGACAGCCTAAATCTAGGACCGGTTCCCAAATAGATTTCTTTTTTAATGCAAATGAAACAAAATTCATTGCTTTGGTCCAAAGTGGAAACCTGCAGTACATAATGTGCTTCAGCTCATACTGCGTTGATAACTAGGCAACCCTCGTATGGGTGTACACACACAGAAAGCGCCGCTCTGTGCTGCCAGCGCAACTGTTAGCACGCCAGCTTATCACAGTGAACATCAAGGGCTCAAATATCCCTACATACATATAGATTTTCATTCATCTCTATACGTTTTCGAGAATGTTCCAGATTGGGAACTATTTTCGACTAATGTTTCTGTCCGAATGAACGATACCTATAAGGAACATTCAAGATATACACTAAAGCCTTTAAATATTAATCCAGCCTGTTCGTGGTCAGGGAACCATTTGAAATTAAGGAAAACATATTCAGGAAGTATAACATCGAGAGTGCCCCGTTTTTTAAGCATTTTTGTTATTTTTATTTATTCATATGAAAAATAACTAGTTTTATCCACTAAAACAATTATTTATGTTTCCAGTTTTATTTAAACGTACAATAAATAATTGAGGTTTGTGGAATAAAAGTTGCACAAACAATTATTTCTTGCATTTTTCCCTTAATTAACTAAATAATTGATGGTGTCGCCTGCTAAAGGTGCTATATGGAACTCTTGTATAACGTGAGATTACAAGCGCGGAGCCTGTTTCAAATGTTGTTAAATGCCTCAATACAGGTAAAAAATGACAGCTTAGTTATAATAAGTAAAATTAATGAAGCAGATGAAACTTAAAGATGTCGGTAAAGCATACAAAAACTACAAGTGACACAATTTCAGCTAAAGTGTCTCCAAATATGATTAGTATTACAAGGTGCTATCTACTATGAATTTCTTTCGGTTGATTTTGAATTTTCAGACCAAACTGAATTGTTATTATTTGGAATTATGATATAACTACCTCAAGAATGCCATTGATTTATATGCCATTGCCTTCAGCTCAGAAATTGTTTTGACTTATGTGCATTAAAATTTTTGACTAGACAATTGTTTCAATTAGTTTAAAGTTTAAAACACTAATTATTACTCGTTTTAGAGTTATTCATCCATCCTATATACATTTGTTTCTCTAATCCGAAGTAAGTCATATTCCAAAGATTAGTTTGTACTTTTCTTAATCTCAAGGAACACTCAAATAATGTGTGTGTGTTTGTTTATTATTAAGAGACAAATTGTTCAACATATAAATGTGCATTGCTAAAAAGGAGCTGTGTGACAGTTTCATTTTATGTTTATGTATCAGGTACTATGTGGATCTTAGCTTTTTTGCAGTTTAAATGTCTTAACATAAATTAATGTGCAAAACTGAAGTGTCATTGCACTCTTAAGACTGTTGTGAACAACTAGACTATAAAGCAAAGACAAATTTAAGAAAGTTTTTTTAGTTTCTACCTCTTCAATTACTAACTAGGAAATAAAGAATATGCCACAAAGTTTAGGATTTGAACTCCTCTCCTGCACAAAGTAAACCACTCGACTACAACCACACTAGTAGAACACGCCCTCAAAGATATCACGACAGTCTATTAGGTCGAACTGGATATGTCGCACGATATAGCCTAAAACGCAGGAATACATAACGTTTTAATCTGCAAGATGAGTTGAACCCCCCTGTATAACATAGCAATGCATCATCTACGGGGAATTATGACAACATTGATATACTGACAGGTTGCTTATGTCGACCGTCTCTCAAATGGGCACAGATTATATGAAGTAGATTCCGAAAGTCCTCGACGTTATTGAAAAGAAAAAGAAAAGATAAAGGCCAATTGGTGCTCAAATATACTGAAGCAACATCCCAGGCCTCAATTATTATCATCAAGTTTTCTGATGAATTGGTAATGACGAAACTCAAATAAGAGAAGAAAGGCACTTCGCCACTTTTACACTTATTGGCTCTTGAGAAAAAAACAGTTTAGTTTCAAAGGTTTCTGTATTCGTAACACGATATATCGTGAGAGAGAGAGAGAGGGAGAGAGTAACCGACAGACCACTCTTATGGCTTGTATGCATATTAATTGTGTTATATTTTAATTATTTAAATGATTTATTATAATTCAGCTTTGAAGATTTTGCATAAATTTGTTAAGGTGCTCATACGCAGAAACACGATCATACAAATTTTCGCTACCTTTACTGCTTTAATGGCCTACCTATACAGAGTGAAAGGGTTTATTACTTCCTTTGTACAAAAAAGGCCAATATGATTTTGTCCTTTTCGGAGTGATTTTCTAGAAACTGCAGCTAATTGGTTGCTTTTTTAAACCACGCATTTTATGTAATTTATAGAAAACTTGAGGTATTTTTTAAACAAAACGGCAAAATAAACTCTCTTATATATACTGATACTAATTTTGCACTAATTCGTTTTTTTTTTTTTTTTTTTTTTTTTTGCTATTTAATTAAAAATCTTTGAAATTTTTTGCTAATTTTTGCGTGAATTATTTGTCATAAAGTGATAACATTATATAAGATTTAGGTTAGTAGTGTGAGTGTGTGTGTGTGTTTCATGAAAAATCATGCTGCGTATGTTTCAATGGTTAATTTCGATTTTGTATCATTGAAGATGAAACATACGACCCAGTCTGCAAGATGGCACATTTCAGTAATGCAGAATATCTTGAGATACTACTCATTTACGACGGAATGCAACAAAACGCGGCATGAATTGAGGATATTCCTCTGGCAAGCAGAAGGATCTGTAGGTTTTGTATGTTGGCGCCCCTCCGCACGTCAGCAGGGCTAGCGTGATCATTTCGTGAAACCAATCCCAGACGATAGGTCGTTAGAAATGGATGGACCAATAAGCTCGCTACTAAGATTCCCGGACCTAAATTCCGTAGATTTCTTCCTTTGGGGCAACTTGAAATCTAGTAAGTGCTCCATTGAAGTACCTGGTGCTGAAATTTTGCGAGACTTATTCTTTAGGCTTTAGGCTAAAAACGCTGATGTTATTGACACAGTGCTACAAAAGTGCAGAAAACAATGTGAAGCAAGTGTAATGGCGAAGGTGCAACTTTTGAGCACTTTATTTTAAATTTCTACATATATTCATATATGTTTGCCTTTTATTGGCAGAGTATTGTTTTATTGTTTGTGTAAACCAAGGATCTGGCAAAATTTCAGCTGGCCACGTATACATATAATTAAAATAGTCTCATTGAATAAGTTTATTTCCAGTTTTTATGTTTACGTTATAACACTTATTATTTACATGCTAAAAACTGCTTAATATTCGAGAGAACCTGATAACTCCTTAACAATTATATGGCAGCTGTGGAATCCAAGGAATTAATGGCATGTAGTTTTCAGGTTAATCATTAAAGGGAAGTAGTGCATTGCAAGATTGGGCATCGCGGGACAAATAGCGCTATGGTAATATTTATTTAAACAAAATAGCATGATCTTTCTCAGGTTAAAAGGCAAGTTATAGATCTGCTTGCACCCTGTATACCATGTAATTTCTTCAAACCTCAAAGTGGTCTTAGTGCAGCTTGACAACTATTTTCTCTCACGCTTACCAACGATTTACATGACCTCTAAATTCGGGTTATTAAATATACTTCACTATCGCTAGAGCTGACAAACCTTATTTTCAGAAGCTTAGCTATATGTGCATATGTCATTTTATGAAAAATAGTGCAGAAACTAAAAGAACGGTATAAACACATCTGTTTATAACAGCATTTTCTAACTGTAAAATAAATGAAAAACTGCAAAACAGAAGTATTATCAGTTCATTGCATAGAGCGTTTTGCAAAGAAATTATAAAAACAATACCGTTTTCAATAAATAAAATAATTGTATACGGTGACTGACTGTATCGCTTTATATAATATAATAATATTATTATATTGAAGTTTAAACATTTCATAAATGCCTTTCATTAAAATGATGAATATCAATATTTTCATTAGCATAACCGTACCTGTATCTTTTCATTTGCTATTTCCGATATAAAAATAATAAATTAAAATGTTATTTATTCTTTTGATTGCATCTGTCATTACCAAATCATATTCTGTACTCGCATTATAGCTAGGGCTATACATACCGTGGCAAATAAACGAAAAACGAATCAACAGTTCTCGAAATAACAATGAATTTCTCGAATATTTATTGCATATAGGAACATTTTGGACAACTATTTTTCCCTTTATATAATAATATGACATTACTAAGGCTTTCGATTGCCATGTACATATTGTATAATAGCATGCACGATTATTAAGATAATATGCATTTGGATGTAATGTTAGTCATAGGACTGTTATAGTACTTGTTTTCTTGCTTAGAGTGAAACTATTCAAAATAGTTTTCCTACAGAGGTTTGGACGATTTTCTCAGCGTTTGTACTTCACTCCAAGTTTAATAGGGACTTCAATAATACTCTAATCAATCTTTGAAGATACTTACAGCGAAAGCTAGGGCTCAACTATGCAAGAAAAAGGAGCAAAGCACTTAAGAAGCTTGGCTGATACAACAGCTCACAAACCTTTGATTTCATCGCCTTTAATGTATAATATAGGAATGTTAGACTTTAAAAACATCCTTTTCATCATCGGGTTATTATAATTTAAACACAGTTTTTTAACTTTTAAAAACATTAAAAGCTAAAAGATGTTCTAAGATACCCATTCGTTGATATAATCTTGAGCTTTACCAGTTTAAGGTCTTAGCTTTTGACATAAAATAAATGATACACACGCATGCGCGCGGAATGATATTGCCATTTAAAAGGTTAAAAGTTTATTCTGTCTCTTTCTGGTGGTTACAAAATTAGAGCAATATATTATCAGAGGAATACTAATAGTTTTCCATAAGAAAATATTAGCAATAATATTTTTTTCTGTTATTTCAGTTACCCTATTCTAAACTCAATTATATTTTTGGGTAGCCTAGTATGCTTCATGAAAGGAAAGTTCTATCGCTTTCAGTTGGTGGCATTTACATAAATGTTTCAGAAATGGGTCGCTGTGCCATGCAGTTAAAGTGGAGCTTCGAGTTCTCAGACAATCAATACAAAGTAAGTGCAACTGGCAAATAAACCAAGATTATGTAAGTTAGCACGAGTGTGATAACTTTCTTAAGCGAATATGCTAACAAGTTTAATGTCTTCGTTTATACTCCGTATTCTCATGAAAACGAAAAGTAGGTTATACCTCATCTTGTGGCTCTGGCGTACTTGAGAAGAGCAAGTTCCTGGGGAAGGCTGGGATTGAGGACACAGTTCGCCCGGCTTGCACTGGGGTTGGGAAGTGCATGTTCTCAGTCTTCCCCAGGACAGCATTCGCTAGGAGGTTCTTGTACAGTTCTGTTGGAAGCACAAAGTGTTTGCTGTTGTTATTGTTGACGCTGCTATCCTCTGGGGCACCCGGTGCAATGTCCGAGGAGTTGGAGGACTCGCTGATGGCATGTTCAGGAGACGAAGACATGTGTCGAAGTTGGTAAACTTATAAATCAACCTACCCGATCAGGTCATGACCCACACAATCGTCCTAAGTAACTACAACCATTGGCATAAGCCAAAAGAGCACGGTAAATTACTACCATTGCACACAAACAAATATATTTTATTTCATCTTCAGTGCTCTGGTCATTAACATAACGATCTATGTATCTACACAGTAAGTACGCAGTTCTAGTTTCAAGTAACGAAAATATGCAAATAACAATCTAATATTGTGCTGCACCTTATTTACATGAACCAAGCGATCTAACAGGCGCACCCACTTACACAGAAAAAAAGAAGAAAAAAGAAAGCTAAACGAACACTTAACACAATTCTTCTCTTTACTTCTTCATTTAGGCACTTGCTTCACATTCACGTTTCTCCGCGCTTATCGTTAAAACAACCGCGGGGATGCCATTTAATTTACGCCAGCCAATCGCGTGCCGACACTAACGAAAACTTTAAAGCCGACCAACCAACAGCAAGCGGCGGCGGGCAAATTAAACTGTTAATTAGAAGCTCGTGAAAGGACGCGCAAGACATGACGCGAGAAAGTTTGAGGCAAGGGATCATGTTCCATATCGGAACAAACGGTACATGAAGATAGAAAAGTTAGTCTCTCTGACATATACTTATTATTTCAGGTTTTTTAGGGCTGGAAACGTTGAAGGCCGGACGAGTGGAGTCCAAGCGAGTATGAGAGAACACTGAAACGGGATACCGGGATACTGAAAGAAAAGAGAACGCTTGGAATGGGATAGTCAGAGCTGCGGTGCTGGGACGGGAGGGGGTGGCAAGAAGCAGGGGGGACAAGGGGGGTGAGAAAAGGGGTTACAGAGAAAAGAGATGGGCAAAAAGAAGGTTTTCTAAGGGTTGGGAGGTGAAGAGGAGGATGGGGCAAAGAAACTCCACGAGAACGAACATCGGAAAAAGCACGAAAGAGAGAAGCAGCGGCAACAGGGAAGCGGGGTCGGGAGGAGACCGACGGAGACGGGAGTGGGGGGCACTTGGACGTCTACTGCACAACGCACGCGCAAATGCCGTCACCTTAACTAATAAAACCAAACATACACGGATATATTATTATTACTACTACCGCAAATAAAAAGTCGCGAGTAAAAAAATATATATATAAAAAGAGAGATAGAAATAATGCAGTTGAGCCGGCAGCCCATCCAGACCTCATAATTTATTACTCTCGGTCTCGCAGGAAAATGGACGAGAAAAGCAGTAGCAGAATAAATATGGTTATTGCGCCGAGGACACAAGATTGTTCGTAACACTTTATAACACTGTTTTCTGTGTCCCTTGCTAACCGCTAATTAAATACTTAGTAATCCCTTAAAGACAAATGAATGCAACAGGGCAAAACTATTCATCTTTCCTTAACCCCTTCTTTATTAAAAAACAGCGTATCGCATCTAGAAAGCAAACTATTATAAATGAACAAGCCTTTTCCTAAACTCAACTTTGTTCACCTAGCCAAGTGGAAAGAGCACTATATTCTCTAGAAATGGTTTTGAAGGTAAAAACCAACATATATTCATATTTTTATTGGAAAATATAATACTGAACGGGTTGATTCAGGCTTGGGACTCATGCTTTTGAAGTCACAGATTCAAATCCTGTGGCCGACTAACAAGATTGAAATTTTCGGAAATTTTCTTCAGGTCATTTTCAGAAAGGGCAAATGTCGGTTAATATTTTTTTTTTGCCTAATTCACCTTCCAGTTCACCATTCATCATTATTTCATTGGAAGATTTAAGAGAACTTTAGTTAGAAGAGTTAGAAAGAACCTAGCCTTATAAAGCACTGGCTATCTCATCCTGCTCTATGGTTCGCAAGGTTGAACTCTGACAAAAGGATAGTATGGGTAGAGATGATACTTTTAGCTACGTGCTGCATATGATCTATTGTATCATAAAGAAAATTCGGAAATCGAAAAGAACTACAAATTTCAGACCTCATGGAATAAACAAACAAATAAATGCAGAACACAGTAGCATGATCATGTAATCAGAATGGATTTCAGCCATATACGTAAAAGTATTTGGCTGACGCATAAGTTAAGAGTTTTTGTTCATCACAAAACTGAGTTGCTGGGACATCGTTCACCGTTTGTCATTTGCCATTCATTATTTGGAGCGAGCGTTGTTCTTGTAAATTCGCCTTGAATTTTATAGATTTGAGGAAGTTTGCACTTTTTGAGACCTAAAGAAATGGAGTGTGAAGTATAAGAAAAGAAGAAGAAATCTAACGTATTCTTTTTAGGTTAATAGAGGAGTACGGCAGCGGAATAAGTTTAAAATTTTGTACTGTCTACGGGTAAATATCATTGGTAAAATCACTACAAGAAAATGATTCTGCCGTTTTCAAAGAGAGTCAGTTTGATATGAGCGATTCGCCACGTTCAGGAAAACTGTCAGGCTTTGAAGAAGACGTTCTGAACTCTTTAATCCATGATTATCCTTGCCAGTCAACCCGAGAATTAGACGATATGATAAATTGTGACCAGGCAACCATAATGCGACATTTGCCTTCCATGGTCAAAAAACCGGTGTATGGGTACCGCACGCTTTAAGTGAAAACAACAAAAATCAGTGGGTGGCCATTTGTGCATCTCTTCTTCCTCATCATCGGCTAGCTCGTGAACAACATGGACCATTTCTATCCCAGATTATTATTGGTGTCGAAAAATGGTGCCCCTATTTCAACATTATCCTCTATCCAAAAATCTTTTGAAGGAACAACTTGGATAACGGAGTTGTTTCACGAAAACTTGACGACTGCTTCAGCTCCAAACCAGCAGATATTTTCGGACGTGAAATCAGAACTTACCCCAGCATTGGGAGAGAGTCATAGACAATGCAAAATAATATATTACTGATTAAAATATGCATGCAATTCATATAAAAACACTTTTATCATAGCCAAACAAACGTTACAATCTTATACATCAACGTGATATATGTACAAGTATAACCCTGTAAGATGATGAGACGTAGGCCATCCATGGAAAAGTTGGAGTGCGTCTATGTCTTTTCATGTTTGTGATTCTTAGAGACGGTCCTGACATTGGACTGAAAGGGAATCATACCATGTTTGTAATAGGAGTCGTCCTATGAAAGGAAAAACTATTGGAACCGAACCCAGAACCAGGAGTAGAAGTCAGAAGTTCTGATTGCTAGACTGTGGGATGGTCAATAAATTATAAATATTTAAGTGCAGTTGTAAATTAAATTTTATTGCTAGTACTTATAAGAAAAGTGCACGATTTTGATAACACACTGACATTTTATGGAGATCGACATTTAGAAAATAGGCCGAAGCTTTGAAAGTTCACTCATGCCCAGGTAAAATCATATTTAGTAACAGTTGTGATATTTTTCGGAAATGTATCAAAATCCACTAGCGCTAAAACAATTTATTAAAGGTCTATACACATTCTTTGTTAGAAGGCAGGATTATATTTCCTACCTGCGTGGCATTGTTTTTATTGTGGTCATGTGCAGCCTCGTTTATAACGTAAAGTTCTCGTTCCCATGCTACTGAGTGTATTTGTATATTATCTGATTATTATTTATCATTTGGACAGAACCAAACAATACAACATGTGTTGGGTATCAAGCTTTCTTACAAATACGAGCTGCAGCTTTACAAAATATGCTCTTAATGATAGAAACAGCTGTGTCTCCAGTGCATTATTATACGCAATTTTACAACAACGTATCTTTGCATAATATGAAGCAATGATATAGTTCTGCTATACGAAAATGATTTGAGCATATTTTCAATTGTATATTCACAATTTCACTCTCTTCGAATACATAATTTTTAACTTTCTATGTAGAACTTTTGTAGATTGTTTACACAATATATAAGCATAAAACCACGGAGAAGTACTATCATCCCACTCAACCATCTACTAGCAGAATGATAACGCCCGAATTTGTTCTTACAGAGGCCACTGCGTGCTTGGCTAGCAAATTGTTGGGTGAAATACAGTTTATAAAATACAACTACACGTAATAGCAAATGTGATTATATTTAGATGCATAATTGCTTAACAAGAAAGACTAAGTTTGTCCTATCTCTTAGGCAAGCAGTGAAAGATCTCTCACACATGTTAATCACTTTTTCTGCGACTTGTGCTTGTTTCTTCACGATACTAAATAGGAACTATGTGCAATTTCTTTTTTTAGTTATTTCCTGGTATTTATGCTCTGGTTTTGTAGTAAACATAGGTACTGAATATAAGATAAACGCTAAGAGTGAAAATATGATCGCGTTTTAAATTGTTCAATATAACTGTATATCCCTTATATTGCTCAAACACAATGTCTTTACAAGAGCTACAAAGGTCAAAATCCTATTTGCCCCATGACTTGAACTTTGCTTATAAAATATCAGCTAAATCTCTACTGGATCTGAGGTCACGTGGTCTATTGAAAATGAAAAAGCGAATTACCTAGAAAAAAAATACGGAGAGTCTACAAATGATTGGACCTGTTTCATGATCTTACTATATATTACTAAGCATATGATCATACAAATGAACAGAAACATACAAAATCTCACAAATTTTCCATAGAATAAGATGCCGTTAACTTTAACATTTGAAACTTCACAGAATACATTGATTTTCGGAGAAACATGAACGTACTGCACGTTGACACAGGGATTTAAAGTCCCAAAATTGACACATTGTGCCTCCTTACTCCATACAGTTAAAAAAAAAAAGCTACCTCAGCACTTAAAAAAATTGACACAGTGCGTTTGGAATCAATTCAAAACTGAAAGCGACTCACTTAGCAACACTTGTACAAAGTACAAGCGAAGACTTTTCTATCGTTTACTTAAGATTTTCCAAACACGATCTTAAATTGTTCACTTCACTGCTCGTTGACTTTTGTGGCCAACATACGAAACTCTGGAGGGGGGTTGTTAATCTCCATTTATAATGACATTAGATAGTTTTCAACTGCCGAATGTTATGTAAATATGTGGATCATTATGGTATTTCGTTCTGAAGTGCCGCTAACTGATGCGACTGACCAACTTAGAAAATGCCATTTCACTGTTTGTCGCCATCTTTACAATTGTGACTCTATTGCGGCCGCCTGCCGGGGAACTCAAAAGAAACTTTGAAGGATATTGTCTTACAACATCAAACAATAATATCAAGCCCGTTCCAATCATTTGTAGACATTCTGCAGAGTTCAAAAATAACAAATTCTGTAGCTTTTGGTGGACTCCCTAAGTCTTTCTGCAAGAAAAACTATAAAAATATTATATATCCATGCCTCTAAAATGAAACATTTTTTCTCATCAGTCTTCAGTAGACAACAGCTGTATTTACTTTCAACATTTTTGCTCACTCAACTCCTCTCAAGCCATGGCAAATTCCAACAATATCTCCAATATCTAAAATGATCCTGAAGTAGAAGACCAAAAGCAATGCACCTTTTTACTCAAGGGATCGGAATTTCTTCAATCTGTAGCAAGTGCGCAACAATACAAGTGATCAAAACTCAAAGTTAATAGTTCATATCAACTCAATTAATCAGGCATTCTCTTAGCTTATGAAAATATTCTGGAAATAAGTATTGTTAGTAACAAATTTTAAATAGCTTGCGATATAATCAGAGCACTGGAAAGAATAAAGACTCGATTTTTAAAAAATCCGAAAAGGATTTCGTTTGGTGCAATAAAAATAACTAACAGTTCCAGATGAACGATTATATTGTTATCGCTATAGAATTGGCTATAGAAAGATTTATTTTCACTTCTGTATTTCTGCATTTGTTAAAAAGAATACATTCTCTCCTTAGTATATCTGCTGAGATATCGTGAAGAAGAAGAAGAAGAAGAAGAAGAAGAAGAAGAAGAAGAAGAAGAAGCAGAAGAAGAAGCAGAAGAAGCCGAAGAAGAATTGTGACTGGAATGAAGCCTGGCACTACTATTTTGAAAGAGAGTACAGCTTATTTAGAATATTCTTTTTTGTCACTACAAGTAAGTGTTCAGTTGAACAATGACTGCAAAATAATATGAATTTCAAAGAATTACCAGTACTAAAGTAACTCTGAAACAACTGTCAAGAACAAACGATGAAAAATCGTTCATATGTCTTGTTAACCTTCCCTCATAAAGCACGCTCAAAGCATACGGGCTATTCTACAACTTTCACGTTTCTAAAATTCTAAACATTGTCAGTTAATTCTAGCGAGGGTTTATGTGCAAGGGAAAAGTCAATATGTCAACACAAAATATCAGATTTAGATCTTGTTGTAAAGTTGGAATATTCCTTTGGATAAGTTGCCTAGTTAAGTAATGTTCACCCATAAGAAACGTCACATTTTTTGCACAAGAATGTCGATTCACCACAAGCACCAAAGCTTCGTTTTTTCTGTTGACTTACACCTAATTTAGTGATTGTTTGGTATTTTTGGTTTCGTCAATTGCTGCTAAACGTTGATGGCATTTGAAACTGTAATCATTAATTCTGTCCTGCATTTATAACTGTAAATATTTGAAAATTTTCAAGTCTTATGTAATCCATTCCGGTACAATCTGTCACTTCTTTCAAGAATTTCATCTTCGTTGTTTGCTTCTTACTTTCATTCTTCTTTCGTAGAACCCAAGGTCCATTCCCGTACTTTAAATTGGGGGCCACCATAATTATTTCTGTAAAAATTAATTTTACGAATTGTATCACACGTTCTTGCAAAGGTATTAAATTACCTTATCAATATCTTGATATATAGTTATAAGATACTGTAGCCTAAACACTGCAAATGAGTAAATTGTTCAAGGTTCTTGTCATTTATACCTACCTACAGAGTTTTCATTTCAAATCTTTCCAGCGTTAATAACTACGTTTTTAAAATTAATTTAAACAAAACAGGTAAACTCAGATATTGAGGAAATAGTTTAAAACCATGTTGATTACGTTTTAATTTCCACACCATTACCCCAGTCAGCCCCACTTTAAAATTTCAAATGGCACACCTAAATTATGATACTTAAATTTTAATAAAAAGTCAACTATTATCACATGTCTGGCAACCTGGATTGTTTTATTTTTGTTTGCATTCCCCCGTTTGAAAACGTTGAAAAACTCAAAAATGAAATAACAAAACAAAACGAAGCATATAAACAAATTGTCAGGAAAAAGTATTAAAAGTTCGCAAGGAATTCTAAAAAGGAGTAATGAAGCGCATGTTTAACATTTAATATACAAAAATGTGAACATTATCCAAAATAAATCATATTTTCATTGTATAGCTGACTAATTTTTTATTTTGTTCAGGTCAAACCACATTTCCAGGCAACGATAGAAAACATAATGTATGATAACAATTGAGTAGTCTTTAAAATTATGGAGGGTCATTGGAAACATTAAAATTAGGTAGATGAGGGCAATGAATAAAACCTAAAATGCAATTATATTGGTTTTAAACTTACTTCTCAATGTTTAAGTTGGCCTGATTTTTATGAATTAAATTCAGACTGGCAAGCTTCGAAATTAAAGTTCCTCCTCCCTTTTTCATTTTGTATCTCACAGTGTTTATGCCTCGAAAGTCCATTAATATAGTTAGTAAATTGCAACATTGCTTCAAGTATATTACTGGAGGTGCTTTTAATTTGCATTCTTTAGCTAAGTATATTAATCAACAAACGCGGTGTGTATATGGGGGAGAGAGGGGGGGTCGTACTATCGGTTTCGTGACCTCGTCAGTTTTATAAACTGTAGAAATTGCGATTTACCTGTTGATATTTTTAATAACTTCTATCGGTGTCTTTCATATTTTTGCTATTCACTCTATCAAACGTTTTAATGCACTCAATAAACCAATACCGGTTTCTTGATTTATTTCTAGATAATTTATTAATAATTTCTTGAAGCTTGAAAATACATCGTCAAACGAGCAGTTTTTCAGAAAATCCATTTGATGTTCTCCCAACAGTATTTCACTATAGATTGCAACTCCTTGGTTATGATTTTAGCATATAATTTATGTTTTATAATCTGAAAATTCATTTTGGATATTAATGCTGGGGAAACACATTGCCTACTGTCACCTTAGTTTACATTCCCAAATATGCATTGCTAAATAGCGAATATAACACTCCAATTCTAGGATGAAAAGCTCTTTTTTTTTTTTTTTTTTTTTTTTTTTTTTTTTTTTTTTTTTTTTTTTTTTTAGCTCTATTTGCATTTCACTTCCCCTGAGACCGCAAGAAGAAAAGATTTGGTCGCAAGGGCCACGAAGGCTGCAGTTGGTTTTGGAATTGCGGAAGTGAATGCAGCCGTGAGAAGTCTGAAGATGTTTTAAGACATACCCCATGCGGGACGAATGTTTTTGTTTTGGAGGGTGGGGCAAGACGTGATACGGAGTGTTTCCTTACAAAAGTAGTGTGAAGCAAAGTAGTTGGCATGTTTTTGTCACCTCGTCCAGAACCCTTTACCACACGCTGCTTCTTTTGTCCTTTTTATATGTATATACACACGGCTAATCTAGCCAATAGGTAAAACGAAAGAAAGAATTACGCTCATGTTTCCTGTTGCTCTAAAGAATGGGCTAGTTACACGTTAGAACGTTTTTCTGTCTGTTTTCTTTTCTCTGCGGCGGTTTACAAAACGACATCTATTTATGTAAGAGTTTTCCTTTTAACGCGAGCGTAATTTCAGAAACTTCACACCTCAATAGTTTGGTTTAGGTTAAGTTTTTGTGATGCTAACATTGTAACTGCAAATGTATAAAAGTCTCGAGTTCGACGGAGAAGATTGGCTTATGTTATGCTAAACAAATGCTATGAGAGGGCTTATTCTAGCTATGTCCCAAAATGTCCTTTATCATTCACTACTAAAGCTCAGACGTATATGTAAACTTACTGTTCTTACATTATAACTTCAAATTTTATATCTCTATTCACATTATGAACATAACACAAATGTTAACTATAGAGTGGACACCAATTCCCAGGGAAAAAATTCAAACCAAGAGAATAATGGTTAGAAAATTCACAGATATGACACATACAAGAATCCAATCAATCAAATGGCCAATTTTGGTTTACAAATTCTAATTCAACACTGATACAGCTTATATGCATTAAATCATCTTCATCTGCATTATTGGCTACCAACACAAAAAATAAAAAAATCAATTTATACTCTAGATTTGCGTTATTTCACATCATACTACTTAAACCGAATTTGGTTTGCAAGTTGCCATTGAATCACTAATCTTGAAAAATGAAAACTGGGAGAATGGATGATTCTGAATTAGATGCATTTCCTTTAACATGTAAAAGCCTATGTTAAGGTTTAGGGCTGCAAATTTAGGATGTAAACCATTTATCTTGCCTTTACATAATTTTAAATGCACTTTTTCTAACACAAAGACCAGCTGGTGCAATAGGTCTGCAGACATTTGTTATATATCGCGATGCAGCTAACAAAACTAAAAAAGCATACAGCATTACAAAAAAAAAAAAAAACAAAAAAAAACAAAAAAAAACATTTTTTACACAAAAACAGTGCATTTCATTCAGACATAAAAGTTTATGCAAAGTTCATTATTGTGGATAGGAAAAGTTGGACTTTAATACAAAATTGAAGTCTATATAATGACGTAGATCTTCGTACTGGGCATAAATTAGTGCGTGTCATCCTCCTCGTGGTGTCCGAGGATAGATATCATAAAATAACTGAGCAGTGATCTGAAATATACCTTTACCCGATACCGCCAAGGGTGGCCGAGGTCGTTACGGTACGGACTCGTGAGCGGGAGGTCTGGGGTTCGAATCCCGCCAGGACCGTCCTCCCTGACTGAGGTTTTTTCCAGGTTTTCCTCAGTCCTCATAAAATCGCAAATGCCGGGGAGGTAACCTCTAACGCAGCCCTGGAACGATTCCTTCTTTAAGAATAATCAAAAGTCATTTCATCTTATGTATCATCAGGCCCATCGCCGTGGTGCCTCTGTAGCAAAAACGGGCGTTAAACAGTATTCATTCATTCATTCTATGCCCGATTGCTTAAACTCTTTAACATATTAAAGTAAAAAGTAAATATTTTTAGTGGAAAGATTCATCAACTGAATATACTATTACAAAAAAAAATTCAATAATGATAAAATCAAAGAAAACAGAAAAGTTAAACCAACATTTAAAGGTAAAAATATTCAAAATTCCCACTTTATTTATCTTACTATTTTAATTAAAGTAAACAAAAAATAGAAAATTTAAAATATACGATTGTAATACAAGAATCACACAAGATTGCGGGATTATTGCATCTACATAGATCAACTAAATTTGAAAATGTCCAATGTAAATAGCGATTAAACTACATATATGTAATAAGTTACCACAAAAAATAAATTAATTTACAGAAAATATTTTTAAATCTTTAATTGAATTGTAGAAAAAGCATTAATCAAATGACAAATGTCTAACAGATTATCAAAGTGTTAAAACATAAGCAAATTCATTTGTAAATGTGTTATTAGTACCCAAAGTATGCTCTAATAATGTAACTTAAAATTGTAACTAAATTGATGCTAAATTGTAGAGAGCAGGCAATATTTGTTAAAGTAAACTATCCATTAACTCTCTGGGAAGTTGAAACATGGAAGATAAATGGCGCAAATATAAATAGGCAGTAACTTAATCGGCAGTACTCTAGTTACATTGGTTTGACAGACTTTATTGTTTGCAAACTATACAGCAATTGTATTGTAATCCTGGTGCAGAAGAATTAGTGCCCGTAGGTGTACAAACTCTTCCAGGTCTCTGTACATACTTTCTCTCTCTCGCTCGTCTCTTCACAAACACATGCTAATTGCCAGACCTATGAAACGTTCGTCGTCACTGGTATTGCAACAACTTTCAATTTTCCAGCGCCGCTTCAAAAAACCTGCGTGTGAATATTTGTTTTTGGAAACTACTCAATAAAACTATATTTCAGCGAAAAGATTAATGATTAGAACCATTTTAATAAAAATTAGGTTGTGTAAGTATTTTATTTACATGTGTAATCTAATGAACTAATTAAGCATATTCACATTTGTTATATTCATTAACATTTCATTCCAAAATAGGCTTAAAGATATTCAGAAAGTTATTGCTTGTCTAAGAACATTTTATTAATACTGTGTCTAATTGGATCAAAATAGGAGCAAGCTCTTGGCGTCTTCTAGCTTGTAATGCTGATTTGTAATAAATCACTTTGAAATAAACTACAGTTTATATATTTAGCTTCTTGAGTGAAAAATCCGTAGATATATCCCGTTATAAGGCAACGCTTGAAATAATATGTTTAACACCAGTTATTTGAAGAAATAAACTAAATCCATCACACTTAAATTTAAAGGCAAAACGGTTGAACTGCTATATTAATAGGGTCCGCTGTGACAAACTCATTCATTAGCGTTCTTCTAATGGGTAGGCTTTTTTCTGTTTTATTTTATAGTCTTGTTGTTTCGTTTATTGATTCAAAACTAGTCTTGACACAATAATAATGTATAATGCTGGAGAATACATGCATCACTTTTTAATCCAATTACTTAATATCTAGCATACTGATTTCCGTTAAAAGGTTACTATTTAAATGTGAGAAAGGAAAAGTATGAAATAATGCTCACATTTCTCGAAAAAAATTATAGTGGGTCTTTGAGGATTTTTATAATCATCAAGCTATTTAGGAATTTAATCTGGAATTGCATGCAAATCTAGCCCTCACTTTATTTTTATACCTTTCTTTCTCTTTCTCTCTTCCTCATTTTCCCTTATGCTATTTATTAAACCAGGCTCAAAATATGTGCCATTTACGTATATGTAAACTGTTTAGTTCTGAGAGGCGAGCCTTCGATGACCTTCTCTTTCCTTTAGTTGTAACACATTCACTCGTAATGAGCGTCTGCAGATACAAGCTGTAGCTTTATCCCTACGTTTTTATTCCTAAACCTTTTAACAAAATCGTTCTTGAATGTTGTCAAAATTTATCATAGGAAAAGTTCAACTTTATGTTTAGTCGTTGATCTGAAACAAGCGCACACTATTTACCAGCAATGTGAACCCGCTGACACTAAGCTCTCATAGCTGGCGTTCAGTTGCCACAACAAGTCATTTAGTATTTTTTTTTTCCATCGAGTTGCCGCGGTTTTTATTATTATTTGTTTTTTATTTTTTAACATAGGTCGTAGCGTTGAAGTTTACTTTTCTTAATAAAATGCAACATTACTTTTCGAATGAATCAATTAATGATACACCCTCTTCACAGACAATTCTAGGATTCATGATATACGGAAATTTGTGTTTTGAATATAGTGTCATTAAACAATTAGTGTTTTTCATCCATTGTTTGATTGTTTAGCCATGTAGGACTTTCTCTGAGACGAAAATTTAACCGAGAAATTTAACTGGATTTTTATGATTTATATATTTACTCTTTACTAATTGATTCGGAATGATTAATTAAGTGAATTTATCAAGACGGACACTGAACTCCAGATCTCTATAACTTCGAAAAGTTCTACGTAGGTACCGGGGATCGAACCCGAGACCTCCCTGAAAGCAGTCTGCAATGCTGACCACTACACCAAGGAGTTGGTTTTTCTCCATTTAATAGGTAATTATATGGGCATAGACACTTCTGAACTTTGTTCATTAATATATTTTATTAAACCGATACGTAAAATACTTAAAATATATTAGCTAAACCAAATAAATAAATAATAAATTAATTATTTTTTCAATTGATTAATTTTAGTAATTAAATGCAACTTTTCATATAAATACATTAAAATATCTTCAATATTGTATAAACAACTTTTATGCCATATTTCTCAAATTTCATACTTCATTTTATTGAAAAGTGTATTATGTACTAAAATTTGTCATTTTCAGGCATATAAACGTGTGACTAGTTGTTAGTCTCACCGCTTCAAATATCCTGAGATTAACTTTTGTTTAAAATGCTTTTTTGAACTGCGCTAGAGCTATCTTTCCAATAACATTCTTACACAACAAAAACGCCGAAGAAAGCTGATGACCTCACCTACTCGCGCTTCAAAGTTAAGTTTCCAGAAACAGAAGCCAAAATAGCTTCTCAGATATCGTAGGTGATTACGAAATAAATACCAGTTCTACCAACTGTTCAGCTCAATAAAGATTCCAATTAGAAACCGGCTGCAGGGACAGTGAAACGTACCGGTCTTTATAGAATACCTTCGTTTGATTCCTTTCGTCGCGATATAGACTTTCCTGGACAGATTATTGGGCAGCAAACAATTTGTTTAATATAACTAGATTCATCATTGCGTGTTTATGTCACATATATTGCGTTATCTTGGAGAGCTAAGTGTCTTTCACTTACTTGAACGACTGAACTGCAAGGATAATGAATGGTTATTTGAAAATGTGAAAGAAAATGAATATAAAAAATCGTTTGCAGGCAACAAGTGTTTACTGAGAATAATTTAATGAAATAGCTGTAATAACGAGTTGTCCTTATAGTGAATTTTAATGCCTACCCATTTTTGGCCTAGAAAGGTTCCGGAAAGGTATGTTAAGTTTTTCTTTTTAATTTACAAATGTTTATTTTCAATGCTATAATTAAGACTATTACAATTTATAAAACAATTTTAATATAAATGAATAATGTTAAAATAAAATGACTTTAAAATAAACTTTTGAAATTTTACTAATTATTCAATGTTAATGATCACTTCCTATTTTAATTTTTGCAGTTCTTTTTAGTGCAATGGTAGTTTATCACCTAAAGAATGCGTTACATTCTTCCGTTCTTATATTTAATTCTTTGTGTACCGCCACGGGTGGCCGAGATTGTTAAGGCGCGGACTCGTGAGCGGGAGGTCTGGAGTTGGAATCTCGCCAGGACCGTCCTCCCTGATTGAGGTTTTTTCCAGGTTTCCCTCACTCCTCATAAATGGGAAATGCCGGGGAGATACCCTAAACTTAGGCCCGGAACGTTTCCTTCCTTAAAAAATACTTTTCCAATATATCCTTTCAACTCATATATCATCAGTGGTGCCTCAGTAGTAAAAACGGGCGTTAAACACTATTCAAAAAAACGTCTACCTGTGAACACCTGGGAAGGAGTTTCTGTTGTGTTTAAGCAAATAACTGTTAAAGATAACGTTGGAGAAAAACATCAGCATTTTTATTAAAAACACTGAATTGTACATTATATTGAATTTTATATAAATAAATAGTACACACTACCTTTTCTATTTAACAAACGGCTCGTTTATGATATAATGTCCAATAATCAATTTTAAATTAATTATCGATACAAACCAAGTATTAATTACAATTACTTTTGATTGTGATCCGTATTTGTACTATTTTGAAAATAATAATTCATATTTTAAAATCGAAGAAACATTACTTAATAGATTATGTAAAACATAGCTTTATCATCAGTATAATCATCAGTAGGGCGAAATTTTACGAGCAACTTTAGTACATAGTATAAAAATATTCTTAAGGTTATCTGTACTCCTGGAAACTAAGATAGTAGCAGCATATAGCTGCAGGATTTTGTAGTAAATATTCACTTTTTGGGGAACAAAATTATTTAAATTTAACTGATCATCTCGTTATATAATTTAAGTAAAGATCATGACAAATTATACCTAACTTCCAATTAATTTTTAATAAGTAAACTCGACAGTTGCAATCTATCTCGGGGTCTTCAATCTGCCGAGGATTTTTCGTTGGTTTTCTCTGCGCAGAAGGTAACCTTATCATGAACCCTAAAACACCAACATTATTGTTAAGGACATGAAGTACACTCCCGGCCATTAAAATTGCAACACATTGTAAGTGTTCATAATAGCTACGCCTCTCTTTTCGTTCGGTTGCTTGACGGTGTCGTTGAGATCCTTCACTTCTGTGTGTTATTCATACCTTGAATAACACTTCGTCATTATTGAATGACTGTAACAATTAAACTTCATTTAAAAGTCCTCTTAATCCAACACCGAGGTCACAATCTTTCCTCTCGTCCTTTCGGTGTGACGTTCAATTTGGGCACCAGTTTCTCCGAATGACATTCCGCACTCACCGTGTACCACAATTCTCCTGCGATCAAATTCAAAAGCCTGTTGGTACTGCTATCGAGGAGACACATACGAGACATTCGTGTGAGACAATGTGGAGTCGGTTTAACGTGTCTTTTGTGAATTTATTTTAATGACAGGCACATGAAATAAATTGCACAACTAAGACACTCCATCTGCAGACAACTATTGGCATTAATACTGGTATTATTACTCGCAATGGCGTATCTACTTGTAATTGCCGGTCTGCGTTCGATTTTCGACACATATTACCCAGGTAAAGTGTTTGCTGAAGAATCCCCTTACTCTGAAAAGGTAGATTTAGAAGTTGGGGACTTTGGGTTCATTTGAGTCACTTTATTCATACCATTTATCGTCTGTACATTCAGTTAGCGGGATATTAAACACGTACCAATAAGCATATTAATAAATAAATAAATAAATAAATAAAATATTAACAATAATAATTTTTCAACTGGAATTGAAATGTCCAGGTCAGGTTGGTTTTCGAACCTTGGCGTTTATTTTATTCCACGGAGTACCGCCATCAGATATTTCGTGGGAACGAGTGGTTTCAGACGCTTCAATATTGAGCTGTAGGCATCGTTTTGGACCAACGGCATAGTTACATGGCGATGTGACTTGTGTATAACTAGTCAAATGTAAACTAATATCAGGAGGTGCAGCTATAAGCAGGCTGCACGTTGCATATCAATCTTACCACAAGTCATTCGCGATAGTGTTAAGCCTTTTGAAAATTGCAGTAAGTAAATTTTATGAAATATTACTGTACTTGAATTTCAATTAATTAAATTACTTATTATCAGTTAGTATATGTATTTACTGTTGTTTTTTGAAAGGAGTCATTGAGGTGGTTGACACGCACCTGGGGTAAGGCTTATCAGATATTATGACGGCTCATTTTATATTATGGCATGTTATTATTTCAAATATTTGAGGGAAAAATTATTTAAGTTAATGTGTTTTCAATTCTCGTCATTATCTATAACCACATTTGTAGCTAAAGAGTTAATGCCTGCAGCATCAAACCGAAGAGCTCGACACGGTTTTTATTCTGAGGTGTCTATTTTTTCCAACCTTATTTCCACTCTAAATTATTTGTACTTAATATTTTCGCATCCTATAAGCCAAGAACACAAGAAATAAATTGTTCTTTTAATGAATGAACGGATATGAATAAATTAGTACAGCATTGTTTTTTTAATTTCAAAGCTCGTAACCTAACTGCTAATTTATAAAAGAAGGGATTGAAAAAATTAGTTTGTTGCGATATAGACGCCTCTACATTGCTATTTTGTTTACGAAATATTGTTACATCCTCTGGTATGTTAATTTATTTTCCGTGGAATTGAGTATAATTTTCTGTGAATGAAATTTTGTTTAACGATAAAACGTCCGTCTCATAGGAAACGATAAATATATTTAACATCTCTCTGAAAGTTTTAGCATGTTAAGCATGCTCACAAATTTCGAATGCAAACATGTTCTACTAGTTTAACCCTATCGGTTCTTCCGTTAACATTAAGATCTATAGCGCAATTTCTTCATTTACAAGCATCTGTTTTGCCGATTGCCGATTTAACGGTTATGAGATGGTCGGTCAGGCGCGCAATGGCTACCGACTGCCAGTATCATTGTTCTACGTAAAATGAGAATGAATCATACGTTAAATGTAACTAAACCACGCACTCACGCACGCTTTAAGCAAAATTTTAAAATACTAGAATGATTATGGTTCGTATAGAAATGTTTTATATAATTTTAAACAGATTGATATGTAAAATGTTTATGTATTATTTATACAGTTATAATATTTCTTATTCAATTTTAAATTAATTCTGAACTCTGTGAAGATAAAGATATGTTCATTTTTAATATTTACTTGTCTAAAGCCTGCACCAGGTTGTAATAATATATACTTTACAATAGCCATGCCTAAACATAATACGTGCATCGTATTCCCTTCGATTCGTTGTTTACCCCTATCGCCAATGTCACCTGCGTTACACACAATTATAGTTGAGTTTCACAATTTCTTTTTCAGCATCGAGGCGTATATTTCACGCTGAGGAAGAATATTTTTGCATCCAAGGTGACACAAACGTAAGTGTGCTATTCGCTGCAAACATTTATTTATTTGTCTCCCGTTGTAGTAATGAAAGGCATTTTAATAGATAACTTCATAATGTCTATGGCAAGAATATTCTGTTAGCTATGTTAATTGTTGCTATTGTGTGATTTGAATATATTAATTTAATATTTTAAATACTTTATTATTAATCAGAACGTTTCTTTCTTGGTGAAGGCATACCATAGGAAATTTACTACAGAGCAAAGTTATAAACATCAAATTTGTTTGCAACATTATGAATAACTTTGAAACTTTCTTCTTCAGAGGTTTTAGTTTTAAGCACTTGTTGAAAGCTCCAACTTCTTGTGCTATTAATATTGTAAGTATTCTAAAAGTATCCTAAAGAAATGCAGAACTTATTGGTAAACAAATGAAGTCAATTAGTGAAGGGGAATTTATCAGAAAATACATCATAATATTCTTAATGGGGAAATACACCCCAATTTAACAGATATGTTTAAATATGCAATTCTTTGGTGTAATACTGTAACGAGGCTCATCGTAGATCTGGGGTGCGATTTGTAAAAACAATTAAAAGAAAGAATAAAAACATTATCTTGTTTTACTCTTGCCTTGGACAAAACATCAGACAAAACTGATAAGGATCAGATGGTTATATTTTTATGGGAATTGACGGTGAATGAAATATTAGTGAGGAACTTCTATTAAAACTAAAACTTCTGGAGACGAAAGTTTCAGTTATTCATAATGTTGCAAACAAATTTGATGTTTATAACTTTGCTCTGTGGTAAATTTCCTATGTCACGTTTGTTTACATTAAAATTAATGGCAATCTTTTATTTCACATACATTTGCAAGCAAACGAATTTCAAAAATGAACTATTATTAAAACAAATATCGCAGCAACATAAGTGATAACCACTTGTTTCATCTTCTGAGACTCTGTAATGTTTCTTTCGAAACAAATATTGATGAACTAGTTATCAGCAAATCATGGCAAAGAAGACATCCTCAGAAACATAAAGTAGTTTGAAAAAGTATAGTCTGTGAGTAAAAATTGAGAGTTTTTTTCTTTTCTTACTTCATGAATGGCATGGCAATCTTCTAATCCGCCATTGAAAACAGAGGAGCCTTTTCTAAACATTAACAATACATAAACGCGCTATTTTTTCGCAGTGAGTGAAAGGAGGTGATTTAGTTTTCCCCTTTTCTGGCAATGCTTGGGCACCCTGCTTTATAATAGTCCAATTATACATTTATCCCTTTGACATGACTATGACAGATCAATATTAAGTAAGCTGCCTTTTCTCTTTAAGTTTTGCACCGTCTATTAAATCTGCACATTTAACAAAGTCCTTTAAATATTTTAATTAATACATTTTAACACTGCAAACTATTTTTTCTCTTTTAATCTCAATCATATGATATATGTATGTTTGCCTCTTTCACAAGGACGATGGCTGAGTCCATATTATTTTGAAGATGTATGATTTGAGATGGCTATGAACTCTGCAGTTAACCTAAGTCTTAGTTTGAATCTGTCCTTGATGCTCGGGATAAGTTGTCTCTTTCTGACTCTTTGTAGTCATATCTCTTCGTTATTGCTATTGTTCTATACTTTACTATATTATTGTTTGAATTATCTCATTTTCAGGATTCTATCGAAAATGACAATGTTGCAGCTTGCCATATATTTTGCAAATTTGCTTTCTTAATAAGCTTTAATCCACGCAAATCTTCCTCTTTTGAGACACATATCATTTTACCATATGACCAGTTTGACCACTGCGGTTGTTTCTTTAATATGCAACGGTGTAGTTCCCAGGCTATTTTTCTCTCCTTTTCCAGAGGATATATTGCCTGTTTGGCATAGTTACAATTACGGCTCCCTTAATGTACGCCAGCATCTTATGTCTTTCTTATCCGGAAGGCCTGAGAGTTTCAAGAGGTGCGGCATATTCAACAAGTGGTTTGACTGGCCAACTACTGTGTTTACTGGGTCACGTGCCTCTCTAAGGTCCAACGTGCCGAAATGTTTACGAGAATCGCTCCCGTCCGTAATTCCTAAAGTATAACTATGCTCATAATAATAACAGTATTTGCTCTGCCAGTCACTGATTGCCGCACCTATAGGTTTCGCTATATTTTGCAACTAATTGCTCCTCCAAGCCACATTGCTTTTCTACATCAGAAAGATTTCCACACACACACAATTGTTACTTGTGGAATTTTAAACATTTCCTTCTGTAATGTGATCAATATAGATAAAGCAGCCACAAGCTAGAGCAACTCTAATCAATTGCAAAGATTTATTTGGCGTTGGAAATAAGCATAAATGCAAATAAAAATCTTGTTCTTTATCAGGAATATTCTTTGTTTACTATCTCTCTATTGTGAACCATTGGTATCTCCAAAGAATATCTCAACTTATAGAGAAAAGGAATGAGATTAAATACATCATAATATATAATATATTCTATGTACAATACAATTAGTACATATTTAGTGTTATTCTTAAAAAATTCTTGTGTACATAAAAAGGTTTATTTCTCATTCCGACGAAAAGTGCAACAAACGGGTAACTAACGGTTATACCACCAAAAAAAGAATAAAAGTTTCTCGGTAAAATATTTGTGAAATCATAAAATAATAATTATACAAAGAGCTAAATGTAACCTAGCACTTAACTTCGATTATGTCGTAACGAAACCGCTGCAAATGGCCAGTGAACAGTAAAACGCAGTAACAAGTCTGGAGGTGGGAAGTAGTGGAGATGCTACATGACGGTGCTTTCACTCTGTAAAACAATTGTCGGCTCGAATCTTAGCGCTACAGATTAACTATGAAAGCTAAACCGTATCCCTGAAACTATAAGTTATATTATTGTAAAGATGTTCAATAACGCTTTGCACACTGTACATAAGTGCAGCTTTCCCACCAATTTCCTAACTCTCCTCGATCGTTGCAGACGTTAGGGGGGACTAGCCACCCCCTACCTTTGTTCGTATTTTGCTCATATCTTATTTGCCCATTTATACACAAGCAACAGAATTGCAATTTGCTGTTAGTATTAAATTTATCTTATATACGGGGTATTAAGTATAAAGTACAATGTGTAATAGTATAAACACTTTGTTCCAATCAGAATTATTCTGGAATATTTTATAGGAATAATCACTTTTTTGTTTCTATTATAAAACTTAATTGTAAGTACCAGTAGATAGCACCTGTTGTTGATCACAGTGCGCTTGTACCAACGATACTCATAATATAAACTATACTTAGCTTATTTTAAAGATTTATTATGGAAGTCTAATTGTAACAAGATACTTATAGATAATGCAGTTCGTACCGTTTTTAATATTACAGTCAAAATCTTATAACATGTAGGTAATGTCATATTTAAATTTTCAAAAACATATTTATATTTAAATGCTTATTTGTATTCTGATGTACTGAAAGTTATTTAAAACTTTTCTTAAATTTAGGCGGCACCGTGAGTGAGTGGTAAACTGCTCGCATCCCACCAAGGCGGCCTGGGGTTGATCTCAGCGGTCATAAGTGGGATTTGTGGGGGATGAAATGGCGCCCGGGCAGGTTTTCTTCGGGTCCTCCCATTGCTCCATAATTTCATCTTTATCACTGAGAAAATCAACAAGAAACTACCGCAGTATCTATAACAAGAAAAGCTGCAAACGAAGCATATACTTAGTGTGCAGTGAAGGACCTGTTATAGGGCAGAATACTGTGAATGAATCAAATTCATTCATAATAATAAATTTTAAACTCACATTTTATGGAGAAAAATTTAAAAATCAGAAATAAGATCACAGTAGAAGCACGCTCTTTTAATTGGTAAAACTGTTGTATTTAAATATTTTGACATGTTCAATGTTTATGACCCTATGGATTTGATGAATATTTATGCAAATAGTACGGAAGATGGCATGTACTACTGATTGCTAGCCTAGGCATATGAACTTTGGTTTTGTGTTATAGTAGAAGTGGGTTGCCCTTATTTTGTTTGTTTTTTCTTTCTTATATCTAAACATTTCATCGTGTTACTTTCAACTAAAATATGCTTTTTATGCTTAATCACGTAGTAAATTCCAGCATGATTTCATTAGCTCTAGTCTTTCGTCGCCGGTGCTGGTGGTGTAGTGGTAATCATACTTGCCTCTTAAACCCAAGATTGTGCGTTCAATCCCGGTTAGGACCGATGGATTTTTTCGTGCATAATTGAATGGGACTCTGATGACCTGAGCTGTTAAAGAACGTCCGTAAATAAATAAATTAAAAAATATATCAGTCTTTCGCCTGCTGTTGCCTAACCATGAACCTCAAAATAACAACTAGCTACTTAAACCTTCATCGCTTCACTGTCTGCGCAGGCGTTGATCGCAAAAATCTGGTTAAATAGTGTTTTAATAAGATTATTTGAGACAATTTTCGTGTTGTACAACTAAGACACTGAATATGTAATTAAGCTTTACCCAATTTGGATTTTGTAATTAAAATCGTTGGAATGAAAACGGACATTTTGTAACATCTAATACTACCTCTGTATCAATATAACACTCAGCAATCTCGCTCGCTCTAGAAACGAAAATGAAGTACAAGGTAAGCATAGAGCACTGAAATAGAGACGGTCACAGAGCATATGAAACGTGCTTGAAACATTTGTCAACATACATAGGCATACTTAAGTGCAGTGAGAAGAACAAATAATATTGGAGATGATCAGAAAAAAAGTCTGATCATCTGCTTTGTACCATAAAAAATAGCGTCTTGCAAAGAGAGGTTGATAAAGGAAAGCGCTGAGATGTTTTCAATACAGTCTCTCCAACATCAACAAGTCATATCCTCTGTAGATGAACTTGTTACCATCGTTGAGAAGGCCTCCAAAGATCTTTCTGAGGAGACATTAAAATAATGTGTCCTGGCCTTGCAACACGTCAAGAACTGCGACCAACTACCTCACATAGGGAAGCAGAGTTCTCAAGAGGTGTTTGCTTTTAGTTCTCCATAGCAACCCCGGCATTTTATCTCACCCATGTGTTGTACCGCATGTCTGAGAATATTCTAATACTATTTATTATTTTTGATCTGCACTCTTTGTAAATGTTCCTGTACTCATACATTGTAAATAAATACCTCTCTAAAGAATAAGACAATTATTAGGGATAAGAGGTATGTGTTTTAATTTATTTATGCCGCTCTTTAATAATTTTATGAGAAGTATTTTTTCAGAGCTCTCTTTATTTATAAACACATTGTTCTGCATTCATTCATAATCTTTTATGGAGGCACCAGTAATATGTTTATATTTATTTATTTAGCTTTTATGAATTGTGAATTTGACATGAATTACTGAGCTAACTTTGAAAATGACATGACTGTAAAAATCTGAGTTAATTTCAAAGAAGATTCATAGCCATGTTTATACTAGACTAAGGTACCAAGGCTTAGCTACACTTTCTAAGTTTCCGCTGTGTATAAACCTTCTCCCGTAATTGACATGAATCTGAAATAAATAAGCGAACAAACACACAAAACAGTCGACTTCACTACCAAACTGCAAATCGAAAGGAATTAAAGCAAAATGGTGGCGAATGAAGATGTAAGTACTGATATGAAAAATAGCAAAGAAAAATTGAGAGTAAGTACATTGCTGTTGTAGACTCTCGCCAATACATCCAATGGCGATCTTCTAATGGATTTAGGTCGAATTGAGCTCTGGCTGTGAAGTTAACAAATTAAGAATAGATTCTTATTTTATTTATATATTTATTATGACTTTTATCCCCCTTCGGTTTTAGGACTTGTGTCTTATAAGTCAACCATCTATTGGGGAACTAATTATCTCTGAGAACACACACACACACACACACACACACACACACACACACACACACACACACACACACACAGATTATACATTGATAGACTCTCTGATTGGGTGGCCAGTTCAATGTCAGGGCCCTCGAAGACATCACAAACACAGAAAAACGCAGACACATACAGAGGAAATGAAAAAGAATGATGAAATGAAAGGTGAATTTGTGGTAAAAAAATTGCTAACCCGACATTTGCACTTTATGAAGGGAATCTGGGACCTTTCGAATATGAGTCCCTGCCGCTACCGCCTAAGCCAATCTGTTTGCTCTTTACATGCTATATTCCAGATAAATTGGAAGTTAGTTTTTTTCTTTTCTTTTCTTTCTTTTTTTTTTTTTTTTATTAGTGTTTAACGGCCGTTTCTACTACTGAGGCACCACAGGCGGTTCTGTTAGCGTGTTGCACAATTTCATACAATCATAAAAGATGCCACAAGACAGTGCATATATATACACATACATACATACATACATACATACATACATACATACATACATACATACATACATACATACATACATACATACAAGATACAACTATGTTATTGTGAGGAAATTTAAACAACAGGAAGACTTTTGTTTAACATAGGAAAGTAATAACCACATTGGTTCCCAGTACAGTGCGCTTATTTGAGTTGGAGGCCGGGAGAAAGCGATTACATACTGGGCGAAAACAATCATCAAAGTCTATGATGCAGGTAGCACCTTGCCATAGTTCGAGGGAGATAAGAGTGCGTTCGTGTGTTACACGGTGTTTTCATTGTATGAAATGTGTGCTAACTGTTCTTCGTTTATTACGTCACTATATAAATATAATTCTGAATAATAGGATTTTATGTACGATACATATGTGAAAACGAATTCTTTTAGAGAAATAGAAAGACGATTCACAAGTTATTATTCTGACAATCGTATTCCGGGTAGACAAGCTGTACACCAACTCGTTAAAAATTTACGATAAACAGGATATCTAAATAATAAGACAAAATTTCCGAACCACGTGTTCTTACAAAAGAAAAACTAGACAAAATACAGAAAGTTCCTATGTAAATGCCTGCAATGCGTTGTCGCTGAGCGTCGTCGTTTTCGACATCTTTTACCTATAAAACAGATTAGTATGTATTATTATCGTCAATTTTAAATACATTATAATTTTTATAAAATATTAATACTAAGATAAAATACTAAATTTTTGCGCAACGACTCTATCCCTCAATTTTTTTCTCCCTGTTGCGCGGCTGCACTTTTCCAGCAAGCAGCAGTGCTCGAATAATATCTCCCATATTTGGTAATGACGTAAATTATGGAATATAAGGGAACTTGGCTGTTTC
Organism: Metallyticus violacea; assembly: GCA_030762175.1. Lineage (NCBI taxonomy): Eukaryota > Metazoa > Arthropoda > Insecta > Mantodea > Metallyticidae > Metallyticus > Metallyticus violacea. Next base: position 90,877,393 of record CM060833.1, on the reverse strand, counting down.
AGTATTCAATATAGAGAACTTCTATCCCTGTAGATGGACCTGTAGTTTGAATCGGAAAACTGCTTCTCATTTAGCCAACTGCTCTGTGATCACTTAAATCACAGTTGCACATATATCTAACGGATTACTTATTGCAAGATTAGTAACTTCGGTTCTTCATTTCATTTTGCAACTGCCGGTTAGATAACCAAAGGATACAAAATCCTGGCATTCATTTGTTTCAGCAATGTCCTTATTACAGGTTTCATTGTCATTCTTGCTCCCACATGGTGACACCCTGCACCTGTTAATGGCAATAGGCAAACAGAGTTGAATAACCGCAGGCCGTGGACAATGATCGATATTGCTTAGTATTAATAAAATAATTTAGTCTGTTGATTGCAGTAATTACTGCTCTCCTGGTAAAAAAAGAAACAAATAATTGCAATGAAAAGCTATTATAACTGTACCTGAAGCTGAAAATTCATTAACAAAAAATCTACTACATGTATTTCATTAAACGCGACCACTAAACTAGGGAACACAATGGCAAAAAAAAAAATGTCAATATTATGATGGAAGTCCCAACTGGGAACATTCACTGCTCGACCAGAGTGTGCCTGTGTTAATTAGATAGCACACTAGTTGCCATCTTTCCGGCATGCAGATTTCAGATACCGTTGTGTAGAAAAGAGGTCGAATTATACAGAGCTTAAGATACTAAAGATTAGAAATCTATGCAACATGAATTACATGTAAGCTTGCACTGAATCATATTGAGCAGTTCATACCTACCCTACATATAACAGTAGTGCGAGTAGTTCTTTAGTTTCTACGTGGTGGACTTACATTACTATTTATATAAAAGTATACTTTAGTGAATGAACAAAAAATAGATGTGTGTAATTCATTACATTGCAAAGTCAATGATATATTTCGAAGGAGCTATCATTAGTATGAGTTAATAATTATTGAAATTAAGAATGTTAGCTGTAACGCACAATGACGTAAATGGCTATTTCTACAGCTTAACCAACAGAACGATTTACTAGGTGTAAGAATCTTATCTAAGATAGAACACAAGATACATATGGGTATATCCTTAAGGTGGCATTAATCCTTGGTTATATTCGACTTTTAATAATCATTAATTTCGTTAAATTTTACACCGATTTTTGTACTTTGAAATTTAAACCAGTAGAGAATCTTCATATGGCATTATTTTATATTTCAAAACTTCATTTTGACTAATGTCTCATTGTAATGGGTGTTTCTAAACTACATTGCAATAAGTTCGTAAGTTATAAAGGTATCTTAACAAGCAATTTGACATATAGAATCTAATAGGAGTTGCTATTAAACAGAGTTAAGTCAATGTTATTCTAGAAACGGGATAAAATACTTTAAATATTTAAGATTTAGTACTATAAAAGCCTCAAACATTTTGGGTTAATCTTATAACAGCGAATCGTACTGAATCAACTGATTCATCATGTTATGTAGCTGAGTTTTGAGTGGTTTATCCATATTGTGTGGCCTAATTATTAAGACGAAGATAATACATTCGGATGCTATGGAATAATTTGTTTGATAATTCATTTTTTAGCTTTATTATCAATTATGCTCACACATAATTGTAAAAAAGTAATCAACGAAGGTGGAACTCGAAAACAATATTTTGCTTTTACTTTACCTAGCACATCGACTGAATATTCCAAAACTCCGTTATTCAATGCAATTATTTCCAATGGATATTTTATTAGATAGTGACAACTTGTAACGTTATTGCTTAGAAATATGAAGAGATAGACTATAGATTTCTTATCGCAAATTGATTGCTCCAGACCCCTCTGCTATATCCGACAAGTTTGCACTCGGTATATTATATTTATAACTTTCATCATCAAAATGCGTTGTAACCACCATCTTCAGAATTGCCTTTTGCAGAAGTGTAACCAATTTGAAAAATTAAGTCTAACATGTCTCTCTTTCAGTTTTCCAAGTGGGTGTTGTTTCTTTTACAGCTGTTTAGTTGTTGGGATACTGCAGAGAATTGAAATTTCCTTTTCCCATGTAGCACTATAAAAACGAGAAACATTCATAATATTTAAATTATTTAATATTTAAATAGAGTAAGATTTCTGTATTACTAAATAAATGTTTGCTCATTTCATGTTGTCGGTTCTGGTGGTGTAGCGATAAGCATAATTGCCTTCTAAATCCAAGATCGCGGGTTCGATCCCGGCCTGGACCAAAGGATTTTTTCGGGCGTATAAAGCCTCAGTATGGCTTCCTTGGAAGGGAAGTAAAGCCGCGGGTTCCTTGTACATTTAAGGCACGATAAACAACCTCAAGCATGAAAAAAGAGGCCTCTGAGAAAAATTTGTTGGCCGTATCACGCCATGATTTGACCTGAGATGTTAAAGAATGTCTGAAAAATAAACCAAAATTCAAAAAAAGAAAAAGAAAAAAGAAAATCATTTCATGTTTAGTAATAGACATTTTCAAGTGAAACATTAGATCAAGAAAGTGCTGTAGGTAAAAGAAACTGCTCAACATTATTTCTACAGTAATAACTCTTAACTGAGAAGAAAACAGAATACAGTAATGAAATTATTCGTAAGAGCTATGAGGTGTGATCAACTGAAAGCCGCCCAGTCCCATTTGCTCATTCAGAGGTAGCATTACAGCGGAAGACTGTCATCCGAGTGAAATTCAATGTCGGTAGGAAATGTGCATCGACGATAACAATGAAGGATGGATACACTTGCTTCGTACAGGACACCAGCAAACTGCCGACCATCCACGCCAAGTGAAGAAAAAACTGTACCTAATGAAAAGTTTGTCCTGAATGAGTTCCGTTGACTGAGAAGCATATGGCACAGCTCATGAATGTGTGTGCAACACTTACAACGGTAACAGTGACGACTTGCTTCTGCACAAAGTGGCCCTACTATCCTCATCTATCACTTACAACGGTAACAGTGACGACTTACTTCTGCACAAAGTGGCCCTACTGCCCTCATCTGTCACTTACAACGGTAACAGTGACGACTTACTTCTGCACAAAGTGGCCCTACTGCCCTCATCTGTCACTTACAACGGTAACAGTGACGACGTGCTTCTGCACAAAATGGCTCTATGGCCCTGATCTATCACTTAAAACGGTAACAGTGACGACTTACTTCTGCACAAAGTGGCCCTACTGCCCTCATCTATCACTTACAACGGTAACAGTGACGACTTACTTCTGCACAAAGTGGCTCTATTGTCCTGATCTATCACTTACAACGGTAACAGTGACGACTTACTTCTGCACAAAGTGGCTCTATTGTCCTGATCTATCACTTTCATTTATGCGCTTAAGAAATTTCTGAAGGGCAATGATGATGAATTCAAAGTTGCGGAACTGGTTCATGTAGCAACCACGATCTTTCTTTTCTGGCGGTACCCGAAGTTCGGTGAAGCATTGAGATACGTATGCATGTCTGAACGCCCAGGGTGACTTCTCAATGAGACAGTTCCTCATTTTGATTCCTCAAATATTGCTGCTTCTGTTTAGTTGTTTATAATTCATTGTGTTAGTTTAAATTAATAAACGTGTTCAGACAAGTTTCAGTTAATTACTCTTCGCAAATGAAGTGATAGTTCTCCACCTTAAATGCAAATTAATGTTAATCCGGCAGCAAAAAGGAAAACCTCGGAGTTGAAAAGCAATGAATTCAAAAATATTCTCAGTAACAAATCCAAAGCAAAAACTACCAGGGGAATACGCAATAAAAACACGCGTGTTTGCATTAAGCTGAATTGAGCTAGAAAGCAAGTAAGTGTTCAATGTACCACAGAGAGAAAAATTAATAATAATAATAATAATAATAATAATATATATCTAGGAACATTTGTTGTGTCTACAGGCGGAAGGTTTCATAAAAGCCAGACATTCTCCTCCCAGCACTGTCAGCCGGGGGGGGGGGGGTTGTATGTATGTATCTGGGTCGATACTACACGACCTCTCTACCGTAGACCCAACAAACCTAACGCTGAAAGAAGGGGAGCACCATGCACCAAGAGAAAACAGGTGCAATTTCTGTAGAAAGTACCTACTTGACGGATAACATCGACTACTATATGTAACCTATGCAGAAAGTCTCCTACTCTCGTAATAGCTTATTCTGTCTTTCATTTGGCAAGTTTATTGCTCAAATCGAGTACACTGTAAGTCAAATCTTATAAAGAGCTATCAACTTTCTGCAGATCCACATTCTCAAATTATGAATTTCTATGCATATTATCTCCTTCGTTATCGTCATAAGTTGATTCCCGTATGTCTTCCTCCAATGTGGGCAAACACGGTCAAGCTTTAAAAGTAGATATCAAGAAAAATTTGACACTAGTGAATAAAATATTGCAGAAATATTGTTCTAAGCGCGAAAACTAATACAGTGCTCTAAGAGAGTGTTTATATAATTCGTTTTATATTATATCTTGTTAAAATAGTACTGCGAAACTATGTTTGATAAATAAATTGGTACATTTTTAGTGCTTCTACATTGGTCAACTATGCTTGTACATTGCCTAGCGATTAAGAGTACTGTTGTGTTTGCTAAAAAAAGCTTCCCTTGTAGAATGTATTGTATTCCAAATTCTCACTGTATCTAGTATTATATCTATAATTACGGTTATTATTATTATTATTATTATTATTATTATTATTAATTTGCATACTCTAGTGGTTAACACATTTTACTTCTAATATAGATCCAAAGTTCCACTCCAGCACTCCCTAAAGTTATTTGGAAAAGGGGAAAAAGAAAGTTATATCCACAGTTATTTAATTTAATAGGGAATTAAGACAGTAGCCTGTAACCTCTGCTGTTTAATATTTACATTGATGAAATTCTGCTAGAATGGAAAGTTATTATTAGTAATTTTACTGAATGGGAATTTAATAAATTATTTACTATGTTATTTGCAAACGATCAAATTATAATTCATAAAAATTAAAGAATATTACCCACAAAAAATTATTTGAATTGATAAAAATTAAAATGAGATAATTTAACAATGTTTTCTCATAAAATTCATAAAATTAATTGTACCATTAGTAGAAATTTTAAAATATTAAGAAAGAAACAAAAATAAAATTTTATAAAACTATTGTGCTTTCTATTTGTTTATATGTAGCAAAGGTTTGGACTCTTAAATAACAAGATGAAAAAAGATTCCAAACATTAGAAATGATTTTTCTGCGAAATGTGGAAGGGATACAAAAAATTGAACGAGTTAGAAATAAAGTTCTAAGAAGAAATTCATAGGTTAAGAATATAAATGATGTAATTGTAAAACGAAGAAGTGAACTGTGGTCTTATTTAGAACGAATGGATAATATGAGGATACCAAATATTTTTTTAAATATAAAACCTTTGGAAAGAAAAGTTTAAATGGGTGAAAAAGTGTTGGTTGGATGTCTTTGCTGGAGAGGTAAAGGGCTTATTCACGATACATGAAGTACAGGATGAGGATAATAATAACAACTATTTTAATATTTATTTATTATCCTCTTCAAATATTTATTAACCCTCCTAGTTTGTACAATTTATCTAGAGGGGTCCGGAATCGTGTCATTCCACAGCATTTTGTGCAACTGTGCATTCATTTTCCTTATTTCATGTTAGGCAGTCTGTTGGTTTCAATAGGATGGAGTTATCACCTACTAGTCATTAATGTCCTAGAATTTTTAAGTGTGATGTTTTCCCATAGGTGAATAGGGGACTAACATTAAAAAAATCCAACATTTTTTTATTTTGATTTTTTATGAAACTGTTCAAATTTTTTCAAGTTAAGCCTTGTAATCTTTCTTTTTATTTTTAAAGTTTAAAATACTGAATCACAGAGCCACAGCAACTTCTACAAGGCTTAAACTTCTGTTTATGTGGACCCATTTGACTATCTAGTGTCTTTATGGGAATATTTTATATGTTGCTAACCTGGTGAAACTAAAAGAAATCGACTCATTTACAGAGGTCTCTATAAACTATAAATTCTGAAAAATGTTTACACCAGAAAGCTCAAAATGAAAACTGGTCTCTGAAATTTTATATTTCAAATGGATGCCCGGGAAAGGTTTTGATTCCAAACCAATAGTACAAACATCTGTTAATTAGCTAGTTTCAATGATGGGAATATAATAATAAAAGGTCTGCACAGCAAGAAAGAAGAGAAAAAATATGACCAGCTAGAAGTAAAGAAAATATAAAAAAGCATAATTATGGGGCAGGAGACCACTAATAGTACAAGAAAGTATGTCACAAATCAAAATTATATTACAAAACAAAAAAAATTTCTGTAAATTTAAGTTTACTCATGTAAATCCTTTATCAGAAACTATTCAACCTAATATGAAACTTTCTGTGGTTCTTTTACATGCACATTAAAATAATGTGAATAATTTAGTAATACAAAGAATACATTGAGCAACAAATATTTTCAAAAAGATAGTAACTATAAAAATATTGGTAAATAGTGGTAAATAGTTACATAAGTAATTATTTTTTTTATTTTTGCATGAAAAATGTAAATCATTGTTTTAAAATTCTTCCCACCTACACATAGTCAAAAATATAGTCTTTTCAGAAATGGTAAATGGTATATTAAATATGATTAAATGTTAATTATTTATAACAGTATTTTTACCACCTAGAGCATCCAGGAATGAGAACATAACCCTACGTGTGTATTTAGATATCTGAAAAATATCTGAAAAATATCTACATATATACTCATTTGGCAACAATTATGAGAGCAATTTTGTTAAATAGGACACCCAAAATTCGCTAAGTCACATAAATGTATTGCATTATCCCAGATTATCAAATATGGTTACAATTATTACATACCTGATGTAAATGTCTTACATGCTCTCGAACTGGAGAGAAGGAAGATGTGGCATGTCCATTTGCTAGAAAGTATTATACATACTGATCTGCCATTACGCTTTACTTTACTTACTACTCCAAACCACTAATCATGTTATAACTTCCAAATAATGAACAATTAATCGCCCCTTTAAATAACGGATGTTTCCACTTAACGGACGTTTACCCCGTCCAATAATAGTATATCAACAGACACTACAACAATCTTAACAATATCTAAGTCAGTTTGTGCACATTGTTAACAATAATAGATAATAGTAATATTTTTTTCCCAAATAACTAGAAAAGGAATACTCCAATGAGCATTAAATATGAAGCATCAGCCAATGTCAGGCATCTATACTGAAATACTGAAAAGAAATGTACATCTACACCAAAATCCCAGGGCTTAACAGGATCTTCGGACCATTCTGTGCATTTCCGTTCATTGCATCAAAATTACAAAGCCTTATGCAAAAGAATGCATTTAAGTTCAACAAAATTTCTAACACATATTCAATCACGGTTATCCAACAATTATCACTAATTTTCACTCTGAAAATAATCGTATTGACTAAGAGTTGATGATATTGGAGGTATTTTGCGAAAATGTGGTCGAATATTGGCGTTTTACCACGCCAATTCTGAATCTTTGTTATTGCCCAAGTTCCAAGCAATATTGAGTGTGAATTAATTTTGTTTAGTGCAAAAGAATTTAAAAAATACGAAAAAGATTAGTTTCTAGATCAACGATAACATTTCTTCTTCTTCTTCTTCTTCTTCTTCTTCTTCTTCTTCTTCTTCCGCTGCTACTGCTGCTGCTGCGTCTCCATGTTGATCAGATCATCTTTTATTAGGACTTCCTATTCTTCTCCGTTTGTATTTTACGGCTTCTTTGGTATTCCTTTCGTTGCCATTCGATGCATGTTCTCTAGCCCAATATTTCTACAGTTACTCAGTCTTTTGTTTATACAGAATATTCCCAATTCCTATTCAATGTTCCATTTCTTATTCTATCAAATGAGGAGCATAGTTTCAAAAAGAAGTTTGTTCGCAAATATAAAAATTTCAGGCATCAGAAAAAAATGCACAGCACCAAACTAAAAAGGACAAACAAAAAATTGTAACTTTCGAGATCAGGGACTTACAAGGCTATAATATTAAAAAAGCAAATCAAATTGTTATAATATTCGGGTACAATATAAAAAAAAGAAACATTTGGACAAGTTGTTTTTTGCATCAAACATATGGACTTATTAATGTTTGAAACAACATACATCAATTTTAAATGCAAATTTTATTATTTAACCACTTTTAATGATATCTTAAGAATTATTTATTTATGGACGCTCTTTAACAGCTCAGGTCATCAGCGTATATCTTAAGCAGGCAGTTAAATTTACAAAATCCCCAATCCTTCTTCCTCTTCAAGGCAATCACAAGTAATGTCCTTATCAACAACATGAGCATTATCTTCATCATTATCTTGTACCACCAAGATAAAAATTCAGTGAGTCTAGGCTTCTCCAATTGTCACCAAATCCCTGCTTCAGTAACTTGTCTACATTATTCCTTTTGGCAGGTTTAATCTTGGGTATGAATGTCACAGTATCTGGATCACAAACATTTTGCACTGAATGTCCCCTTTTAAAACTGATTTGGAATTTTTGGGAGGATCACCTAATCTATAAATAGCCTCGTTTTTAGATATTAGCCTTTTTCTGATTTCTTTAACATGATCCCCTTCATGTCCCTAATGCCGTCTAACTTTTTCTGCATTAGATGAATATTTAAAATCCCGAACAGTCCAATCTTTACACAATAAATGGATAGTGCCTACTTTCCCATAAATTTCATTATATTCGTCTGGTGCTTTTATTTTAGACATTTTTTTTTCTGTAACTCCAAAAATTTAATCTGAGGACAGAAATGAATGCCCCCTGACTGGAAAAATCATTGAAATATCCATTATCTGTGGAGGATAATGTTTCAAAAGCCACCATAAAAGCGCATGGACAAAGTGACTGTTTCGGATTTGTCCACCACATCCATCACAGAAAAGTGTTAAAATTGAAATAGAAGGATCAAATTAGAATTTACTGAGGAAATCAAATATAACAGAAGGTACTTCAACAGTCCTATAACCACCTGGTTTTCTGTCCAGCAATAAAAGTGTGGAAATTTATTTTCTACGTTTGTTATGCAAAGAGTATAAAATGAAATGTGCCGTGAATAGTAATCTCCCCTATAAAAGGGAAAGACTGAACTTGCTGGAGATCAAAGGAGAACGAGAGGCTGTTCATAGGCTTCTCCTTCATAATTTTATGATTTTTTCCCCCTCAATCTGTGATGAACTAAGGTTTCTCTAAGTTCAACTTTTTTGTGTTAATCATTAAAGGAGTTCAGTAAATGGGACATTCATACACAATAGCTACAAGCATCCGTTGTTGGACAGCCAAATCCCTGATTGAAATTGTTGGAAAAAATATTCTGAAAAAAAAAACACGTTTTTACTTTGAGATGATCTGGAACTCTGGTATTATACATCTTGAAAACGTATTAATATTGATTTCTGAGGGTAGGTATAACCTCTTACTTTTTGTATTATTCAATTCCCTAACGTTTGTTTACATTATATGAAAAGAGAGCAGAAAAGAGCATTTTTGGTCAGACTGCATTTTATTCCGACACACTGAATGGACAATGCATTCTGCAACAAATATGTAATTTGAGATTTATATTTTACATAGAAAACCTCGTTTTGAAGAGGAAACACATTGTAGTACTATGGAAGGCATTACTGAGTGTAAGAAATCATATCAAACAAAAATTTGTCCACAGATGGACAAACTATTCTTTGAAACCATGCTCCTCAAATCTAGTCACTCCCAATATTGATCTTAAAAATCTTATTTCGATTACTTGCAATCTGCATTAATATCTTCCATTCAGTGCGCATATAACATATACGAGTATTAATATATTGTTATTAAGTTATTCAATGTGCTATTAACTCTGTGATATTCCTGCAATAATTGGAATGCCTGCAGCATCTAGCATCTCTTTAGTGCGAAACGTATGTATGAAAGTTTATTTTTGCGCAACAAAGTAGTGGAAAAAGTTAATCCATATGCCGCAAAATGTTCACCAGTTTTATCTTTTATTTCAGTGTTTCAGTTTTTTCCGAATACATCTCCAACATCGTCAGGTTGCTGAGAAAGCATTTGATAGATGAAGTAGCAAAATTCGATCACGGAATGACATTAAGATTATTGAGGTACCAATGTGCTGGCTGCATGATCCCTAAATGATAAGTGGAGACAATCGACAGATAATGTGGCTCAGGGATTTAACGTATTATTATTATTATTATTATTATTATTATTATTATTATTATTATTATATCGAAAGAGATGGCTCAGGCGGTAACATTTGAGACTCGCATTTTGAATTGAATTCTCCTGGAGCCGGCCATCCTGATTTTCGGGTTTTTGTGGTTTCTCCTGGTCTCTTAGGCGAATGCTGGGGTGGATGTTCAGATACATTTTGTAAATTTTCCACTTTCTCATTTTTTCTCATGTTATTCCGCTGGTTCTGTTCCGTAGTCGAAAGTGAGCCGTTGCTGTGCACGGTGAGTTGGTGGCTTGCACTTTGGGAAGGGTTGCACCCGGCATCTGGTATGGAACTAGGCCTTCTGATAGGCTTGCACTGGTTGGAGCGCGATAATTTATCTGAAAACGTTGTTAGAGACCACGCCTAAGCCCGTGCCTGGACCTTGGCCGCCCGTTGTCTCCGTCACGTCATGCCTTCCTCCCGGAAATGCCCCCATTGGGGAATGTAGGCACAAACGACGAGTAACAAGTCATTGCCATTTGCTGTTGTAATGATTTGGCGGGAACCAAGAAGACATGACAGTGATTGCTATTTTTGTAATATGCTTCTTTTCAAAGAACAAACATAAAACTGTATTCAATTTAAAATTAATTTTGTGTTGTTGTTGTTGTTGTTATTATTATTATTATTATTATTATTATTATTATTATTATTATGTTAACAGCGGGACTGCAATAAATATACTCCATCCGTTTCTACATCCATCATCCGTTTATCTACCAGCAGTATCCAGAAAAAAGACATGGATTGTTCTTTCCTTCCTTCTTTTCTTCTTTCTCTTAAATCTTTCCTCTCCTCTGTTTCTCCCTTTCTTCATCCTTAACTTCTTCTTCCTGCTTTTATTTTTCTTCCATCACCTCTCTAGGGCAAAGAGTAGAAACACGAGGTCTTAAAAATCTCTCGCAAGTTTCCTCTTCTTCGCTGTTTCTTTCCAAATAATGGTCATACCTGATACAGCGAACACTTCGGAACAATACTTTAGAGCTGAAACCAACTTATTCACGGAACAAAAAGTACCAATACTGTGTAAAGAGTACCAGAAGTCAGGGTTTCATTTTATATCATTTGCTCTCACAAATGAAAGAAACTTTGCTAAATACCTTAAGAGTGGTGTATATTAATTTCTGTAGTTTAAAAGGAGGTACTGGCAGGAAAAAAACAGTTATGCAACAAACTCGTTCAATTCCTACTTCGCCCCTGAACTCATTAAGAGATGCCGCCTTTAACCAATTCCGGAGCTTTAATATAAGACGAGTACAGGCTTAACAATTAATTGGTTCTCATTAGTGAACATAGCAGGCTTTGGGCCTGAACTGATGCATAAGTAAAGTTCGGTAACATATATAGAATTTGATTCTAGACACTGCTATTTTATGTTTCAGCGAGAACTTATCTATAAATCAGTAATTCAATATCTAGATCAATATCTGAAGTTATCTGATTTTCACCTTCTGAAGAGCAAAACCCGTTTAAATCACTGAAAAGTACGCACATAGGAGCTAGAATGTTTACAAAAACACAATCGACACTTAGCTATCTTTGTTTTCGACAATAGCTGTGGTAAATACGTTTTCTTGTGTCTATTTTAACATGAAGTATATCAACTTCAATAAGACATTCAAGAGTATAAAGCGTTTAAGTATGTAAGTTTCTCCAGCAGGCATTTTTTATGAATTAAAAAAAATATATAAAACTCTTTTGGAGACAGACTAACGGCAAGAACTGTTCTTTGCGCTTTGAGGTATTCATACATGAACAGATTTACACTGTTGATGCGAGGGTCATTTTACTAAAGGAAAGAAAAGCGCATTGGTGATTCAGACACTCTTATTGCATTCTGAGTGGAACTCAAAATATCTTCCAGATCTTAATCTAGTGAGAAAGTCATGTTTTGGTAGATCTTATAAAATTTAAGTTAGGCTTTACACACACTGCAGAGCAAATGCTAAACAGTTTAACCAGAGAGCTAAACACATCAATACTTGACCACAAACATAGGCACAATTGGCACACGTGGGAAACAAATTATGTAAGAAATCACGCAAGGAGAGAGACAGTGAATTTCATACCTCGGCATAGAGAACTTTCCAGAAAAAACGCTCTCTTAAAAAACAATACTAGAGAGTAAACTAATGTATGTGAATGTTGAACTATCAATCATAAGTATTGCAGAAAGCTGAACGCAACAGAAATGGATGGATGGACATTTCTGGGATACATGTAAAAAATTATTTTATTACAGACGAGAGAAGAGAATTGGTTGTTTTAGGATAGAGGCACTGATTCTCCAAAGGTTTTCATATGTACATAAAATGATAGAGGACAGATGGCCGAAACAATTGATTAGCTGGTCATCACCCGGGAAAAGGACGGGGAAATGTGGCTAAAAGTCATGCAGAGTATGGGGTTTGGAGAAAGAGCAAGATTCAATGAAAAACAGAAATACGGAGCAACCATTGAAAAGTGAAGTTAATCAAAGAAGAATATCAATAAAATAGATGTTTTTATTGTAACATTCATTTAAACTATTTCCTCTTAAATTCTGTACATTTGTGTACAAGTTGTCAAAGTAAATCTACGTTCATCCACGTTTTAGAGCGAGCTGAAGGACTGAACATTACTGAAAGACAAAACTTTATCATTTTTCTCATAGCAATAAGCTGCACATTGCTAGAATGAACGGTTCCCTATTTAAATTAATAAACTGGAACTGCTTCTCTTTTTCCAAGATCACCGGCATACAAATGACGGTGACGCACTTGAAACTAACCATATTCAAGTGGCGAGAAGATTTTTCTTGACTACTGCAGGATCAGATTCTGTCGCTTTGGAAAGATATATTGCAAAGAATGTAATTTTTTTCTGAATATAAATATAAGATTCATTTCGTAAGCAATCACAATGCAGATTTTGACTGTTCTTGAAACCATTTAAGAATAATTCCACTTATGTATAATAAACTTTTCTCCAATACCTTCAATGACTAAGTACTTTATCTTCATAATTTTATTTTGCAATTCTTCTGAGTTGAGCATTTATAGGTTAATGAAGCATGCACTGTATATTCTCTGAACTCCATCTAATTATTATTCAATCGGAAAATAATAAGGAATTGGTCATGATTATCAAGTTATAACCACATTCTGCTAGCAAAAACTGCGTAATGTGGCTAGCCTTACTAATAACTAGTTTGAAATATAACTATGGTGTGCTAGCGGATGTGCGATATTCAGGAAATATGTTGGATAGTGAAAAGCTTCAGGTTCGGGAGGAAATTTAAGTTTACCCCAATCAACAAGTAAAAACATTCACAAAATGTATTATAAATATAAAAATTGAAGTATTTAAATATAAAAAAACAGGCATTCCCATGAAAGCAATTAGCTAAGAAGTATCTTTAAATTATAAATGTAATAATGACAACACAAAATTCAATTCACGTCAAATGGAACATTAAAATCAGCATTAAATTTTTTCAACTGAATACACTGTACTAACAGAGCAAAAATATTAATGCCTGGCCTATATATAAATCTGCTAATTCCCTGGAAAACCCAAATAAAATAAGAATTGCCCCTAACTAATTACACATTAATACATGGGTGAAATGAATCAAAAATACTGAGCCAGCTCATCCCTAACATATTTAAACGGTAGCTACGATGAGAAAGCATTGTTCAAGTGGAAAGATTACCTTTATGCCAAAACAAACCAATGTATGTTAACGCCCCGCTGAATGAAACCTAAAGTTATAACTGCACAATACTTGCATCATAATACTTCTTAGGCTTTCACGGCCGGTGTTGTCATTAAAACAATTAAATTCTCCCGGGCTGTTTTGCCGTGGTCCATGGTTTAAATTACTACCATAGCTTTCACCAACTACTCCGGTTGGCATCTTCAGTGGACGAAGAGTAACACCTAACTGTCGTCGTGTTAACAGTTAGGTGTTACTCTTCTTCCACTGAAGATGCCAACCGGAGTAGTTGGTGAAAGCTATGGTAGTAATTTAAATCATGGACCACGGCAAAACAGCCCGGGAGAATTTAATTGTTTTAATACTTGCATCAATTTCTCTAAAGACATCATTTCATTTCTTCAAATCTTGCTCTAAACAACTTTGAAATAAAATTGGAGATTTTCCACAGACCTCCCTTAAACCTCTGGATACACAAAATCCTGGATAAATAATCGTTCCTATAGGCAGCTCGGCAATCATACATCCCTTTTATAACATTCCAGTACAAAATGACAAAGTCAAAATATCGCCTCTGAATCGTATGCCTTTTCAAAATCAATGTATATTAAGTGCATTTTTTCCCACTTGCTAACATTTTTAGCTAACTGCCTATTTGACAGTATATGAATAATGAATAAAAGATGTGTTCGTTGTAAAGCCAGCTTGTTTTTGTCTTAAATCTAATTTTTGTTGTTTTCCTAAATATCCTATATAATGATGCCTAATACTAAAATACCTCAGATTTTTTATATTCTTTCTTGTATGTTGCACTGATATATAATGAAGCTAAATCTAATGGAATGGTATCACCGTCTATGATATGACTAAATATTCTTGTTAATATGCGTAACAAGAACGTATTTTTTATGGTTTTCCAAAAATATTGATGCAGCTACCATATAAAGAGGAAATTTGTTTGGAAATCAATAAGGCATAATGTTTACTGTGTAGCAGAGCTACGGAGTGCTTTAACATGCAATACAAAAAAGACATTGTTACTAATATATAAATAAAGCCCAGAGGATGTAAACAGGGCGGAACTTGATGCGATGGGAAACAAGCATCTGTCTGCTCGTGGCGGGAATCGAATGCAATACCCGGAGGACAGACATGCAATCGGGAAATGTTCGCGTGTGAAAGACCAAGTGTTTCGGATATGCCAAGCGCAATCCGATGCAAGTATCGTTATGTTTATGAAATTCCTTCGTGTAAAATTCCATCTAAAATTTAGTCCGAAAATTGATGTACAAACATGCCTTTAGAAGAAGAAATTCCTGAAATATATTCACAAAAACTAATTAAAGAAGGAATAAAATGAAAGTGTAGAACAATATTGAATTTAAATATTTTTTCCCTTTTTGGCTGAACTTCCAAAAGTGTAAAAGGGAAGCAAACGAATGCGTTAATGAAATGTATTATATGCATATTGACTTACACTTGAATTAAACAAAATAAAAACTATAGTCTTCATATAATGAGGGAAATAGAGTAACAACGTTATTCACAAAATATTATTTGTGCTTTAATTATTGTTCACCATCACTTTAAATTAAGATTATGCATCTAAATGATTAAGGGTTTTTTTGAAAGGTCAAAGAAAATGATACATTTTGGAAAAAAAGTACACAACTTAAGCAAAGATAAAAAAGCCTGATATAGGTCATTCATCTAATTGATAAGATTTCTTGCTCTTCACCATACTGTTCAATAAGAAATAGTCCATTATACTGATTACACGAAATTAAAGAGAAATGCAATGACAACTAAGATAAGCAACTGGAATGAGTAACAGTTTTTTTAGAACCACTCAACGCCAATATACACGCAAAGCAAAAAATCACGCACGTCCAACAAATGTGTCAACACAAAAGCTACAAAAAGCCGATGCTCACATTATTATATGATCATTCCTCTCCACCCTTCCACTAGCCTCGGAGTAATTTAATTCACCATTCAACAGTAATTGCATATAATCAAATTTCCTCTCATAAAAACCATAAGCGTGCTTCACAACTAATTACAGCTTCTATTCAGAATACCTAATTATTCAATTGGAATTTTTAGAACTCCACGTTTTTATTTACTGACATATACTCTTATATTTATTATTCCAAACATGAACCGCGATCTCCACACTAATCCAAATAGAGTACTTTTATTTGTTTTGATAAACAAGGACTGTTGGTTCAGCATATACTTGAAAAACAATTTCAAAGCACTACTTATAATAATTCAATTTTCAGGTTAGCACAGTTTTTTTAAAGTATTATCTCTTTTAGGGTAAATTATTCTCAGTGATCATCACCCCCTGAATGCTCCGTAGGGGCCTTTAATAGCGCGGAACTATGGAAAGGATTGAAAAGAACTTCCCAGACATTTTGGGTAACATTTTCAGGTATGTGGCTTATTTGTATCTCAGATGATTTTGAACGAAATTCTCGGCTTTACTGACATTCATGTGAAATGTACCCACTAAATTCATAGCGTGGACAATGTGCTGTTGCAGGTCTCACTTACTGTGGTACAGTTTCAATGTCTTATTATCTATCCTTCTTGAATTCCTCATTCCATTCAAAAGAGAAGGGCCGAATAGGAACTACAAATTTGTATAGAGGATTATTTCAAGATGATGATGAAGACCATAAAAGCATGATTTATGTAATACTTGGTTTGGTTGATATTGGCCAATACACTTTTTCAAAAATGTTCACAGGACTTTCCATAAAATGCACGAAACAATAAGAGGTAGAATAATAGGCATAACTCATAAAAACAACATCCAAACAATATTCTTAATGGCATTTCGTAAATGAAAAATGACACGTTTAAAGTCGGAGACTGGTACAGGAGTCACATAACCGTGGGACTATCTGAAATACAAAAATACAGTTGATATAGTGGAGCAGACAACTGGGTTATGAATAACCGAGTGCGTGTTCATTATTAATGCTCGATTTTTCAATTTAAGTTCGAGATTATCAATAAGAGTTCTCAAATACAGCGGACATAAAGTTTGATTCTTCATGAAACAATGGTTCGTCTTAAATTTTTTGGCATGTAAATATTTTGAATAGCACTTAATGCCCTTTGAGATATCTAGGTGCGTGATGTGATACATGAAATAATATGATAACTTTCGATATTTTTAAGGAAGAAAACATTCTAGGTTGAAGTTTAGGGTACCTTCATAGCATTTGGTATTTATGACTGAGGAAAACATGAAAAACCTCAGTCATGGAGGACGGTCCCGGCAGAAAAAGAAATTCAGACCTCTCTCTCACGAGTCTGCGTCTAAACCCGTCTCGGCAGCGTTGTTCTTTTGTTTTGAGGGGTTTTCCATTTCTCAGCAGTCCTCCTGTATTCCCAGCAGTCATCTTTCACTATTGTACCTGTCTCCCACCAATCAGCTAATTCATCGTATGGACTACAATGATGCTCTCGTCCACGCTTCCTCCCTCCAGAAGGTGACCATTCAAGAAAAATCTTAGGCCATCTTTCCTCAATCTATTGATTGCTTAATGTAAGATATGGAGATTGCGGTTCATGTCCGTACCACAGAGTTAGCCTTTCAAATTTTCAACTGCATCACTTCTTCATTCCTCCTCTTTTTAAACCCAGATATCCTGGCATCTCTTCGAATTTCATCCATCTCCATTGCCAGTTTTTTACTTTTTTGCCCTTCTACCAATGTCCACTGTTAATACGCTGTCTATGACTAGAGAATTGTTTTCTATATTTGTCTACTAACATATCTGCTTCATAAATCCCATTCAGAAATTGTATTAAATCTCTTGCAGTTCATGTATTATCATGTCAAATATTTTACTACTTTGATGATTCGTGAGGTAATGCAATGCCTTATCCCCTCCTCCAATAGGTATTCTGATTTTTTTCAAAGTCACATGTTATGTTCATGTGTATTTTTATCCTATTTTATTCTATCCTGACATCCATCTCACTGTACTCTGTCATAAAATCACAAAATCCTGACTATCACCACAGAATGCTTTTTATGAAAAAACTAGTGGCTATTGCAAGTGTGCATTTTCGAGGTTTGACATATGAAGATGTGCAACATTAGATTACTCTTATATTTCCAATGGCATTATGGCTACAGTTTTCTTTTTTTTTTAAAAAAAAAAAAAGGATATAAGAAAATACCTCAACTGCGATTTCCCCACAGATGGATAGGCAGAGATTCACTATGAGGAAGACCATTGCGCTCACCAGTTTTGACGCTCTTAAGTGTTTTTTTTTTTATTGGGGATTTACCAAGTCATAAGTATATAAATCCAAAGTAAGAGATTGCAGGGTATGAAGAATCATATTCGAAAAGCATCTGCGACAAGATTTGAGATGGATGCTGGTCATATTGGGTTAATATTCAAGATATAATATAATTTATTGCTCAGGGAATTATAAATAAATAGTTTAGCTCCCCAGAGTTATATTAAAATAGATTAACTACAATGTTATTGGGATATTAAGAAATTACAAACACGCAACCAATAAAACAAAATAACACAATATTTCAATCTAATACGCTAAATAGAGTTATATATGTACATACAATTATCTAAACATCATATAACGTTCATTAATGGCAAAACATTTTATGAAAATGGATCAAAACTTTATTCTTAATATATTTCCATATACAGTCATTATGTATTACCTGAAGAAATATACATCTAGAGGCTCGATTTGTTGAATTTTTTAAGAGATTATCTATTTTTCAAGAAGTCTGTTGACCACTATATTATCCTATACATCTGTATTCCCAGCGGTCAGCCCATTAAGGGAATCTTGTACAAGTCCCCTATTTCAAAAATCTAATTCAGGTGAAAATTGAATTTTCATCTATGGAATTTGAATGTTGAGATACTGCTTTTGCATGTTCTGCACACTATTCCACTTCATGCAGTTTCATGCATTTGACAGACCTTTCTGAAAAAGTGTATTTGCCTATATGAGCCAAACTAAATATTACCAGATGAATACTTTTGGATTTCATCAACGTTATAAGGTAAATTTATACAATTTTTAAGCAAAATTTCCAGTTCGGGCCTAATTTGTTGAGTTTAACACTATAAGAGTTCATTTATTACACTTTTTCAACAAAGTTTCCTGAACTTGACTGAAAATGAAGATATCTACTTTTGGACGCGCATATCCACTTTGGGGCAAACGAGCTCCACGTCGGCTAATAAGAGCAGAGCCCCTGTTTACTTATGTGCGCCTGTCGGCATGTTGATAGTCACATTAAGTATCCAGTGTGTTCTGAATGTCTGAATTAATGATCTAGGAATTCCTGAATGCATACTCATAGGCGAGAGAGGAATGGGCAATGTCTTCTAAAAGGAAGCAAATAGTTTACCAGTCCTTGGATGAGTTATACTCATATGTGGATTAAAAGGTTCAGAGCGAGTTGAGTTAGATACTGGAGAATGACTAGCGCATGTTTTCTCCTTTTGGGGATAATGTTCTTCCATTTCAAGATTCTCCATCTTTTCGTCATGCGGGTTGGAATTGCTAACTCATCATACTAGCTAATAAGCGATATAATGAGATGATTTCGCTATGCAATGCAGAAATTAATTACGAGTACATAGGAACGAATAAGAACAAGCGGGTGACCTATCTTTCAAAAAGAGATTTTAAATTGTGGCTTCGTGCTTTAAGAACAATGGTTGTACGAAACATTAAAAAACTGCGTAGCACATGCAAAATGCAGAGAAATTAAATAACATAGTAAAACCTCTAAGTTTGGGCACCCTGTATTTTGAGCATCCCGTTATATTCGACATGTTTTCTTGGTACCACGCAAATTTATATATTTTAACATGTTCAGTATATCCTCTATGTTGGACATCCCAAATTCTGGAAATTGGACTCATCGACAATTTATCTGTTGTTATATATTTCTGCTAAATTATTTAAGCTTGATTGCCATTTATCTCCACACTTTTAAATGGGTCGTTAACAAGTACATCATCCCGTAACATCTAATGGATGAGTTTTTCCCTAACTGGCTTTCTGCTTCCTGTCTGAACGATATTGGCATTTATGTATATTCCTTTCAAAGGGTCATTAAGCACAATTGTACGAAAAAAGTTGGTTTTCCTTAACTTTTATTCTCTGTTTTGCTTCCCCAATTCTTTACAAAATGTAAAATTGTAACGCATTTCCCAGAAAGTACCCTATACATAACTGTAAACGTATTGAAGCAAAAAAGTGCATGCCTAAAATAAGAACAGTGGTCCCCAGTTATTGTTTAGATGTATGTGCAAAAGTTTACTTTTATTCTATGTGCAGTTTCAATGTGAGCCTAAGTTAGGAACATTTATTATATTGAGCGTTAATGTGATTTACTTCAAATTATGTACTGTGATAAACTACTTCTCTCTATTGTGGACACCTTAAATTGGACAGTTTTTTATTGAACCATCCTCTCTGAGTTAGAGAGGTTTCACTGCATTTAATTTTATTCGGAAATAAAAGAGAACAAAATGAAGTTTAGCATTTTTCTATTCTATGAATACAACTTTTAGCAATACGGTTTCAAGCAGATAGTAAGTTCATCATGACGTTATAACATTAGATTTACACTTGTTCACCGACAACGTAGTTGACCTTCATGCGTGCTTTAGCTGAACACCACTGCTGGCAGTGTAGGCGCATCTAATCGGCAGAATGGAAGGCAATGATGTTTCTTTTCGATCAGCATGGCTTACCCCTCATTGAACTTCTGGAAAGAACAGGAACTATGAATGCCGTACGCTACGACAAAACACTCATGAACTTGTGGTGGGCGATAAAATCAAAACTTCCTGGACTACTCTCTGCCAATGTTGTTCACACTAAATTGAAACAGTTCAGGTGGAAACTGTTGACATACCCTGTCATGTCCCCGAGTGATGATGACTTTTTCGGAGTGTTGAAACCTTCCCTCAAGGCAAAGTATTCACACGAGCAGTTGAACAAAGAATGCAGCAGCAACCAATGACTTTTTCCACAGAGACATTGAGCGTCCCGATTCACAGTGGGATAAGGTTCTCAACAGATATGGCGACTGCGTCTAGCTCAATCAAGGTTATTAGCTTTTCGTCCAGATATTCGGTTTTATACGGTTGATCCTCCTACTATATTAAACTTTTTTTTTATTTTTGCATAGATAAACATGGTAATAAATATTTTTCCTCGTCCTAAAATACGAAAAGATAAAACCGCTTACAAACCTATAAACCATGTTTGGAATTTCCCCTTTAACTGTGAAAGAAAAAATATAAATCTAAAGCATCTTGTTTAGTTATTGCAAAGTAAACCACGAGAACAAAGCTAATTCCGTCCGTAAAAACAATTATCACTATCGGCGAGTGAGTCGCTATTCACCATTCAGTACCGGTTATGAAACTGTATGCAAACACTGCTAGTTACACATATTGAAGGAGGCCAAATTTCCCCCATCTATATAGTATTCGCTAAGGAGGAGAAGGGTGCCTCCTCTGGAAATAGAAGAGATTGGAATCAATTTCTATTACTTACATGATAATATTGCTTAAAAAGCTCTGTCTAGATACAGGAAACTCAGCTATGTTCTGCATAAACAACCCTCCTTCCCTTTTCGAGAGAGATACCAAAATGCACTCTCCAGGCAATGAACTTTTAAGCCACTGAGGGATTTTATTGAAACTGTCTTTCAACTGGCCTGTTTTTTTATAAGTACGGCTTTCTCTCTGTTCCCTGTATTCTTTTTTAAAAATGGGAACTGTCCTAGTTGTTTATACTTATGCTGCTTTTCCCTGGTCACCAGTATCGAGACCGTGATACTAAAGCCGTGATACAGTGTGTTAGTTGATGATGTTCTCTCAGCATATAAGGAGAAGTTTCGCATTTATATAAAAGGTGATAATGCAGCAATGAGTATTTCAAAATTGCTTATGGATAACCACATGATCATGACTCGTTCTTTCACAGAAGATGCTTTCTTGTTCTTTTCTTTCCTGGGAGAGCTAGGAATACTCCCTATGTTGTGCAAAGGAAGAGGAGGATGGGGGGAAAGATGAAAAGATGTTTGGGGAAGCAAGGGGAGGGAAAGTCTGGCGCCAGACGGGAACCGGTCGGGACATAGTCTGGAAGACGACGTTCGCTATAGTTCCAGATCAGAGATGATAAGACTACTGCTGTCTGGAAACTCTGATAAGGAAACACAAACATGCGACTTGCTCTGTCCTTCCCAAGAGCGATATGCGGCGGTGACTCTACCAAATCGCTCCTTATCGATACAGCCTGTAGTGAGACAACTCACTTTTCTTATACTCTCAAGCAGGAACTAGAAAATGTGCTACCTCAATCATGTACTTCATACTGACCAATCATAGAACATTCTTCGTCACGAATTTATCATACTTTTCATGCTCAGTAATAGTTATAAGAAAAGTTACTAGTTCGTAGTACACAGTCCTGAATAATTATACTATTAATAACCTCATTATGGCGATTTTGCGCAGCAGAAACAACCGCGATAGCTTTGAAATAATAGAATTCTAAGTAGTAGAATAGTAGATAGTAAAACTTAAGTCGCTACTATAAAGCAACGACATCATCTGCTCCTTCATCCGCCATCTTGTAAATGATACTTTAAATTACCTGATTTCTGAGTTTTAGTTTTGTTTCGAGCTAACTTCGCCGAAATGGTTCAGGCTGCAAAAAAGAAAATATTCTCTGATTTATTTATTTATTTTTTTAGCATACCTTCGCAATACACCCCACCTTATGTGAAAAAAAAGTAAAGTAAAGGAAGATCAAGAAATGAGGTTTATTTCTCAATAATATGTGATACTTTTTGCGAGTCAAGATAAAATTGCAAGAAGAAAGAAACGGTTTAGCAAATTGATCAGCATACTGCGTGTACCTTTATTAAAAAGGCAGCTGTTGCGAGCGATACAAACGCAGAAAATTCCGTTGCACAATTGAATTTACGACCCTATAAAATGATTTTGCATTGTATCCTCCAATTATAATACCACAAGAGAAGCATTTTGAAAAATCGTTCAGGGCTTAGTTCTACTTAATGGTTTTCTCGGTACATTGCCGTAATGTAATTTTGGGGTGTGGATCTTCCTTTGACAGTCGTTCAAACTTTTCATGTGAAAGAGTTGGCGAAAAATAGTATATCAAATTACGGCGTTCTTTTCTGAGTACATAGTTAATATTTTCCTGGTTAATATGAACAACGAGTACGCAATGGGGTCCATATAAGTCCGCTAATCAGTGGCGGCGAAAGTGTAAATGTTGACCGGGGTGCATTTTCTAACAATGGAAAGTCTGATGCAATAGCAGTATAGTCATCCACAGCGCTCTATTCTAATGGTTAGACACTATAAAATTATAATTAATAAATAAAGAATCGCATTTAGCAAAATAAGAGTATTATAGTATTTTATGAGGAGAAAGAAACGTATCCAAAACAATGAAAGTATCCAAATAGTGGGAAAAAAGTTACCAGCATTATATATATATATATATATATATATATATATATATATATATATATATATATATATATATACAACAGATATGTGCATCATTATATTAATTAATTATTATGGCAGGCACAACGCAAGAGTTTGTTGTTGTTGTAGCATCTCAAAACCCTCTTGGTTTTGCCGCTTATCAAGTTCAAAGGGAATTTGAGGAAAGGTTTAAAGCTTTAACGCAAATGACCCACAATCTGCTGAATAAATTAAAGGAAACAATTGTTAAACACCGCAGAGTGCTCTGCAAGGACGTTTATCATCTGTAGCATTCCTCCCTATAGATTCCTCAGTATATTTTAACAAAAAAAAAAAATTAATTTCATGCTACCGACTACAAAAGTATTAAAAATAAACTCAATCGTAGAAATGCAGCACGGTTCCCCAGAGGCCAAATTTGAATTTATGACTAGTATAAATAAATGAGCATTTTCATTGGTAAAATTTTGCAAAACTATATTATTTTCTTCTAACAGCGAAAGAAATTGCACAAAAGTTATAAAAGCCCAGAATTTGTATTAAGTGGAAAAAAAAGGCTGATGTATAGAAAGTTGCTATCGCATGAGTATTGACGTATGGTTAAATGCTTGTGAAAAAAGTTAACCTATGTGAATATAAGTTATTCTTTACTAAACTTGTGTTGAATTTGAAGTTATAACAATAACGATAAATGCTTACAGATGCTGACGTTTTAAAAATAAAGATTCCTGGAAATAAACACATAAAAAAGACACATATCATGTGGTTTACACGCAATAAATGCTGAAAATTTCTTTTCAAAGTGAAACATAAAATGTCAGCACAAACGATGAGAAAAGCAAGACTCTCAGGAAGAAACCTAGATCAGCAAGTGTAAAAGGGTTGTGATTTAGGCAAGCAATACAACTTTATATACTGTAACGTATCGCAATTTTCTTAAAACTACATTATTTGTATGTATAAGTCTCTAGATATTTGAACATTCATTTTTAAAGTTTTATTGGCGTTCAATGTCTAAACAGTTAAGTCATTAAATCAAAATTATTTATAAATGTCTCATGAAATTTAATTATACATCAACGTCTCATAAATTTTAATTATACATTTTTCACGCAAACGTTTAAAAGTTTACTTTCGTTCAAAAATTAACAACTATCATTTTGTACTTGAGGCCATAAAAGGTACCTCAATTTCATCTGTTTAAAGCTAATGCTTAGGGAAAAAAAACACATTTTGCCTTCACGAG
This sequence comes from Metallyticus violacea, assembly GCA_030762175.1. Lineage (NCBI taxonomy): Eukaryota > Metazoa > Arthropoda > Insecta > Mantodea > Metallyticidae > Metallyticus > Metallyticus violacea. The sequence continues at coordinate 90,852,607 of CM060833.1, read as the reverse complement.
TGAGAAATGTACGAAGACCAGTATTTCTACAATGAGGGTTTCAGAAGCTCCGAGCAGCCAAAAGTACAATTAGCTGGGCTATCTCAACCGCAATAAAATCTGCATTTCTTAAAAAACTGATGAACAATAATTAAAACAAATAGTTAGCAAAGAACACAACTTTTATAAGGGTGTTTTCATGTAACGCTTTATCGTTACATATGACGCAAACACTTCGGAAATGATGTGTTATATTACAATTTTGACACATTTAGACCCGTAGAATATCTAACAGCTCACTGTCTCTCTTAAAGCGACGCTCCACAAGTGTTGACAAGTATGTATGAGAAGAGCTCATAATGATTGAATATTTGGAAGCTGATGCCTTTGTCGCATTCGATGATAGCAAGAGGAAGTGCATAAGCGTTTATTGCTAGGGGAAATTTAAAAATAGAATAAAATCAAACAGTGGGACCCATTAGTTTCCTGAAACGTTCTGATTTTCTAGCACAAGAGAGAGGAAGAAAGAGAACTGGTGTTTCTTTTAAGCGTCTTCGTTTAACCGTGAGCCAAATGGGCAATCGATTACCCCGATCTGCCCACTCCAACCGGATTAACGGTAGCACCAGAAAGTTCAACGGCCAGCAAATATTTGTGGGGACCTTCGATTCGAGAAAGGAAACCAAAAAAATGACGATGCAGCGGTGCCAGCACGTTCCAACTTTCTCCCCCCCCCAAAAAAAAAAACTGAAGGCTGAAATAAGGAAGGCAAAAGTGGCTCTGGTTCGAACTCTATAATTGCTAAGTTTTGTCGTTTTCCTTCTCGTCACAATGTCAGAGAAACCGGAATGCTTTGTTACAAATCAGTAAATTAACATACCTAGATATGTTTACCGGATTGTAATAAAACTGACTTGTACTGGTTAAACTAGCTGTAGCTAATGACGTCTTTCGTCACATTCAAGATTTCAAAAACATGCAAAGATATGATCCTAAATGTATAATAATTTTTGAAAGTAAAATAAATCATTTATGAGCAAAATAAAATAAACAAACAAATGAACAATAAAAATAAGAAAATTGTTAAAAATGTTGTGGACGGAGGAAATGTTCGGTTATGAAGAAAAAAAATAGGAGCGTTATGCTTTCAATATACAGATTGACACCAGTCATATTATTGAGTTACTTCCATAAGAAGCAATACTTTTGCCATGATCGACTGGCAGTGTTTTCTAAAGTGAATGTGTTTATCAATTTCATTGTTTTTAATCATCTTCAAGGTTATTTTAGTGTAATTTTATTTAGAGAATATATTTTTCTTCGAAACCATGTTCTTTTTCATTTTGTAGGCAGTAGCTTTCAATTTTATGAGTTCATGTTCGAATAATATAGACATAAACAGTACTGCATTGTTTGGTCCGATAATATACACCGCTGATAATTAAATTTGCATACACTGTGCGGTAGTCATACGTATAAGTTGTCTACCTTCTCGTTCCGCTGTTTGACAGGGCCGTTGAGATCCTTTACGTCTCTGTGTTCCTACCCATTGATCTTATGCTCATTTCACCGTGGACGCATTTTGTTCAAAACGAACAACTATTTCCCGTAAGGACAACCAGCACAATTCCCCACGGTCACGTTTAAGATCCTACTTAATTTACTGTTCAGTTTTTCAATAAGGCAAATGCAGGGTCCGTTGGACCCATCTTTCTGGTATTTTCCTATCATGTGAGCTACTAAAGGACACAACTGTACATCTAAGCACCTTGAAAATCAAAACTTTCTTTGCAGCCTCAACCCGTAGTGACTCTAAAATGACCACAATTTACAAGGACGTCATCATCTACGTCAAAAAGGAAACATTGGCTCCCTAGCTCAAATGTAAGGTCCTCGCTGAAAAAGGAAATTCGCTAATGCCCTACCTGGAAACCTCTACAGAAAACAGGACATTGCAATCATGAGACACACCAAAATCACCTGCTTACTCCCGTTATCTTGGCGCGTCTAACATATCATTACTGAATGTTTGCCATCTGACGAACATGAAGACTAACGCCATTCGTAGAGAAATATGAGCAACCCTCAACAATGACCAAAAATTGTACTTCGTATTACGAGACAACACCGCTACACGAGCAAATGTGAACCAGTGCTGTGTACAGTTTGCCTCAATATGCAACTTCAATACCGTTATGGCAACAATTGTGAACGTTAACACTGTAATTCAGTGTATAATCCTTACGTACTAAACTACAAAGCCTCAATGCTCTAAACCTCAGCAAGTCGCGATAAGATATAGCTGTTAAAGTGACTGTAAACATACACATACATTGTATAACAACAGTTTGCGAACAGGGCTGTGCAGTTAGATTCACTAGTATAGTCAAAAATAAGTAACAACCCGAAATGAACTCACTTTTGATATGGTCTCAAGACTTCGGGCCTTCCTGTATTTGCGCTAGTATAAACTTTATTTTTGTAGCGGTAGTTTTGTATATTGGTTTAATGACTCACCAGATAATTTGAACTTAGAAGTACAACATTTAAATAAATCTATGGAAACAATTTTTTCACTGATGATAAAAACTTAATCAATGGTTTAATCTCGTGCCGAAACTTCTGAACATCAAAAGTGTTTTGTCATACTACAGATAATAAACTTCGTCCGAAATATACATCTCGTGCCAGCAGCAATAATGAAATACCAATTGGTGTGAATAGAAATGTGAAATAAAGCTCACCCGCAGTAAAAGGTTTATAAGCGAGAAAGGAAATGTGTCGTTCAAGGATAGAACATGAACTTTTATTGGTTTTCATCAACGTACAAGAACGTACTTAGCGTAGTCCGGCTAACTGTGTATACAGGGGCTTTCATTTCAAAAGTTTCCATATGAAAAATTACGCATTTAAAATAAATTCGATTTAAGTAAGCAAGCACGTCAACTTAGATACTGGAAGTTTAAGACTAATGTTGATTAGGGCTTTAGGTTTAAACTGTTCACTCAATGTCACTCCCACTTGAACTATCAAATGACATTCCTACATTTGCATAATTAAATATTAAGGATGATACAGCTATTATCACTACTATTTTTATAGTGTTGCCAGGACTGTAGTTAGTCCTGTTTGAATTTGGGCAGAATAATACTATTAAAACTAATGGGCACTTAAATTAATGTTTTAGTAATAAATTGTTTCAAAATGTATATCCCACAAGAAAGAACGTACATATGTGAATTCATCAGAAATTCCAAAATATATTATATTTTATGACAGTAATAATAATAATAATAATAATAATAATAATAATTGTAGCCCTACTCGGAATAATTTTTCATGTACATCTGGCTGATTTATTAATTATTCTGTTAAAATTTAAAACCATGGTTAAAACGGTCCAGGTTGCCTGGCAATAATAAAAATCAAAATACGCGACAGCAATTGAACCCTCTTTAAAATGTATCAAAAATTAGAGATGCCATTTGACATTTAGAAGTGAAGGAAACCTAAGAATGTAATCAACAATGGTTTTAAACTTCCCCCTCACTATCCAAACCGAATCGTGTTTTTTTAATTAAATGTGATTTAAATATGTGTTCTTCAGGCTGGCAAGTTGTGACATGAAAGCTTTTTATATTGAGTTTAAAGCCCCATGGTAGGTGCTAAGATCTTCGAAATGACGAATGAAATTAGTAAATTAATGTTCACCCAAACTGACCCAGAATAGGCGATAAGCACTTTTTCCGGGTAAGCAAAGCTAAAGCTCCCCCCCCCCTCCCCAAAAGAAAGGAATTTAATCCAAGTGCAATTTGAGCATGTGCTGTTTGCTTTTGCAGATTGTTGTAAACTACTGCTCTTGCTTTGTGATTCACGGAGGTGGATAATTCTGAAACTAACTGCCCGTTAACGACTTAACTAACTGGAGAAAGACGCTTTTAGAAGAGCATAGCGAAACATTTTTTTAACTTTTCTGTAGAAATAAAGTAGAACTTAAACGTGTTGCAATATAAAACCAATATTGTCTTAAAAGAATTGAAAATTTTCCCAAATCTCTTGAGGAAGATTGTCTGGAAACGGTAATGATTCGATTTTGATTAAATTTGAGAATACAAAATATCTTCTCACCAAGTTAGATCAGAGAAATTCTCATTCTTTACGATCTTCTTTGTTCGATCCCCGGCATAGCCTTCTAATGATGACAGATGTTTTCGCCTAACAGCAATACGGAAAATACTTTTAGAGCGAATGTTTGTAGAGATGTCACTGGTGGGAACTTTTGCCCGGAAGCTCAAACATCTCCATTCTGAGAGAATGTGCATTCCACAACATGTCTGTAAAATGCCGTAATGTCCAAAAGATCATAAAAAATGATGACTCACACCAAACACGTGTTAGTCGCCAGTTTTGGTGGGTAGGAAGTATCACCCATTTATCACTATAATTTTCCATGCCGTGTGGGGATGTCGTCTGCAATTGCATTGTGCAGTTCAAGTAGAGCAGTGAAGCGGAAAAAAAACGGGAAGTGTTCGTCCGGCAGTTATCTGATCGCCAAGATAAAGAAAGTTTCTGACATGGTCTATCAAGCGAAATTATCGGGTGCGGTTTCGCGCAACAAACCTATACTTAATAACCAGCTGATCAATCTCTCTATTGCTTACTTCAATTATTAATGGCTTTTTAATATAAAGTGTCGCATTAATATGTTTATACATTACAAAAAGTGCAACATACACTGAAAATTCCACGTAGAGGTCTTTGCACTCATCTCGGCATTATCTCAGAGCTGCCCATCAAAGTGTTAAAAATAAAAATAAATCTAAGTTTAAAACCTTAGTCACCAACAAAAAGCGATATTCGGCGTTGTTACAAATATCTTCTTGTACAGACATAGTTATTTCCAAACAATAAATAAACTGTATTCTTTGCAGATATAGCAACTCAACCACACAATAAAACACACACTACATGAAATGAATGAACATTAAATGAAGTTCTGGTAAGAAGCGACAGTGTTTAAAAAATCGTTGGCAATATAAAAGCATACAGGAAAGCATATACTTCATGGGGAAACATATTAATACGCATTTTTTATTTATTTAAAAAGTTAGTTTCCAGATATATGCACTGCTGGACTTCAGCAATGAAATGTTGAAAGAATGGTTTGACTTCGATATTTTATTGAGTTTTAGAAATTGTATGCTTATTTATTCCTACTTTTACACTCTTAAATTGCATTACGGTATCTCTTAAATAAATGTGCGCATAGTATGTCACTATGAGACCGATTCCGAATCAAAATTACACACAGTGAGGAAGGTAGAGAGAAAAAGAGAAGGAGAGAGATAGAGAGAGAACGAAAGATTCCCCTTCCTCTTCCGTCGTGAGTATAGCAGAAATGGAATTTCTCTTTCATATACACACCAAATATATATGTATATATATACATATCCTTTGGTTCTTAAAAATATGGAAAAGGAAAAATAAGTTGGCGAAATAAATAAATGCCATTTTTTCGTTTTTCTTCTTCTTTCCTCTTTCCTCCGCTTTCCCTCTTCTTGCTATTCTTTCTCGCCTTTTTCCCGTCTCTAACAGAAGGAAAAGACTTTTTAAAGTTTTATTATTATTATTATTATTATTATTATTATTACAATGATATTATTTCTGCGCGTAGATCTGTGGTTGTTCAATCTGGCAGTCCTAATCGCTGGCTGTAAGAACTGTAAATAATATATATATATATATATATATATATATATATATAGTTTATAGGTTAGATTGGTTCCCTGGATAGGCTTAACAGCAAGGCCATGAGTCTATCACTTTTATATCTATACTATAGCACAGAAGCTTCCAGTAACAAGGTTCATGTAGTCATGTAGAAGACCTCAGCCGGCCTGGGCATGACCGGGAGTCAAACTGGGGACCGTCCATTCAGTAGTCAGGCGCCCAACTTCCCTAGCAAGTATATACAGAATGCGGAATATATATGTACTTCCTACCCTGTCTACCGAAAGTTGATATTTACAATCAACAAAATACCCTTCCCCGTTTATTCTAGGGTGAAATGGCGAGGAAGAGGAAAAGATAGGGCAGTGCAATTGGACAAGGACAGAGGTGGAAGGAGTAAGGCCTGGATTGATACAAACACATCTCTGTTCACGATGGCCACGTTATTTTTATTAGTGCAGAAATTTCAAACACAATTTAAATGACAATTGCTTGAAAACCTCCCTCTATTTATTGATCATTTTATTTATCAATAACCTAAATAAAAGATTGAACTGAGTGGATATTTTGTGAACTATTTACTAAGGAGGCGAGGTACAACGTTTTGGGATATGATCAACAAATCCATGTGTTTGTTTGCATTGTATCTCAATATTCGTTAAACAGAGAACAGTAATTTACGAGTAGCAAGGGAGCATGACACTTAAATATTTTGAGAGTAGGAACGAATGGTCTCACGTGCTTCAATATTGATTTAGATGGACGTCATAGCCACATTTTGACACCGGTTAAATATAAGCAGTTCTCTATTTAGCGAAACCTGAGGTGCTACATCAACAGACAATTTAGTATACCGTAGCACAACGCCGTGTTACTCCTCCTTTGTAAATAGTTCACAAAATATTTTCTTAGTTCAACCTGCTATTTCGGTTATTAATAAATAAAATTACCAATAGATAGATATAAGAAGGATTTTCAAGCAATACTCCCTTTAATTATACATGAAAGTGCTGTAATGATAATAAGACACTGTAGCGGTTGTGTGACTAATAGAAAGGTACTTGCTTCAATGTACAGCCTTACTCCCTCCATCTCTGCCATATCCAGTCACAGTGTCTTATATGCGCTGTTCCGCCCCAACATAAGCGCTGGTTGACAGTACATATCAGCTTTCGGTAAACAGTCATGTCTGTAGCTTAGGAATTACAAGTCCGCAACACAACGAAGCATCTGAGGAGCTACCTAAATTTCGATTATTTTTCTAATTATAAAGCCTTGGCACATATTTTTTCGCACCTTTAGTTTATTGTTTACTGTTTTCCCCAATGTTTAAAAAGTGAGACCAGTCAGCTTAGCTTTAAGAGCAACAAATAGTATATTAATTTTACTCGTATGAGGCTGGGAATCAAGCTAATTTGAAGCTCACGCTTTCATTATCTGTACAATCTGTTCTTTAGATAAGAAGAAAAACTAAAGAAAAGATTCAGTATCAGAGAAAATAAAGTGTATTTACAAGCTAAAAATATAGGTTTGTCTCTGCAACTGTGCGGCAGAAATACCTTTCCAATTTCATTATAATTCTCCATTTCAAGATTATGCAAAAATGACATGAACCCTATTATGGGAAGCAGCGGGAGAGCGTCCGGCATCGACCTCGTAACCCCCCGACTCATTATAGTACCGGAGTCAATAAACCACAGCCAAGCAAATATGAAGCTAATGAAAAAGCGGAGCATAATTAAAAAAAAAAAGCTCATTAATATTTATTTTGTAAACCCCCCAGATTACGGAATGTTCGTAGTAGTTGAAGCGTTTCCATATTTTTATCACGCCATAATAAATAGTACATCGAATTATTCTAAAAAAATGCACGAGTTCATTACCCAACATTATTTTATTTTATTTTATTTTTGACATTCATATCTTGTTGCAAAAAAGATGTGTTTGTCTGTAAGAAGCACGGAAGTGCAAATATCTTGAGTTTAATTATAACAAAAAATGAAAATTAACGTAATGAAAATTATTGACTTATATATTATTTTGCCACTGATTTTAAATATATAGAGATTGTTTTTGTTACCGAACTGCATAACGCCCATTTTAAATAACAAGACAAATCGTAAGTTATATATTATTTCATAGTTACTCAATTTGACATCAGTCATGGCAGATTTATTTTGTGAGAACACTTACAGCTGTTCGGAAGAATGGGGACAAACACCTGCTAACTGAATGTACTATTTTCACACAACACCGGCCAAGAGTTCTACAAAATCTACCATCACACATACTACTGAAGATCTTCGCCAGCGTCTTCTACAAATGCTTCCACCCGATCTACCAAACATCTCAAGACTATTTTGTTAGCACTAATCGTAAATATTGTGTCATGGTAAAACGTGGAGCGTACTTATTGTTTAGTAAATAAAAAGTAATACCTTGGGTCAGACTCATTTAACAACATAGAAAATGAATCTAATTATTTGAGGAATCGAGCAATGCTTTCTGCTACAGTTAAAGGCGATACGTTTGGTAACACCATTAAAACTAACCTCTCTGTAAAAGTTTACGGAAGTTTAAATCAGAACTGTTTTCATTTAAAATGCTGTTTTATTTTCAACCAGAACATAAGTTTAATTTCAGAGGTGCCTATTCATAAGTTGGAGATTTTGAACCTTTCGAGGAAGTATGTCCAGTTGATGAAAGGATCACAGGAGAACTTTGTTTTGTTTCCAGGTTCTTTCACTCTCCTTAGCAGGGAGTTGGTGTCTATCTGCACGTTGTATTCAAACTGTAATAATTTATAATGGTAAAGAGACGAGTATTCGGAGTCACTTGATGCCAATCAATTACGAACAGTGAATAGAAATCCTTGTTTTCTGTCAACCTAGCAGAGAATAACTAGGTATAACCACCTCCCCTAACAATTGAGGAAGATCTTTAGAGTTACGAGCTTTTCGCAGTCTCGCATCATGTAAATTATCTTCCCTATCATCACACAGAAATGTAGCAACTTACAACAAGAACCTTTCACCTGGTAGGAAATTTGGCCTCACATACACTAGGTTCGCGTTGTGGAAAGAGGGGGGGGGGGGAGATCATGAACATAAGAGCTTTTCACTTGGCAAAAGACTCTAGAACTGTGTTATATGTTCTGATTTAGATTCATAGCCAGTGTTCTGATAACGTTTTGGATTCGCTCTTCATCCAACGTGACATCTATAATTCCCAGTAATATTCACCTAACGTTAGCAGTTTTTAAGTGTTATCTAGGGAAGACTTATTGTAATAATAATATATTATTAACATTTATCATTGCATTAATAAATTTATTTTATATAATGCAAAAAGTTATTCTTTAGACGACTATAAATAAATAGAAAACCAGCTTTTAGAATGTCTGAATTTCTTCAGAAACGTATTATATTTTCTTGATAGGTTGTATCTAGATTATTTTATTTTCGTTACTGAATCTTCACTACGTTCAGCCATAATGCATAAACATTATAGTTTGAAGTTTAAACAAATAGTTTGAAGTTAATGATTTCACAGCGTTTTATCTTACTTTTTAACATAGTACACAAAATAATGTAAGAAGGATAAAATAATGCCAATAATTTGAAACAAGTATCAGCTAGTGCTGCACATTTTTAAATAGTTTCCCTTTAAGTAAGTTTTCCGTGTTTTAAACCCCCGAAGACCCTGCTAAGGAAAATGTTTGCATCATATATGACGGGAGAAGTGTTCTAAAACAATGCTCTCTAGTTTATTAAACAACATGCAATAAAACATTAACAATTTTAACACGTGCACTCAAAAAAAGAACTATCAGTTAATCTATAACGTAAAGGCGTTGTACATATATCAATGTCATGGTTACCATGAATCAGAAGGAAGCATCGAAATATTTCCCATATAGTTTCTAAATTTAGCAAAATATAACAAAACAAAAATTAATAAAACAATTCCAAGACCCTTGATACAGAATAATTATAGCAAATACCGGATTTAAGAACATTTTATCAAAGGAATTCCATGGATCACCCCAATTAATAAAGAATTTCTGACTTACACATTTAACAAAAATACCTGGGTCACCGGAACAACATGACAAGAAATTTGACTGCTGCTAAACAAAAGGAAAAACATTTAGGGGTAAGGTCACAGAGAGGGGTGGCTCAGGTGATAATGCTTGAAACTTGCACTCGGGAGATTGCGGATTCATTATCCTTTAGGCTGGACGTCCTGATCTTGGATGCGTTTTAACCGCCTGTGGTGCCTCAGTATTAAAACGGGCGTTAAACACCACTTAAAAAAAAAAACAACTTAAGTTGGATTATTTATTATTATACGAATTTTTCGCTCCCCATTTCAATTCGTTAGTTGTAGTCAGTTCTGATGTTCTAGTGGTGACCATACTTGCCTCGTAACCCAAGATCGCGGGTTCAATCCCGGCTAGGGTTGATGGATCTTTTGGGCGTAAAACTCCAAGTATGGTTTCCTTCGGAAAGGAAGTAAAGCGATGGGTCCCATGCCGTAGATTTACGCATGAAAAAGAACCTCAAGCCTGAAAAAAGAGGCTTCTGAGCAAAATTTACCGGCTGTTTCGGCCCTAAATTGAATGAAACGCTGATGACCTGAGATGTTAAAGAGCGTCTGTAAATTAAACATATCAACAATTGTTAGTCGTGTTAAGGCCCGCTCCCACTAAGTGAAAATGAGCTGAGGAGAAACTTTCTTTAACTTGCGTTCAAATGGGGAACAGTGAAAACGCGACAAAAATAATCTTTTTTCGCTTTCGTAGTAGAATCGAAGTGAACAATATTTTTCGTGAATCTTCCCTAGTATTGGATATATCGTTTGTTGGAAATTTAACTGCTTTTTCTTAAATTAGGTGGTGAATTTTCAAGTTAAACAAATATATAACAGTACAATTTAATAATAGCTTATGGAAATACTGCACCTTGAGATATAAAGGTTAAATAATGAACGGAGAAACGTTAATAGCTCTGTTTCAGAAATGTCCACAGCTATATAATAAATGTAATAAATAAATTATACTGCAATAAATTCATCCATGATAATGCTTGGGGTGAAGTAAGCTAATTAAAAAGGTGCGAAATTCACCATGCATTTATCTTGTTTAAAATATGTCATGAAGCCAGTATTTTCGTTTCAATGTTTTGATGCTTATTCGAAAATATTGCATAAATTTTATTTCATTCTGCAGCAAGACATTAAAAAGATTGCTAAATTTACCATGCGCATCTCTCGTTAAAGTATATCATGAACCAGTGTTTTCGTTATCTTTTCGTTATCTGTTGTTTATTTCTTCTTTCTGCGCCTCTTCACATAAACGAACTCTACAGCTATTGTGCGATTCATTTTTCGGGTACGTTTCGGTTCAGTTGTTCAGTTCTATTCGATTTTATTATATGTTTACAGCAGAAGGTGTTTCATTTCGATTTGATACGGGGGAGTGAGCCCTTTCACAGTCGTGTCTACTGCCACGGGTGGCCAAAGTCGTTAAGACGCGGACTCATGAGCGGGAGTCGGGGGTTCGAATCCCGGCAGGTCCGTCCTCCCTCGCTGTTTTTTTTTCAGGTTTTCCTCAGTCCTCATAACTGGCAAATACCGGGGAAGTACCCTAAACTTAGGTTTGGAACGCTTCCTTAAAAAATATCCTTTCCCAATTTATCATTTCATCCCATGTATCATCCGTGTCCACCGCCTGTGGTGCCTCAGTAGTAAAAACGGGCGTTAAACATTACTAAAAAAAACAGTCGTGTCAGGACAAGGTGGGTTGGCGCGATGTGGTGGTGGCTCGCACTTTGAAAAGATTTCTGCAGTGGTGCCTGAAAAGGAAACGAACCTTCAGAGTGGCTCGCGTAACTCGGCGAAATGGGGTACTCCACAGGTCAGGATCTTCTATCTTGTTGATTTGGTTTATTTATGGACGGTCTTAAACTTCTTAAGGTCACTAGTGACCCATTCAATTCAGGGCGTGAAACGTCTGACAAATTTTGCTCATAAACCTCTTTTTTCAGGCTTGATGTTCTCAGACCTCCATCCAAGGACACGGTACCGATGCTACGAATAAAAGTACCATTATCACAAAGCATGGAATGGTGGCTCGCCCGGTCCGTAAGCCTTAAGCCAAAGCTTTTTACGCCAGCAGAACGGGTAATCAACCTGTCAGCGGACTCGGCAAGATACATGAAAGGAAACGAATGAGTGATATGGCCGCTTTCGAGGAAGTTCTGGAAAAGCTGGTGTAACTGAAAGGAAAAGAAAAGGAGATGAAAAAGAGAAGTAAGGACGAATTTCGTAACATCACATACTACGATTTTTTGAAATATCACTTCAAAAACTCACGTAATACTTTTTAGTAAATATATCTTAATAATTTGTGTCAAAGTAAACAGTTTTGTTCAAAGTGGTCTATTAGATGTATCATGTTGATTTGAACGGTGTTAATGGTAATGCATACAAACTCTTTTCGAAGTAAACTAAATTTAACAAATTCTAATATGGATTATGTGGCTGAATCACCTGTAAAGTTGGTCCGCATTTACATCATGAATTATTTTAGCACTGTCTTTTCTATCATTGAGTTAATTCCTAACTTCAAATTCTTAACATAATGAACTAGAGCAGGTGACAAATTGGGCAAGAAATCTGGACCTTTGCTCCTTGAACTGCAATGTCGCCATGTTTTCATGAACTTGCCGAAAATAAGTTGACATCTTTCACCCACTCCCAAACCGCACACACTGGGACGACCTGCCCCTGGCTTGCTTGCTGCTATGTGACCTAGTTTTCTGTATATCGAAGGGAGGTACTGCACGCTACCCTTCATCCCCGCAACACCCTTAGATTTTTTTTCCCTCCGACTTCTCCACAACCATCAGCAGTAGCTGCTGGTGAAAAATAAAATCGGCAATTCTTTTTGTTTTCTTTTTTCGTTCTCTTTCCGGAGAGGTACATAGAGTGCACATAAGAGCAGAGTGGAGGGGGTGGCTGCAAGAAAACTCTAATCGATCGAGAGAGAAAAAGTGCCGCCATCTCCTCTTCCCCTTCGCATATCTCTCTTCTCTCTCTTGCTTTCTTTAAGGGGGGAGGGATAGCAAAAAATGCAGGAGAGGCAAAATGCAACAGTGACGCAGGCAACACATTTCAATAATAAATGTCTTTAAAATATCGATAGACTGCATTACTGGGTGCGCTCATCGCTGTATCTTAACTCTGCACGGAATAAGCGATGTTTGCAGCTGCGCGCTGCCAGAGTCGTGCGGTTCTTTGCGGGACAGGATGTGATTTCTGTTTTAGTCTACTGTCCAAACGTTCAACAGAAGTATCCTGAATATTTCTAAAACTTGTAGTATGTAATGTTACAAAATTCGCCTCTGCTTCTCCCTTTCGGTTACATAAAGTCAAACAATCACGCTTCCATACACACGATTTGTTTTTTCTGAAACAATGTTGTACACATTCCGCAGTTTTTTCTAACAATGTGGACGAGAAGCTTCATCGCTTCCGATTGAAATTAGTTATGTTCATTTGTGGTCAATCCCTTCCTTCTTTAATTGTTTTATGACTTTATTATGTGTTGAAAGCCGTAGCAGGAAAAAACTGTCCGGATTTATGAAAGCATTGCTGAGTTGTCTTTTGCATTAGTGTTTTAATGGAGGGGAGGTACAATAGAATCCATATAGCCAACCTTATTCTAAGATTAAGCATAAGCACAAACACCCCAGTTTCCCAGGTACCAAAAAAAAAAAAAATGATACAAATCATGGCCACGTGCCTGTTCATTTATTGTTTCTCTTAATTTTATTAATATAAGTCTTAAATACACGCCATTATTAATAAAATTTACGAATACGTATTTCATTATTAATATGATGAATTCCTATTTTTCAGATTTTAGTAGAAATAATTGTCTAAATAATGCATAATATTATATGTAATAGTACCATCTACTAACCGATATCAATTTTCTTTTCATTTTCTATTTTTAAAGATAATTTGCACAGTAAGTAAATAAATTATTCTATTTTTATGTAGTTCGCAGTATTCATTATCATTAAGTAACATCACAGGGATGTATTCATTAATTGGGTTTGTTTGCTTAGGCATAAAAGTCACCTCTACAGTATGTTTGAATGTATTAACATTTAGTAATGTGAATAAAATTTATGCTCAGTATTACATTTATATACTTTTACGTAATGTTAGTACAGTTATTATAACAATTATTAATAGATTTATTATCTAGTGTTATATGAAAGTTAATTATATTCATTACAACTGTCATTTATTGCTCTTTTTATAATGCTATTATAATTAGGATTTTTGCTCTGTGATATCAAATGCATTAATAGTATATTTATTTATTTATTATCTAGAATAAATTAAAGCATTTAACGGTTGGTGTTGAAAGCAGCTATGAATTTAAGATCAAAAACTATTAAAATGTGTACTTTGATTCTGAAATAAAGTTAAAGTGATAAACTCTAGTTTTCGAGTCTTGTTTTAAACTGATTTGTCGAAAACCGTAGGAATGCTGGGGATACATCTGTTTGACGCCATTTAAGCTCACGAGGGATACTTAATCTTGAGCAGGGTGCCCTTTAGGACGGCTCGCATAATGAGAGAGCTTTCCTTAAACATGAAAGAGGTAATAGAATGTAAACAAGCGCTGTAGATGAGTGTGTGTGTTATTGCAGCATCTCTTTTCCACTGGAACGCTCCTTTTTTCTTTCTCCCTCAATTTCCCCCTCCCCTCCCTCCCGGCTGTGTTGTCGCGACGGGCACCACGTCTGGGTTTTCCTCCCACTCCAAATGGCTACTGCATGCACGCTGGAACCCCATTTTCCCACCACTGTTATTCTTTCATCTGGCGGGGAAGAAAAACATTCGTGGATAGGGCAAACTGTTTTTCTTTCTTGGTTTCCGTGCATCTCTCTCTCTCTCTTGCTGCCTCAATTTTAGTTTTTGTTTTTTTAAGGTCTTATATTATCAATCGGCGGAGGTATGGGCAGGAGCGATGTAAGTCTCAAGTCGGTTTCTAATTATCACTTTCTTCATTTTCAATTAGAAGTGCAAATATAAAGCGACACTTATAATACATTCTTTACACATACGTAATTTTTTGTTTATTTAATTCGTTTTTTAAAGTTTACTTCTGAAGATTTGACTAATTTAATCCTACATTGACCGCCAGGTTGGCTGAGGTCGTTAAGGCGCAGACTCGTGAGCGGGAGGTCTGGGGTTCGAATCCCACCAGGACCGTCCTCCCTGACTGAGGTTTTTTCCAGGTTTTCCTCAGTCCTTATAAATTGCAAATGCCGGGGAGGTACTCTAAACTTAGGCCTGGAACGCTTCCTTCCTTAAAAAAATCTTTCCCAATAAATCATTTCATCTCATGTTCATCAGTGTTCACCGCCTGTGTACCTCAGTAGTAAAAACGGGCGTTAAACACTATTAAAAAATCTTATATTGAAGCCCCATTAATAGAAGAATAGGATAGGATATGGATTAACATTGAACCGAATGAGTTTAAAACTATCAAGCAAATGAAACATTTTCGAGAAAGACAAAAGATCACTAGTGACTAGGAATCAGATTTTTAGACAAGTATATGCTGTTGCCTAAAGTCTCCAAACTTCAAACGAAAGTTCCAGGTAGAACGTTTAGTTTAAAATATCCAACATATACCTATTTATTTTTAATATTTATATGTGAATATATATTTTGATAGTATAAATATTTTATACATAACATGGTTAAATGCATGGATAAATGCTTATTTAGACATTTATGGAATTCACTCGCATATTGAACTCCGTGACATGTGCTAATTCCGGTTTTGATGTTGCGGTAGCAGAAAGTAGGAGTCACAAATACTGCGAATGATTCCCTTGACTTTAATTCTCATTGTTCTTGGGTCTTCAGGGATCGGCCATACATTTACCGGTGCAGGTGGTTGCAAATTGTTGTGTAGGGTCGCCGAGTGAATCAGAAATTGGAAAAGTTAAGAGTAGTGACTTCGTTTACATCAATATGTAAATGAATGCAAGGATATGTTTACAATTGGTGCCAAAATGCTTTTCTGTAAGGCGAGTGAAAAAAGTGAATTGCAAACAATGTTCTCAAGTGAGTGGATATAAGCAGCAATTTCAAGAATTTGAACAAACACGCAATCTCTTTTTTTTTTTTTTTTTGATGAATCTTCTTTATCAGAACTGTCCAAATTTGTTAAATATTCAACAGACAAATTTTTCTTTTCGCACATATTTCACTCTCAAAAGTTAATGTACCGGAACTTTATAATTTTCTTCAAAAATATACACAAATATATCCTCCAGAAAAGTCAACGTTACGGAAGCACTCCCTCCTAAGTTTTACGAAGAAACAAATTAGAAAGCTCTGTGAGAACGAAAACATATGGGTACATTGTTTGAGAAAACAAGTGTCGGTCCTGGTGGTGTAGTGGTTACCATACTTGCCTCCTAAACCCAAAACGCGGGTTTCAACTCGGCCAGGACCGATGGATTTTTTCGGGCGTAAAAATCCTAAGTATGGCTTCCTTCGGAAGGGAAGTAAAGCCGTGGGTCCCGTGTCGTACATTTGCGGCACGAAAAAGAACCTCAAGCCTGAAGGAGAGGCCTCTGAGCAAAATTTGTCGGTCGTTTCACGCCCTGAGTTGAATGAGACGCTGATGACCTGAGATGTTAAAGAGCGTCCATAAATAAATCAATAAAAAAAAATAATAAAAATAAAACAAGTGACACTAGTGAAAAAAATTCGTTAACATAATTGGGGATTGGAAAGACGATGATTCACTGTAAGAGAAATGTTTTCTTTTAGTATGTGAGAAAATAGATGCAGTGTATCACACACCACAGCACGTATGTGTACCGCCAAGGGTGGCCGAGGTCGTTAAGGCGCGGACTTGTGCGCGGGATGTCTGGGGTTCGAATCCCGCCAGAACCCTCCTCCATGACTGAGGTTTTTTCCAGGTTTTCCTCAGTTATCATAAATGGAAAATACCGGGGAGGTACCGAAACTTAGGCCACCCTTTCCCAATATATAATTTCATCTCATATATCATCAGTGTTCACCGACTGTGGTGCCTCAGTAGTAAAAACGGGCGTTAAACACTATTAAAAAAAACAGCACGTTATTTCAATACGACTATGCATTCGCTCGCAAAGAGGTGTGAAATATGAGTGTGCTATTACTACTAGTCAATAAAGAATGAAAACTTTTTTACTAACGAATTATACTAGGCAAGGACAAGGTTGGTATGAAGTAGTTCCCATTGAGTTGTATGCTCTTAGCCCAATGTGTGCCAGTCCTGGAAGACGTGCTGGAAACTGTGTTTTTACTTCGTCTTCAATACTGCCTCCGCCTTCTTCTCAACAGCCGTTGATGAACCAAAACGCTGGCACAGAATTTCGTTTGTGAGACGAGGCAACAAAAAAGACCCTGGTATATGGAGGGTGGGGCACATATTCGATGCATTTTTCTAGTCATATATTCAACAACAACGTGAAAGCGCAATGTCATAGTGTAGGTGCCAATCAGATGGATGATGCTTAGGGCGTTTTCGCCGGATGTGTTCGACCAGAACGCTCAAAATCGTCTGTGGTGCCTCTGTAGCAAAACGGGCGTTAAACACTTTTCATTCATTTTTTAGAACGCTCAAAATAGCCTTGTAATACTTATCATTAACCGTTGCTGGAGGCGGGAATTCATGTTGATGAACCATTTCACGACAATCAAAGAACGAAGTCACCATAATTTTTCATTACGACCGAACAGCCTTGGCCTTCTTTGGTTTCGAAGAATCAGGTGATTTTCACATTGAACTCGACTACGTGCTCTCGGAAGTAATGGTTAAGTCAAGTCTCATCACCTAGCCACGTTCCACTACCAGATATTGAAGCTCCCGACACAGATTCACTAGGACCCTCTTCTGTTTAGGCGTCAGCAATCTCGGTACCAATCTGACACAGATACATGTTGTATGTAAGTAATCATGTAGAACAGTAAACGCATTACCATAGGGAAAGTATAACATGTATGCCAGCCAGTCTATACAATGTTATTCGTCGCTCTTTTGAACAATGACAGCAGCTGTGCTAATCATAGTCTCATTTACTGCAGTGTTTGGACTACTTGAACCCCCTACTTTGTTGTTAAAACACGATCCTCCTTTAACTCTAACCATCGAACTATGGTTGACCAAAACAACATAGCCATATGCTTGTTTTAATGTCGTGTACAACAAGCTTTCATTCCGGATATCTGCAGACAGAAGCAAAATCTGAGCAGATAGTGCTCGTTACGAAGCGACTTCATTTTACGCAGCCGACTGGCAAACACTCGCTCTCTGCTAGCGCATAGGCGCTTCCAGTTTTTTCCACCAATCACGTGAGATCTGTTCTTCTCATGAAAAATTCTTTCACTACTTATCTCTACTCCACTCCAAGCTGTTTAAAAACAGAGCACTCCAGTCATCACACTTTGGAGTACTTCATTAGATATCGACATGTACTCTGCAACACAATTTGAAAAGGATTATTATGTCATAAATGAGCTTGATGGGTGAAGATTTTTCCGCCACGCAATTCTGCAGGATACATTTCAGAATCCGAAAAAAGTACCCACAATTAAAGCTTATTTGGCTTTTATTAGTAGAAAATTTGTTCGCACTGTAAAAAAATTAAACAATTGCTGATAGAAATAATAATAGAAATTAACAACATTGAAAACAGTTTAATGAAATCAGTAGTCTTAAAGTAAAAAAGAAAGAGTTAGAAAGGAATGTTTATCATGTTTAAATAAGAATAAAAGTTTACAAGTGATGCACCAAATGTCATATATTTTAAAGAGTTAGGGGATAGTGAGAAAAACTTTGAGCAGACTTCATGGGGTGAAGGTTTCGTACATTTCTGTGTGCACTTTGTTACTCCTTTGTTTTCTACTTCCATCTGTATAACATTTCTATTAAACGCGTACCAAAATCAACAAGCAGATTTTGGCTGTCTGAAGGTTTTAAAGGCCTACTTGTTAATAAAAATATATAACAATGCACTAGACGCAGAAAATACGTACAGAAGTTCGCAATTCTACGACTCATCTTGCCTCCCTACGAACGCCAACCGTGTGAACAAAGTGCCAACATCTGGTGCTGCTACGAAGAACTACTACTTACTTCCGTGTTGCGACCAGCAAGTGGTTAATCCGAAACCTACCAGGGGGCGATATATCGAAGGGAGTCTACCTATAACTCAAATGAAGCCCTTCCATTATTTCACCGAAAAAAAAAAAAAACATACTATAGTTTTAGAATCAAGCATTTCTGCATTTAAGTTATTAATCACTTAACAATTCCAGCACTTTTTGCTTATTCATACGAGATAAGATGATGAAAATATAAAAAAAAAAATATTTCTTTGGTCTCTTGCTTTATCATCAAATTTTCAGTACTAGAAATAGTTTAATACGCACACTTTTTCTTCTTCTTCTTCTTCTTCTTCTTCTTCTTCTTCTTCTTATAATATTTTATTTTGGTAGTCAAGTATTCAGATTGAGAAGTACAATCAATAAATATGGTGCATTTTTCCCTCGACACGTGCTTAAATTAACTCAGTTTTAATAGCCCTCCCCTCCCAAAAGGCTTCATCTATGACCATAAAACTTGTTTCCACAATATGTAATTGAGCAATATACCTACTAAATTTAAAAGAAAAAAAACTTAAATATGCACCTATTAATTTCTAAGCTTTAGTTAAATATTGACCAGTGTTTGAGATTTTATGCTGAAGTTTTCAAAGCTTTCAGTAGCATTCATATATTGTTTTCATGTAGCACTGCAAGGTAGCACACAGTTTCAAATGCGGATAGATACTACAGCATGTTCGGAAAGAGTCTGTGCACTTACAAGTACGTTGAAAAGTATTTCCAAACTTGTTTGGTTTTATTTACAGATACTTTATACACCTAAAAAAATATTTCACAAAAACTTTAGCACTTACAAGGTGTTGGAAAGTATTTCCAAAAGCAGCTACACAGATCTGAACCCATTTAATTCCATTCAAACATTTTCTGCACATTTGTACACAGTTATTGTAGTTTTCAAGTAATACATAATCCGCCTGTTGCAGTTCTTACAATTGCTACTTTGTATAGTGCATTTTGAGATCTCCTCAGATTGCTTTATGCGCTGTTAGACCATTACCCTCTTTTTGCACCACCCTATGCAATGATTTTGATTAGTCAGAAATGTCCAGCACCTCCTTTTTGCTAAAGTTTAGATGGTCTTCCACTTCAGCACGCCTCATGAAATTGCTCAATAAATCTATGAACTGCATTGCAATGAAGTATAAGTGTATTTGGAACATTTTCAGCAAATTGTACTTCACTAAATCGGTGTATTTATCACCTTATCGAAATATGCTTTCAACAAGAAAAACACGTTCTTTAATTGGGAAAAAAATATGAATATAAACAAAGTTATACTACTAAATGCCATTCAAGGCTGTTTAACATCCGAATACCGAACTTAAAAAATGTATGTCACCTGTCGATGTGACAAATGAATTCAATAAAAGGTCACAAAAGAAAAACTACTTAAGCGAAAACAGAAATGAAAAAACGCGGCCTTCGATGATAAATCTATCTCCGTAACGTAAGAGCACACAGGGTTTAAGAATGCACTCCACACAACATTTTATAAACAATTGTTTTTTATTCTCCGCTCTATCCGGAGAGGACCAGTTGAAATATAATATCATAAACCTAGAAAAGAGCCATAACAAAAAATTAGTGCTTTCTTCCCTAACGCTTGTAAAAAGTAAAGGACCGAAGAAACTCCTAAAACCACATCTCAAAAGCATGCGCCTGTCTAAAAGAGCTGATTGGCAATTTCCTCTGTAGCAACAACGATGATGATGTTGATGATGAGGATGATGATGATATTAGTAAAAATAATGTACGCTGTAAAATATGTGCGAAGATAGTATCTTTAAATTTTCTTTTACAAATATATTTACAAAGATTGCTAGCAAAAATGTGCTAGAAAATAATAAGATTCCAAACAATGTTGGCGCGGAACATCCGTAAGGTGCAAGTCTATAATAGGCGAAATGTTATATTAATGAAAAAAGACGCACTCTTCGCATTTCAAGAACATTGCTTTTCACGGAATAAAATACAGCTTAAGTAGAAACAGACTATAGAAGGCTGAAATCTATAGGTCTAAAACTGTTCTTTCTTTCAATTGTATTTTTTATAATCTGTAGTTGCAGCTCAGTTTAAAAGTTTAAAACTCGTTTCCTTTTCCCGAGTTAAAATAATAGCAGTAACAACAACAACAACAACAACAATAATAATAATAATAATAATAATAACAATACATGAGTTGCAGGCGCAATTTGTTGAATAGTCGAAGCATCCTTAATTCTTATGCAATTTGGTTCAAAAATTACATTTTCTTATTAATGTACAAGCTTGATCTAAAAACTAAACACCTAAAGTTAAAGCACGTGCTGTAAAAATATTCCTTTGGAATTTATACTATTTTTCTAAAAAGATGAGAATTTTTACAAAGAAGTTTATTTTCGCATATACACATTTGTGTTTACTATTCATTCATGCGCATGAATTAATAACAGAGCACTTGCTGCGCACTTATTTAGACGACTTACAATTCGCTAATACTGCCTGAATTTCCACTCTAAATATTTTCATAATTGATAGAGATCGTTACTCACGCCGAGAGAGCAATATAAGAGCAAGAATTTAACACGAGTGATGTTTTATAAATAAGATAAATAAAAAGGAAAACAGAAATTAATTATTTAGCTTAATTAAATTTATTTCTCAACTTAATATCCTTTCGGTTCGATATACTTAGCCGTGGAATTCCAAAGCCATCGTACGTTCTTTATAGAACAACTTGTTTCCAGAAAATAGGAACAATTTTTGGAGATTTAGGAATAGATGATGGTCTGACGGGGTTAAATCTGGTGAGTAGGCTGGGAAATGCAACGTTCAAACTATTTTGTTTATTTATTTTATTTATTTCATTCAAACTATGAATGTTCTCCATTGCAAATGCAAATTTGTGCGCCACAGTGTTATTCTGGCGAAATAACTTTAGTCTTGAAGAAACATCTTTTTTTTCCCCCTTCTTCTTAAGTTCTTTGTTCGAATTTTGCAACAGATTAGCAAAATCACCAGCGACGTTTAGATTGCCAATTAAATAGCACGCTGTAAATTGACAAATAAAAACTAAACAAGAAAAACAGTTGAAACTCTATATGTACTGGTAACAAAAGGAAAAAATTAAGGATAATAATTTTCGTTCCCAATGTTACAACTTACTCTCCATTTACCTTGCGTACCAAACAGCTCTCGGATTCTGAAACATTTGACTCTCCGGCTTTTTGCAAAATAATTTAATTCTATGTTTCATTGCAGTATTACCCTTTCTGACACCTCTCTTTGGGCTGCCATCTGCTAGAATTTTAACTAATATTGTTTTTCTTCATGATTTTAACATATGATTTTTAGTGTGTGCATCTATAGTTGAAAATTACTTTGTGTGAACATGTTACATATTGCTATAGGCCGCGTTATTTGGCCATGTTTGTGTGGCAAACATACACTGTGCTTATAGACTTAACGCTGGGCACCTTAAGTCCACTGTTAATATATTCTACAAGAATCTGAGAAATTAGCTACAAGGAAAAATCAGGGCAATTGAGAGAATTGCGGGAGCATATATTTGGCCGTTAAGTTTTTTTTCACTGATGTGAAAAGCTTCTAATCATCATATGCAGTACCCTATTTTACTTTCCGCTTGGTACCAGTGCCTCAGAATAATTAAAAATTTCCTTCACCTAGGGCATTGCGATCTTGATTCGAAAGAACACGAGGTTTGGACACGAACATGACCTATATGCAGTTAAAGGTTTAAGGAACGTTAAGATACGGTCAGTAGTCAACTTTGCTGGTGCATCTGTAGGCTAATAAAGAAAATGAAAGATGTAACCGAAAGCAGGTCTGATTTACGTAAACAACACAAAGCTTTTACCACGCGACGTAGCGTAACTTCATGCGTTCAGTGTGTCCGAACTTTCATCTCTAATGATCACATAATAAAAATATTAATGATTTAACAAGAACATGTTTAATATCTCAAAAAATAAAGAAAGATGTGTTCTAGATTTCAAGAGTGATCTATTTGGAAACAAATCTTAACATAAGTTTGTTTAGAAGAGAATTTTTTCCGAAAATCAAGAAGTTCTGATTGTATGAATATAAACTACTTTTTCAGCATTTGGCAAGGGAAAGCGAATCGCCTTTCATAGTTTCTTGCTACATTATTAATCCTAGTGCACATTTTGGTGTCCTATACAATAAAGAAAATATTGCATGGCCCAGAACAAGCGGGTCGAGCTCAGCGAACCATCTTGAAGCATGCATAAAGTCAAAGCTACGGTAAGCCAGATAATGAGGTAATACTGGAGAAGGGGGAAAGGAAAAGGATGGAAGTTGTGTTATCGCAATCCATAGGTGGTGGCTATATTAACTTCTGTATCAGTACGAGAAGCGATTTGTGCCGTGAAATGTTCACAGCTGTGCCATGCAGGATGTTTTCCCTGCAACAAAAAATTGTAGCAGTGTAAGCGTACGTACATTCCGGTTCCATTAAGAAAGCACTTTTTGCAACCTAATTTCCTGATATTGGTTTTATTCTGAGCACGGATGGTCAGAAACCCAACAAATTGGATAAGTAAATTGACGCAACAAGCACAATGTACAATTTGATGTAAAAACAGGTGAAAGGCCGGTTTTTCGTGGTCCACTCTGCATAACTGGTGATAAAATGTATACATATAAATGCCTATATACACATATAAAAATGCAATTTTAAGTTATGAATGATATACCTAAGCGCAATAAACATATTTAAAGGGTAATTATGGGGATAGTTAGGTTACTGGAATCTTAACAGATATTCAGCAACACAAAATATTGCTGTTTCTCATGCAAGTGAAAAACCCATGATAGAGCAAAGCACTTTATGTATAAGAATAGGCTTCGTAAAGTATATTTGAGAAAACAAAACTACATGATCCTTGAGATGCTCTCCTCTCATCATTACATATCGAGCTAAGCTCAATTGAGATATTGTCAAATCGCTAGACAGAAATGGAGCGGTTATCACGCGTCCTAAGGACAAATTTCCGAACTTAAGGGAGACAAAGCTTAAGGAAGCAGTGTTAATTGACTCGGATACAACATTAGAAGTACGAGTAGTAGTATAGCAGTAATAGGAGGTGTAGTAGTTGGAATGGTAGGCATAATAGTAGTATAGAAATAGTAGGTGTAGTAGTAGTAGTAATAGTAGGTATAGTAGTATAGTAGTAGTAATAGTAATAGCAGTAGTATAGTAGTAATAGGTGTAGTAGTAGTATAGAAATAGTAGGTGTAGTAGTAGTATAGAAATAGTAGGTGTAGTAGTAGTAGTAGTAGTAGTAGTAGTAGAAATAGTAGTAGTAATAGTAGTAATAGTAATAGCAGGTATAATGGTAGTAATAGTAGTTATAGTAGTAATTATAGGTATAGTAGTAGTAATACTAATAGTAGATATAGTAGTATTTATAGGTATAGTAGTAGTAATACTAATAGCAGGTATAGTAGTAGTAATAGTAGTTATAGTAGTAATTATAGGTGTAGTAGTAGTAGTAGTAGTAGTAGTAGTAGTAGTAGTAGTAGTAGTAGTAGTAATACTAATAGCAGGTATAGTGGTAATAATAGCAGTTATAGTAGTAATTATAGGTGTAGTAGTAGTAGTGGTAGTAGTAGTAGTAGTAGTAGCAGTAGTAGTAGCAGTAGTAGTAGTAGTAGTAATAGTAATCGTAGAGTAATAGTAGTAGTAGTAGTAGTAGTAGTAGCAGTAGTAGTAGCAGTAGTAGTAGTAGTAGTAGCAGTAGTAGTAGTAGTAATACTAATCGTAGAGTAATAATAGTAGTAATATATTTATTTACAAAATATATCTGTTACAAATCTGATTCCGTGTAACACGGATCGTACGTGTTTTCCCAATGCACTAGGAAATAATGACTGCTGTTGTAATCAGTATGTACAAATCAGTATGTACAAATACCTTGGAGTTAGAAAGTTTAACTCTATGTAAACGTGAATAAAAAGTTACACTGCTTTCATCATGAGTTTCAACGTATCACTGAAATTACATTCGCTGGACTCAAATCTGACTTCGTTCCGCAAAATCTAGGCGTCTAAATAACGAACGTTGTGATAGCTTACACCCAAAAGTGTTGCAATGTTTGCTGAATGCTAATGAGCTATCACCAGATTTTAGGAGGCTCATGAACAAAAGGGAAAAAATGTTAATTTGTGCGTACTTGGAAAATAATTTGCATTATATATAATTTAAAAAACATTGAACCGTCTGTCAAATAAAAGTATACATATTTGGAAGTTCTAGTTTGCGAAATGAATTCAACACAAATAGTGTTGTTAAAAAAAAAATCTTCCATTGGAACCTTCACGCCTAAATTTTGTAGAAAGAAATCCACATAGATGCATCTAAAAGGATAGATAAAAAGTAAAAATAGTTGTAAGAACGGTATATTTAGTTAAGCTGTCATATTTTATTAAAGTGTATAATTTGTTCCATGCGTTTACTTATTTACTTCTTTTCATTTTTATTTTCATTTTTTTTTCCGATCTTGTTTCTGATATACTCCACGATTTAGCACGCTTGGGTAAAATAGTTAATGGAATGGATATAAAAATCTCAATTTAGATATCCAGGAGAAAATTTAAAACCAATTTTCTAGATTTTATTCCCTCGCCGCCAAACTCACCCACTTTGAAATTTCAAATGGCACCTCTCGATACTTAAATGTCATCTCATCTTTTACTTTCGTTGCCTGGTAATTTGATTGTTATTATTCTTGTTTGAATTTTGAAAGAATAAAATGTAAGTCGGTTAGCTGTAGGAAGAAAATACAATTTATTTTGGATATTACAGTAATACACCCTATTTCGGAATTCCTGGCTAACCCGCTTACATCGGGTATATACATTTTGAAACAATTGCCAAAATACAATTATTGCATTAAATGCTCAATAATTGTTGTTGTAATGTAAAGCATTTGAAATTTAAAGCTTGGTTGACTGTAGTGACAGGTTGAAATTTATAATCAACACTGGCTATAATTTTCTCATTCAATAAGTAAATTTGCGCTTTTTGTTTAAATTTTATTTATTTAAAACATAATGACACATTTTAAAATGAAAACCTTATGAAACCTTAACTGAAGGAACTTACACATTCGAAACAAAATTGGATAAGAAACGAATGTACGTGGATGATAAATTCCTAAAAAAATGTGGATTTTGTGTCAGGAAAAACGGGTAACGTTTCCAGCGCCTTCTGTAAGGAGGGCGAGTACCAAATTCTCTTATTTAATATATAGTACGTACGTTTTAAAGTGGTGAATCGCTTAATCGCCGCGAGCATACGCAAAGAAGATATCGGCAGCATCGCAGGGTCTAACTGCCGATCGGCTGAACTATAAAACTGTTTTCACTACATAAGTAAATTTATTGATTGAGTGAAAGAGAATGTTTACTATTACATTAATAATAAAGTATAATAGCAATAAATAAAATTTCATTCCCAATTTAAATTCACTCAGGATTGAAAGCGAAAGAGAATGTTTGATGTTAAGTCATCTAGCTAATTAAGTTCCGAGAATTGTTCCAAAATCAATATTCGAGAAACAATGACGGAGGTCAATCACGCGCCTAGAAGCTGCAGTATCCAGTGAGAGTGCGACAACAAGTGTACGCGGTCGAACTCCTAGGGTCAAATACCACAGAGGACATGTGCTATGGTGAATGAAATGGCCGAGCAACTCTACACATCCATGGGTAGGCCCAATCAATTGACAAAAAAATTATATATATACACGTTCGAGCTGTCAAAACGTCATAACCAGCACCGCTTGGCACGTGCACTTCCCGTACACAGACTCCCTCCCTCTCAAATTCCATCAGTGCGAAGGGAAGAGGAAGGGAAGGTTGACAAGGGAAGCAAAAAGTGGAAGTGATGCGGCGCTTGTATGAAACTTACCGACCGAAAGGTAAATCCGCATACAAATGCATATTGTTACATCCACCCCTCACATCTACAGAAGCTTACACCATCATAAACAGTAAGCACGTGTCTGCATATCACACTTCGTATTTTATGTTAAAGGTAGAGATATTGAAAACCAAGCTATTTATATATTTTTCCGATCATGTAACAGATCTCTCTCTCTCTCTCTCTCTCTCTCTCTCTCTCACACACACACACACACACACACACACACAAAAGCAGATGAGGATAAAACACTAAGAAAAAGTCACAAATTAATCATCGCTATATATCGAGTTGCTTGAGTTCTTCTATGGTAAGAAGACAAGTGAAGTATATTGTTATTTTAGTTACATTGTTAATAGTGTTACATTGTGTTTAATTTATATTACATATACGATGTATATATATAACAATTTCATAATTTCTAGAGATTAATATAATTTAAATTTTGAGTCAAGCTGAAAATTCTGGAGAAAACCAATTTTGTTTTACAATAATCATTCTTTACTAATAAATATATAACCACAAATCAAGCTGAAAATGCTGGAGAAAACCATTTTTGTTTTAAAATAAGCATTCTTTACTAATAAATATATAATCACAAATCAAATATATTATATCAAATTACAATCTTAAACACAGTATTTTTTAAATAATCCTGTTTACACTTATGCCCCCCTGCTCGCAAAACATGTCACATTCACCATTTTGGCTATTAATAATAATGGGCTTGGCTTAAAGCCCCAGACAATGTTTTATTACATTGATAATAAAATAATCAGCAGCAAACATATGAATTGCATCGATATTTGTAAATAATACTGAAATTGTTCCTACGGTTTCGCCCATAATATTATTTTAATTTATATGTTTCACTTGCCATAATTACAATTATATGTCATAATGTATATTTTTCACTTTATGATGTACATGCTTCGCTCATCATGTGTGGTATAGCTTGGCATCTGTGTAAAATGACAAAAGGCTGTGCTTTGTCTGCAGTAGCGTTACAAATACGTGCAGCCATAAAATCTTGGAGGGATATATGTAGAGTAAAACGAGCCAAAGACATTTTCTATTGTTCTCTCTACTTTTAAATGCGGTGTTTTTGTTCCTGAGAAAGCTCCCTTTAAATGTGTAGGGATTTTTTTATTCGTTTTATTTAAGGACGCTCTTTTAATATTTCAGGTCATCAGCGTCCCATTCAATACCGGGTGTGAAACGGCCGACAAATTTTGCTCAGAGGCCTCTTCTTTCAGACTTGAGGTTCTTTTTGGTGCGGTAAATGTACGACACGGAATCCACGGCTTTACTTTCCTTGCGAATGAAGACATATTTAGGATTTTTACGCCCGAAAAAAATCCATCGATCTTGGTCGGGTTTGAACCTACGACCTTGGGTTTAGATGGCAAGTATAGTTACCCCTACACCACCAGGATCGACTCAAAAAAATGTACAGGGGGAGGGAAAATCTTTTACATACCTTTGGAGGCAGTTGACCCCAATGGAGCTGGAAAAAGTTAAATTTTAAAGTAGCGTATCGTTTAAACTCCTGTAAACGAACGAATCAGGCAAGGACAGACAAATTTATAAATAGCCAGTGGAGAAGCAAAGTTTGAATTTTTAAAGATAGACGTGTATAGACATTCATATTTTTCTTTCCTCACTAAATGAAAGTCAATGAAATAAGCAAAAGATTAATTTTAGTGGTAAAAGGGCATAGTACTATTTTCCTAATGTGTTCATGGCTGTTTTTGGCAACTTGTATCCCAGGCATTTTCTTAAGGTTTTCGATTCCAATTTTCTCCATAATGGTGAGGCCAACTTTCTTCCTGTCCATTTTTCTTTGGCACACTTTCGATACTTTCGGTCTCTCATAGTCAGGCATCAGGTTTGTGCTCAGTAAAGAAGAACTGGGAAAATGCAGCTGTCCCTATTTTTTCTACTATAAACACTATTCGTCAAAATAAATTTCAGCTGTCAGATTTTTGACCAACCTCCTGATATGCGTACCAAATTAAATTTGAAGCAAGGAAACTAACCAAATGAACACATGAAGGATAAAACAGTTTGAAGCCAAAGAAGTATATCGTTCTGCCTCCAAAGAAAAGTTCTCAGTTTCTTGTCCTTTGTATTCTTTTTCAAAAGTAGGGTTTTCAAACTACAAGGTAGATCAAACATCTTAAATGTTCTGATTTTGTCACTTGCATTCTTTTGTTTCTAGCTCAGTTATATTCAAAGGTAATTATATGGGTGTCATGAATTCTTTTTCAGATTATGAAACCAGCGTTTTATTTGAATTTAATTGCCTTAATAAATTCGGTATAGGGATGCTACAACTATTTCCATATTATCACCGAAGAGTTGATTTCTCATAGTCATAATTCGCATATTGCCTTTTGTTGCGCAGACGCCCTTTTATTACCGCAGTACATAATAAAATAACAGATGGAAATGGCATGACCTATCAGAATGAGAAGTCCCTTGAGCTAAAGATTCTCAGCAAATGCAATTTTTTTATTAACATTAAAAATTTAAACTAAAAAATGTTTCATTATAAGGTAAGTAATTTATAAGCAACCGTACAGGGTGTAATGTTAGTGACGTTAGAAACATTCACATATTAACAATCTAAGGTTAAGCCAATACCTGGTATAGCTACAGGTAATTAGTAATAAATATGGCTGTAATGTAAGATATTGTTTTCGCCCGGAGGCATTACACCAGTGAACACTGATGATACATGAGATGAAATGATAGGTTGAGAAAGGTCTTTTTACTTAAGAAAATTCCAGGAAGGTTGCTCTCCGGTATTTGCCACTGATGATAACTGAGGAAAAGCTAGAAAATTCCTCAAAAAGAGAGAGCGGTCTTGGCAAGAATCGAACTGCAGAACTTCCATTTACGAATCAGTGCCCTAATGATCTCGGCTTTCGTGTACACGGTGAGATACAATTCCACATGATCATTATGGTTTTCATTTTAAACAAGTATACGAAGACATTTGATATGGAAGAAATGTATAAAACAAAAACAAAAAATATTTGTTAAGCCCTAATTTAAGTAAATTACAAAAAATACTAGGCCTATGTTACACAACTTTTCATTTTCGCTACATAACGTATTGAACATCCAAAACCAGCGATACAAAATTCCAGCTCTTAACAAGAGCAGTTTCTGAACGTGTGTTGCGTACCTCTGTCGTAATTAAGACGATTCATACTCCATATTCTGTAACATACTTTCCATTTATCATACTTTTCCTTACTCCGTGTTCTGTTTTGTTTTCTCTCGCCGAAGCGGCTTACTTAACAACAGATGGCGTGTGATCCAGAGATAAACGATAAAGAAAGCTCTCGGAGAAAATTGGTAGAGAGAAAATAAGAGATAGCTGGTGAATAGTGGAAATGTAATCTCGGCTAATTTCATCTCGCATTTAGCTCAAATTACTCAAGCCATATGAAAGTTGTTTGCTTAATTGGAGACTTCATTTAACATCTCTATTCCCCTCCCCCGTTTTTTTTTTTCTGCGAAGGTGGTTCATTATTTAAAATAAAACTGTTTATGAGGAAGCCTATTGTGACAGGAAATGATAGAAGACCTGAGAAGCAATTCTGATATGACTGATGACCATAGTAGTAATACATATATTTAAACTGATTTTCCGCGTTTAAGAAAACGTTCAAACACAAAAATAAATACAGAAACATTTTGAATATCAAATTACTGTTAAATTAAAATTCAGCAAAAAACTTAATAACGAAAGTTAATGCATTAA
The DNA here is from genome assembly GCA_030762175.1 of Metallyticus violacea. Taxonomy (NCBI): domain Eukaryota; kingdom Metazoa; phylum Arthropoda; class Insecta; order Mantodea; family Metallyticidae; genus Metallyticus; species Metallyticus violacea. Next base: position 90,821,924 of record CM060833.1, on the reverse strand, counting down.
GCGAGGGCCAGAAGTTTCGCCGATATGGAATTTGTTTCTCACTATTTTTGCAAAAGTATCCGTTTCTGGGCTGTAATAAAAATTGACGACAACCACAAACAACCGGCACAGCGGCTTAATCGTGGTATATTATGTTGAATCAGCGAAACATGCCGCTTAATGAATACGTTTTTAAATTCTAGCGAAACTTTTACTTTTACTTTTATTACTTTTACTTCAGAGAATATTATCGAAAATAAAGCGAACTACATAAGAAACAGAAAGAAAAACAGACAGCATTAGTTGGTAGAAAAGAAGAACTTCTGCCTTATGACGGTGTCCAGCAAAGAAGTCACTAGAAGCTGGCAATTGAACTTCCAAACATTACCTTAATCAGTAATAATACAGCGTGTCCTTTTTCTAACAACGCTCTAGTTTCATAAAAAACAAAAGCATCTTTAATCAAGTAACACCATTTAGAGATTTCATGATATCCAGAAGCTACGATTTTTATTCACATTTGTATTACAAAGTGGCAACAAATGTAGATTCTGATGATGATAATTTTATTGAATAAAGTTCATTTTAATTGAGTTGTACCTTTTGCAGTTAAATTACAAAATCTTCATTCATTTACAAAAAACTTAACAGCCGTCCAGCTAACAGATGTATCTTGCTTATGGTAAATTAGAAAAAGTAATAAATATAATAAACCAAAAATAATAATTTAATAAATTACAGAATAAAAGCAATAATAATCTACTTCTATACAAGATGTAAAATAGACATAGCAATTGCGAAAACTGTAGTGTTTGCTTTAAACCATGTAAATACGTACTGTAGATAATTTGAACAAATCTTTGATATTGCTATAATACGTTTAAGCACTACTCGCATAATTAATGCTAAATTTTCTTTTTTAGTGTTTAGTTCTTTGCTATAGTCTATAATAATAATAATAATAATAATAATAATAATAATAATAATAATAATAATAATAATAATACATTAATACCTAGTTTAGCTAAGGATTTTATAAGGAAAATTTTTATTTCAAAGTAATAAAATACACTGAAAGAACAGAAGAAGGTAATGAAGGAATGATGAATTTTCTTAAAGGAAATAAATAAGCATAAACTCCATGTTTTCTCTCTCCTTCCCTCATCTGCGAGTACGAAATGAGGAGTGAGTGCGTGAGTGAGTGAGTGAGCGAGCGAGTGAGTGAGTGAGTGAGATGAAACTGCTTTGTGATTTTTAAGGCGAAAACCAAGTAAGTTAAATGAAAGAAACTGAATAAAAATTATATATATTTTCTTTTTATTTTCCTTCCCCGCCTCTTTCTTTCTTCGTCTTGATTCTCGTATTTGCTTATTATTATTATTATTATTATTATTATTATTATTATTATTATTATTATTATTATTATTAGTTTATTATCAACATTCTGCATGTTTTTAATTTGTCCCAATCTTGTTACGCTAATATTTATTAAAGTAAGGCTAAACTCTCTCATTAAAATGATTTATTTTACGAAAATATTTATAAAACACACTTATAATTTGTTTCTATGATTATTTACTGCAATTTTTAATCAAAAGCAGACTACAAAGATTTAATATTTCTAAATGAATCCATCGGAATTTATTAAAAGCTGATCTTCTCTTATGCAAATGAGCACTTTAAAAGTTTATCTTGTTGCCTCTTATTTTAAATTTTAGTTATTAACACTAAGGAAACTTATAGATACGCAATATTTAGATTTGTTCTCTCTCTGTCTCTCTCATACCTAGAACACTGTATATGACAGCATTACAGTCAAGTATCTTCTGTGAGATCCTTAAGTTTACATCTGCAATTTGACAAAGAAAGTTACAATCGTTCTTGCGACTGCTGAACCAAATGGTCATTATTTTGAATGCTGCTTTAATAAAAATTCTTCTATTCGCTTTATGTTATTTAATTCTATAGGCTACTAAAAATGGTAATTTGCTTAATATAAGTATTTTAAAATAGTATACGAAAGTTGGAAACCAGGTATCTTCTAAAGCATGGTACTTTGTGATATTCAAATTGTTCGTATCATTTCCAGAATTTTGTTGCATTGTCATGGATACTCCGTTTACAAAACGTGCACTTCTGAAGAAGCTAAAGTTTTGTATATTTCATCCAGCTAGATTTGCAAAACTACATACTTTGAAAAGTTGTCTTTGGATTTTGGAAAATACCAGGATAGAAACAACTTGGGGACAAATAATATATTCTAAGTCAGATATTAATCACCTTACATTCTGAGTTCCATTCACAGAAACATCATTGCAGAAGGTTTACGTTTCATACTTCACGATATAACTGATTCATATTTTAGGACCTTTTTGAATGGTGTTTAACGCCCGTTTTTACTGCTGAGGCACCACAGGCGGTGAACACTGGTGATACACGAGATGAAATGATGTATTGGGAACGGGTTTATTTTTAAGGAAGGAAACGTTCCAGGCCTAAGTTTAGGGTACCTCCCCGGTATTTGCCATTTATGAGGACTGGGGAAAACCTGGAAGAAACCTCAGTCAGGGAGGACGGTCCTGGTGGGATTCGAACCCCAGAACTCCCGCTCACGAGTCCGCGCCTTAACGATCTCGGCCACCTGTGGCGGTATATTTTAGGACCGCACACTTTACGTTTACACAGAGGTATAGCTAAAAATACATCTTGGCGTTGTAATATGTTTTCTCCAGACACTATGTGCAAGATACTTTGTGAGTGTATCTGACTAAGCTAAACTTGGAGCAAGTTAAAGAGAACGGGCTTTCGGTTAATTACTCCTTCTCATCTGTTATCCTCAGCATCCAGCAGCAGTTCCTTCAAGTTCACAAAGACTGAAAAGGATATTCAAAGGTGTAAAACGGAAGTAAGGCACATCAGGTACTATATTAAAATACTCGGGAGCTATGCTGGCTGTCCAGTGCATGTTTTAGGGCTTTCAGGCTAATTTTTGTTGAGGGATGAAAATTAAATGTACCATCTAACTCATTTAGCAATTGTGGTGTGCTTCCCTCCTCGTGGAGTTACTTGAAATTCAGTCCTTGTTTTTTCCCCTGAAACAATGGCAAAGGTAAAACAAGTTAAAAGACACTTGTAGCTGAAGGAATCGAGAAGCATCGCTAGCGATTAATTAGCAACAAAATATGAATTATACTGTAACATATTAATAACTGTGCGGAGAGATCCGGAGCAGTGATATATTGTCAAACAGCAAAGTATCAATGTAACAGATGGTAAGTCTAAAGAGATCGACGTATTTTATTCTTTAAAAATAGCGATTGGAGCCTCATTATTCATTTTATTATTTTTTCAACATAAAACGTATACTACATGCTTACTCATAGTAATATCTGAGGCTTTATATAGCTTTAAAATAGTTGATGTGTATTTGCTTTGCAAAACTTGTCATTAAAACAAAATTAACGAAGTATATTTATTAGTCGGGAGAAATAATCTCCGTGTTTCAAACCTAGAGTTAATTCGTTGTAACTTAGCCAATTTAATATAGAAATCTTAACTCTTAAAAGCATACATATAAAAAGATTTAACAAAACCATGTTAGGTAATTAGTATTATTAAAAATCGTTAACGAAGAGCAAATTAGTGTTGCCTTATCTGCAATGAATATTTATAGTATTTAAAGTAATGTACTTTAAAAAAGCAAACGGAAAACTGCCTGGCTAAAATAAACCCAGTATTAGCAAAAAATAAATAAATAAATAAATAAACAAACAAACGTTTTAAATAAATAGAAGAGTCTCAAAACGTAGTTCAAAATAGAAATGAAGAGAAAAAAATACAAATTACTATTTCACAAAGAATGAAATTATATGTGGAATATAAGTAAAAGTCTTTCCCAGCTCCAATACGTCACGCAGTCTCGCCTGCACGTTCACAGCAAGTGCAGAACACAGTCCTTTGTTACAGAGATAATTTCCCACTCTTCCGTTACAAGAACTTCAAGAACACTGTACACTTGTCTTCTAGCCATTCTTTGATCTCTGAACCACTCATTTGGATTCAGGTTCAAAAATTATGGAGGTTAATCAATGTCTCTTTAGCCAGATATAGGCTTCCCTGGAAGCCTGTACGGCGTTGTAATACATGAACACTACTGCTTCTGTTCAGAGACGTTTACGGAGGTAAATAGTTTTACAACATAGACTACGCTGGTCTTTTGCGGTATGCTTTAATCAGTTCACTTGGCCACCTGCTGCCAAGCAGCGCCAGAATTGTCCGGAATGCTCTTTCTTCTATACAGGAAACGGTTTTATCAGTGCTATTATGAGGTTACACTGTGACCATGTCTTCGCGAATTATCATCCTCAGAGCTGAAGATCCTAGTGGCAGGTCGTTAGTTTTTAATGTTTTCTTCCTTCAATCTCTGCCGTATGACTCAATGGGAACTTCGATACTCCAGAGCCTACTCCAGCAAGACGCAAGTGAGGTAATGTCTTCTCAAAAACTTCATCTCTGAACACCGCGGGTTGCTCGAGATCTTCCTTTTCATGGCCCTCTTTCTAATGCCATCTAGCCATTTCTGTACCGTTCTTTGGCAACCAGGTTCACTGCTGATATGGGAGGCATCTAGCATAGGACACAACTCACAGTCTCTCTCTCTCTCTGTTGAACTGCTGTCAGCGCATCTAAGTATGTTGCTCGCTTTTGTTTGTTTGTTTTTTGTTACAGTTTAATGTCCCTCATAACAACGAAGACCTAAAGAGACTTGCTTGCCTTTAATGTAGTGTTACAAGAACTATAATATGAGTTAGACTAACCCGTAAATGATGTGAATGGTTGTGTTACTGCGCATGTGCCTTTAAAGCAAATATATATTTCGAACTCGTGGATGCCTTCTATGGCAGTAACTTGTCTTCTTGCCATAGAAGGACTCCACGAGTTCGAAATATAGCAATCTCAAGTGTGACTTTTTCTTAGTGTTTTATCCTTTTCTACTATTATAATTATTGTTAATTTGTTACATTGTCAATAGTGTTACTTTATTTTTCTTTTTCTTTTATATTATACACACACACACACACACACACACACACACACACACATATATATATTCATATAAAACACTCAGAGTGCAATATAAAAAGGTTCACATGAAATTTCACTCTAAAAACCGTAAAATTGAACACCCAAACCACACTATATTTCGAGCTTGGCTCTTGGTCACGTGATGAGAATGAAATAAATATATATATAAATATACATATATATTTGTGTATATATACTTATATATATATATATATATTTGTAAAAAAGGAGTAATGTTTGAAAATAGAATAACAGACTCTTCCTACAATTACCTGTAATTTTCTGCGTTATTTGTTAGGGTTTAACCGGGAGGTCCCGGGTTCAAATCCCTTGGGCCGGCCATTCAGACATTTTTTTTTTTTTTTTTAAATTCCCCTGGTTGCTTAGGCGAACGCTAGGATGGGTTTTTCCTTTCCACGAATTTTCCACTCTCCCATTCCATATCACTTCATTCCGTTGGTTCTGTTACAGACTGAAAATCGTCAGACGAGGTGGGATTGTAGTTGTGACGGTGGCTTGCGCTTTGGAAAAGTTTCTGCTCCGAAGGCTGGTAAGGAAGCGGTTCTCCAACTCTTTAGAGAGGAGCTCAATGGTCTACTCTTGAGCCATGCTGAAGCACCGAAATATTCCCATTTCTCCCCAGCAATCCAAATCTAATACAATCCAGTCTGGTGAGTGATGTAGATCTGGATTTACACATACCTATAAGCTCATTTTGTATAGCAAGTATTAAGAGGTATTTTAATTTCCCTATCCTCCAATTCATGAGTAGGAGCATGAATAGGATTGGAAATTAATCTTGTATCTATAATGCGTTTCCCATTACTTCTATTTTGACTTAAACAAATACAAATGTATCATTCCAGGGTGCTTGGGTCCGATTGGTTAAGCAGCACTATTAGCCCTACAAACAACTAATGCAACGTATTTAATTGTTGGCTGGTACTATTCACCAACTTCATTAATAAAACTTTTGCGCGATAACCTTGTTACCACTTTTCAAGGAATTTCCTTTACGATGTTTTGCAATGGAAGCACCAGCACATGCTTCCGCCATTGGACCTCTTTGCATTGAAACTCATTGCACTAGACAGAGAGCACATACGAGGTCTGTTCAAAAAGTATCGCGAATTTTGTGTTTTTTCAAAAAGTATTTATTTATTCATGAATATCTATTTTGTCCCCTTCAAAGTAATCCCCACCAGATATTATACACTTGTGCCAACGTTTTTTCCAATCCTCGAAGCACTTTAAAAAATCGTTTTTTTTTGTTTTTTTTTTTTTTTTTGTGATCTTGTTCAGCTCCTCCTTCGATGCCGTCTTTATCTCCTCAATCGTAGCGTATCGTCGTCCTTTCATGGGCCTCTTCAGTTTTGGGAACAAAAAAACGTCACAGGGGGCCAGGTCTGGGGAGTACGGTGGCTGTGGCATCATAAGTGTGTTGTTTTTGCCAAAAAATTCGCGCACAAGCAACGATGTATGAGCAGGGGCGTTATCATGGTGAAAAAGCCAATTTTTGTTCTTCACAAATCCGGGCATTTCTGGCTGAATGCTTCGCGCAAATTGCGCATAACTTGCAAGTAATATTCCTTATTGACCGTTCTACCCTGTGGCAAGAACTCATGATGCACCACGCCCCTGCAATCGAAGGAAACTGTAAGCAAAACCTTCACATTCGACCGAACTTGGCGCGCTTTTTTCGGTCTTGGCTCGTGTGGGATGATTGGGATGATTGAGCTTTAGTTTCCACGTCATAACCATAAACCCCATGATTCGTCACAAGTTATGACCCTCTGGAGCAAATTTGGGTCGTCGCGGACAGAGTTCAACAGCTCCTTAGTAACGTTAATGCGATGGTGTTTTTGGTCGAAATTGAGCAACTTTGGTACGAATTTTGCGGCGACCCGTCCCACGCCCAAATCATTCGTAAAATCGAATGGCACGAGCCATTCGATATGTTTAGGTCCTTAGCAATTTATCTAACGGTGATTCGACGATTGGCCAATATTATCTTCTCTACTTCTTCAATGTTGTCGTCTGTTTTGACGAGCTCGGGCGTCCAGGACGCTCTTCGTCGTTCACATCTTCTCGACCCTCTGAGAACATTTTGTACCACCAATAAACTTTGCTTTGGTCCAAGGTAGCTTCACCATATGCCACAGTCAACATTCGGAATGCATCCGGGCACTTAATTTTGTTTTTCACACAAAATTTGATACAGATTCTTTGTTCCATTTTTTTTTGGAATAGGCAAAAATCGAAGACGAGCCAAAACACGTCCAAAACACGTAGCTGTAAACAATTAACTGAACATTCAAAATGGCCGAGCTTGTCAACATAAGTGAGGGACATGAGTACCAACATAACGCCACAAAACAATCTAAAATCGAATATACGCAGCCCGCAGAAATTCAAAATGTCCGATACTTTTTGAAGAGATCTCATATGCGTAAATTACTAACTATTAAAATGCATAACGTCTGATATATCTCAAGGTTACTAGTCGGTCCTGGTGGTGTAGTGGTTACCATACTTGCCTCCTACGCCCAAAACGCGGGTTCGAACCCGGCCAAGATCGATGGATTTTTTCGGGCGTAAAAATCCTAAGTATGGCTTCCTTCGGAAGGGAAGTAAAGCCGTGGGTCCCGTGTCGTACATTTACGGCACGAAAAAGAACCTCAAGCCTGAAAGAGAGGCCTCTGAGCAAAATTTGTCGGCCGTTTCACGCCCTGAGTTGAATGGGACGCTGATGACCTGAGATGTTAAAGAGCGTCCATAAATAAATCAATCAAAAAAAAAAAAAAAAAAAAATCAAGGTTACTACAGTATACGCATTTACTATCGTTCTGCTCACGTTTCAAAATATTTGGTAGCATAACGCCATGAAAATAATATTAAGCTCAGCGATGCAAATCGAACTTTGGAATACAAATTAATAACCTAAATCTTTTCAGGAGAATAACACGATAAAATAGCAAAGAATACATTATTATATTTCTATTTGTTTACCCATTATTCAAATCGGAATGTATGAATTCCAACATGCAGAAATCGAATTTTTTCGGCAAATATGTCAGCGGCCAAAATGGTATCTGAAATGTCCACTTATATTATGGAATCATCTCTTAAAACCATGGCACTGAGTCCCCTTCATCTTGTATATATGTAAGTTTAAAAAGTATTACAAGAATTACAAACTTAAAGAATAGAGAAATTGATTCAGTTTGATTAAAAGCCGCAATAAAGCAAAGAATGAGGGGCAAATAAAAGAGAAATGCTCAAGCCTGCCAAATGTATGTAACTTTTACATTATATTATGAATGGAATAAAAAAACTGCGCTAATGACGAGAGCATACAGAAATAAAACGTTATAAAGCTATTAATTGTTTCGTCTTAGCTACTCGTATCTGCATATCAAATTGAATCATATTGCCTAAAAGAGAATAATAAAAGCTAAATCATGAACAAAAGCAGCAACTGCTTAAAACACATTAAAATTTGAGCAAGACAAATACTGAAAAGAAAATTGTTGTTTTGAGAGCAATATTTTCCTTTTTGTGAGATGACGTGTAAATATTTTAATTTGCATGAAAATAAATTTAAAAATGTAGTTGTACCTAAATATATTACATGGTTTTATTTTAACCACATCGTGTTCTGGATCTTCATTTCTTCCCCGCCTACTTTTCTAATACTCCGCGAGAACTACATAGGAAACGAATAACCTTGTTTAATCGATTTTTTAAATTAATGATGTGGGACGTCACTGACGACAGCTAAGGCTGCCCAAGTTGTTGCCTATAATCGGAAACCTCATGTTGGTGTTAATTTAAGTTCTGTATATCGAAAGGCAATCATCTTGTCTATAATATTAATAATAAATATGTCTGGAGTGTAATAGCAATGGTAACCTAAGGTCTTTTAGCTTATGTTAAGCGGCGGAAGGCCGATCTCTGTGAAGGAACTGTTAGATGTTACCGCTTCCTATTGATAATAGCCCAATTATAGATGGAAGAAGGGAAATTTCGTTTTCTGTAGCACGTAAAACTCAGTGCGCTTTTCTAAGAGAAACGAATCCATACAAAAAAGCTGTTCAGAAACGACAGTTTAGCTCTCTCACTTACCTGATAAGTGAGGACTGTTGTATACATCTAATAGAATGTGAGCATTTTTATTTTATTCACAACGCTTCTCTATTTATTCATTTTAAAAATTAAAACATCTGTCAACAATCTAATTTCTCTAAAAGTTGGTTGTTCAAGGGTCTTAATTTCGGCAATTCTGCATACTTTTTTACTCATACTTTTTATGTAAGATATATGGGTTCCTATAATAGACTGTTCACTGTAATTATTTACCTCTCCCTTTCAAAGATGTTTGTCAGACGAATATTCTCTGGCATTTTCATACACTTCTTTTACTTATTCAACAAGAATAAGAAATTTTCCAAATCCTAGGTACTAAAAAACTTGATTCAATAATATGGTCATTTGTCTATAAATCAAAGTTTTCCGTAAATCTTTCGCTGCTTCATTAGATGAATATTTTCTATCAATCAAGATTTAACGTTTTGAAGATATAAAGAAGCCAGACGGAGTTGTTTCGGCTGAATATGAACATGTGGCATCACTTTAGCGGTGCATTGTTGTGGTGACCTGAACACCTGTAATCTATTCTCCAGTATGCAGTTCTCATTCATAGTTTTACATTTCAAAGAACCGTAAAAAGTTGGTGTTATGACTTTGCTGATGGAAGGGACATGGAAAACATTTTCATTGCTTCGTTTCTGATGTGTAGTGGCGTATTTAATTTCTTCGGTGTTCACAGATATTCTTAAAAACCGGATTGAATCTTTAAAAATATCGCTTAATTTAATTTGCAACGTCAACATGTACATGTTTTCGTTCCAGCGTCACAAAACCGGCGCCCAACTCGCAGAACTTGTTTACAGGGGCGTCCAAAGCAATAATCGATTTTTAAGTCTATAAAAACCTTTTATCCGTATTATACAGTACCCAATTTGAAATACTTTCTATTTACATTAATTCTGTTTGATGATGAAAGCGTGAACAGTGAGAAAACTTCAAGCTGTACGTAGGTGGGTACCTGTTCATTTCTGTACTCTACCCCCGCCCATCTGGATGCCCTGCGTATTGATGCTCAGTGGTTTTGTATATGCTCACTGTTTGTTTTACAGAACATGTTAGTGGAATACCACGACAAATATTAGATGGTGTATTTTTATGCAAATATAAAACTTTTGTACTCAATGAGAATGTCATAAACAGAAATGTTCTAAATTATTGTGTTTCAAAGCAATGGCATTTCATCAAAAATCAAAGTAATTCCACAGCTGACATACCTCATATATTTTGTATGTATGCGCATATATCCATAATTACATTACGGCTATAGTATTAGTAACATTCGTGACTTTCAAGCTTACACTATTTTGCTATATAGACTATCTGTACACTATTCCATTGATTATCTAGTCAAAATGGTGTCAGAGTTATCTACAGATGTTTTTTTCTGCAGATACGGTACTTGCACTTTGAATCATGAGCCTGTTTATCATTTAATTATATGGTTCAAAACGGAGGCAGGGACTTTCTGTCAAATGTTATTACTGCTGGTTTTGGTTTCATAAAAATTTTACTTCGGTTTTTATTGTGATTTTACTAACTTAATTTATACTCGTATATTTCACATCAAGTTCCTAAAAGCTGAAATGGTCGCATACATGTGTTCGCATACTCAAAAATCTTATAGATCCCGAAAAGATGGTGAAACACGCAAATGTTGGCTCTCTGTGACGCCCAAAGGCTCAAGAAACCATTTTTAGAAGAAAAAATCGATTATCGCCAAAACCTCACCCTAAGTATCCCTTAATAATTTTGAGTCAATGTTTTCCAACTTTATAAGATTTCCTCTCTGCAAATCATGAACACCCATTGTATTTTGTCCTCAGTAGATATTTTAATGGAATAATACTGAACACAGTGTGCAATTAAATGTGCTATATTCTAGCGGATTTAAGATTTTAAATATAAAAATAATATGTCAAGTATTTATTATACGTTCTACATTTATAGAAGCATAACACGATGATAAAAGATCGTGCAGTTGTGTATGAATTGCAAAGCAGTATAGTTCACTGTATAGGAAAGTCATTTTCTCTGTTAAACGCCGACATTAGCGGACTGCAACTATACTCGTGTCAATTTGGCAATCCAATACCATTATCGTGGTAGCTTTTGTATTCCCTTCAAAATGTATGTGTATATATGGATGTTCATCATTTATCTTGTATATGACAAAAGAGTTAAATACCCTGTGAAATTTTCTTTATTATTGGTCTAATAATATCGTGATTTCAGACATTCTTCAATTCCAACTTGCCTTTCCCTCCCCCTTCATGAAAAAAAAAAAAAAATGAAAATACCTGTGCGGAATATTTTATAAAAGAGCAAAAGAATGTGTTCAGGAAGGAAGAAAGATATTTTCTATTTATAAGGCACGGAGTAGAGCAGTTACCTTGAGCAAGCCTAGGAGTATTGACAACTCCTCATTCCCTTTGAGATATTATTTGCCGCTATTTAAAGTACTTGTTCAACTCTCTTTATACTCTTAAAGAAAGATCTTAAATGCTTTAATTTTTGCATAAAATCTTAAACTATGTACATGTTTAGAAATATAACGATACAACTAATATTACAATTCTGTATAATTTTACACATATTCTGTCAATTCTTAATGTCTCAAAATGCATTGCTATAGCTGAAGCAGAAAGTTTCGAAGGCCATACTTCAACTAGCATTCTCACGCGTACAGAACCCAAACTTCCCTCATATTGCTGATTCATGAAACAAATGTTTTTACTCATGCGTTAATTAAGCAAAATTTCTCTCTATGGCGACTAGCAGTGAGGAAGTTAACAAACAGCGAAGATGAGGCAAGAAAGTGTTGTAAACCAAGATTAAAGCTCTGGATACATAGGCGTGACATGCAGTACTATTATATCTTAGACACACGTTTGAATTATAAATCCAGTTTCAAAACATCAACTAACATAATAGTAATAATAATACTAATTGGATTCCCTTTATCGATCCGTAAATCTGACATGTTAATGAACATATTTACCTATATACACCTGCATCCTCAGAAAATATAAAATACGATAATCGATAATGTCTGCTTAAAACTGTCGTTTTGTTGCATTAAATACGTTTTAACTGCTGTGACGTACCTTCAAGATCAACGGGTATCATTAAGCAAGCAGCATTCTCTTTACTTTTCGTACTTCTTATAACACTATAAACAAGCCTTCCCCTGGATCGGATGTCGAACTTGTGACCTCTTGAGAAATGGTCACGTGCATCGCTGGTTTAGATGGCGGCAACCGAATCGCAGTTCTACATTCCAGAGTGTTCGTTGAAGCGGTACGTTTTGTCACGTACGTGTTTTCATGGCAGCTTGCTAAGGCTCTGAAATGGGGCAGTGGGAATTTTTAAGCGAACTGCAAGCGACATTATTTTTGAATCTACTCTTTTTTATTGTCAATTTTAAAAACAAATTTAAGATAACACCTAGGTACTGAGTTTGTCAGTTGTTTTATGTCTGCACTATTTATTTATTTATATACTCAATGAACATATTTAACATAGACACACTAAAATGGATAAAAGCATAGCAAAGCATGAAGAACTTATTAATAAAACTAGCATAAAGTATTTAAAGTACATCATTGAAAAGCGTATCAATCATGTGACGACAAATCCATCGCTCGAGGGTAGGCATAGTAAATTAGAAATAAAAGACATGGAGTCGAAAAATAATAAATAAATAAAATAAACACCATAATATGAATATTATTCATGGTTTTTTCTAAGGTAACCTATAAGCAAACCAACTTTTTTCTTGTAGTATTGCATAAGTAGAAACAATCCATGACTTTAAGTAAGTTGATTTTGTTGATTTGGTTTATTTACGGATGCTCTTTAATATCTCAGGCCACCAGACTCCCATTCAATTCAGAGCGTGAAACGACCGATAAATTTTGCTCAGAGGCCTTTTCTTTCAGGCTTGAGATTCGTTTAAGTGCCGTAAATCTACGACACGGGACCCACACCTTTATTTCCCTTCCGAAGGAAGCCATAGTTAGGATTTTTTACGCCCGAAAAATGCATCGACCCTGGCCGGGATTGAATCCGCGATCTTGGGCCTAAGAAACAAATATGGTTACCACTAGATCACCAGAAACGAATCAGGGTGTAAGAAATAGTTTGTAATAAATAATAAAAGTTTCTATGTTAAATAATTTTTATTTATTTATTTTTTAATAAATGATCTTCACCAAAAATCTCCGAGGCATATTTATGCAATAATAAAATATTTTTCTTATTAGTGGGAAGTGGTGTTTTGAAAATGCTCTGCCACGTTTATACCAATAAATCATTTAATGTATTCTTTGACGTCTGTCGTGACAGGAGTACAGAAAATGTCAAAAGTTATTTTTATAGATTATTATGATGAAAATGCCTAGAATATTTTAAATGAAAATGTAAAGAAATATTCCTTAAGGAAGTTTGTGTGTAATTATTGCTCTAATTAAAATATGTCATTTTGATTCATTCAAAACAGTAATGTCAATTTGATAATAATGGCGTATTATTATTATTATTATTATTATTATTATTATATTGAAATGCTATTTTTTTCTAAATGTTGATACAATGTGTTTAGAAAGGATATTATTATAATTATTACTATTACTAATATTATTAGACTCAGATATGGTCTTCCTAAATATTAAATCAATATTCTTAGATTTTTTCAGACGTTTTCGTTGCTTCCTATGCATTTATATCATAAATAAGGTCTATGAAATAGCAGAGCAATGTGTGAGTGTGTGTGTGTGTGTGTGTGTGTGTGTGTGTGTGTGTGAGCTGCAAGCCGATGAAGTACATAAAACGTTAGTTTTGCTGAATAAAAAGTCTTTTGCATTTGTCCCAGTCACTTAGAAGCTGCCAATATAGACTTTAGTCAAAAGTGCTCCAAAATTGTGTTTAAATTGCTATGCATAAGCTTTTAAGTTTCGCAGTTAAACCATTTTCGGGTTCAAGATAATTATGTAAAATTAAACGAAACAATATGAAAATACTGCAAATTTAATCTTAATAACAGTATTAATTGTAGGCGTGATAAGAGTACAATACAAGTATTTTATAGTTGTATTACATTTGTATTAAAGCATTAAATGTTTGTATTTCTAAGAAACATTTTAAAACAAAACACTGAGCAGTTTTTAAAATCATGAATATGCATTTTATTTCATTTTGACTTTAAACTTGGCAGTGCAACATGCTGAATGGGGATGAAATTCACTTCTGTTATTTGTCTTGTTGCCATATAAAATACTATACCCCTTATATCTGGTAGTAATTGCTGCTTATGATGAAGTGTTGCATTCTGTATTTGCGCTAACATAGCGGTGCAAGTCAACATAGGATTTTAAACTTGACTCATGCATAATCTATGCACGTTTACAGGCAATAATAATACAAAATCGCTGCACATTCGCGTATATGTATATCAGAGAGTAACATCAATATATAATTACGTACATAGCGAAATTTCGCGTTAGCAAACAATTCACAACACATATATAAACAAGCAACATTAATGATTAGTGGTTATTTTTATATTTGGCACTTAATTTTAGATACGCGTAAAGAAAAAGCGTATTTTACAGCACATCATAACACAAAATAAAGCAGCGCAAATACGAAAACATAACCATGTGTCTGCCGTTTGGAGGAGAGAGAGGCACGTGGCAGTGTTTGTTAACTCACTTTGGAACTCTGCCGGCAATCGCAACTGACACTTCGATTAGGCGTTTCAGCGAGATAATCCGCTAAGTTTCTTCTCTATAGTCGACTTAATTGTCTGTTTTCTTTACGATCACTTTCACGAGCGGCAGCTTTAGTTGCCGAGCGTTTGTAGAAAGTGTTCGCACATATGATTATCTTTCTTTGACTATTTAAACTAAAGATTTATTTAGTACTTTCTACTAGCATAACAATACACTCTATGCATTCATGTTTATTTTGACAATTATTATTTTTAGGCGGATTATAAACAATTTAATTATCATCTTCACGCACAAGTTTGAATTAAAGTATAGATATTTATTTCTCTCTCTCCTTTCCTCGGATATACCCCACTAAGCATTAGCCCAATCACCTGTTGTACATGTGCAGTAACACCAACACATAAGTTTCAATGCAAGGACGCAACGCTTACCTTACATGCTTGCCAGTCATTTCATACGGAACACACTTCATAAACGCAATAAAAAGTATTGTAGATATACAAATAAAAAAACTACAGATGAATTCAAGAAACAAAATCCATTTTCTTTCGGAAATAAAAATAATAGCTTACGAACTGTTCGGAACGGGCGCACATACACACACACTCTCTCTCACACTCATGCACACATACACTCTCGCTTGATAAAGATAAAAGAGTAACAGAGACAGAACGATACAGTCTTCTGTCGACTGTCTACCGTGCCGCGTTTTCAGCTTCTATTCGCTAATCGCGCGACACTAGCTATGTTCTTCGGCCGCTAGATAGCAGCACGAGTTTCGGCGACAGGGGCGCTACGACAGGTCTTGCAAACTCATGCGAAATCGATAAAAATGCCAGAGGGTCCTCTTTTTTTCTTTTCTTTTTTTTTTACCTCACTCCCCCTCATTATTTTTTTCCCTCTACACGCCATTTTTTTAAAGGGAGTGCACCAGCTCCTATATACACCAACTCCAAATACGCCGCTTTTTACAGGCACCTTTTGCATTTCTGCAAAGTGTGAAGTTTTGAGTAGCAAACTTACGCGCGGCCGAAAGTTTGAAACGCCTGCGGTACTTCATGGCAATCCACGTGGGAAGTTGAAGTTCTTTATTATTATTATTATTATTATTATTATTATTATTATTATTATTATTATTATTATTATTATTATTATTATTATTATTATTATTATTATTATTATATTAATATAACAATACACTCAACCGCTGTTGGCGCCTCATTCTGCAGTCGAACTGTGAGCTTTAGATTGCTTGTAATCTTTGATTTCATCATTTTAAGGATTTTATAAATATTAAAAAATTGCTAACTAAATAAAATGTGTCCGTTATCTGAATTATTCAAAATTCAAGATGCAATTAAGTTAAAGATATATTTCAATCAAAGGCATATTGGTTGTAATGTGCAAAGACCGACTGGTTTTATGCTACCCTTTTCCTCTAAGCATATCCTTAAAACAAAACTGGTTTTCCATTACGTATGGCGAACATATATTAAGATCCCGCCAAGCTGTTTCTTTTTTATAAATGACACGATTTTTTTTTTTTTTTTTTTTTTTTTGTTTCTTCCACTATGAACTATGTAAAGTTATGCCCTAAGCATATTTTTCTATTAACAAGATTATTACAGTCTTACCTGTATAAAAAGATAAATGTCCAAAACTCGTGTCTTCCTGGTGGGAGATACAACTTACCTGAAAAAATAATAATAAAGTAACTATAAATTTAATCTCCAAAGATGTAAAATACGCACAAATATAAAATATATTGGAACTCACGCGCAATGGCTAAGAGGAAAGTTCAAATCAGCAAACCGGTTATTATGTTAATCAAAAGGAATAAAAATATATAAACAGCTCTAACTATAATTCTCGTTATAATTTGCAAAATAAGTTTAAAAAAATAGCATTAAAAGCAAGGAAATACATATTTGGTGACATTTTTATTATTTATTAAATTTTATTTCTATATTTTACTTTAAAATACCAATAAAATGAAGGATATTTTAATATATTGTTACGCATTGCTCCAACAATGAACACTGTTTAGAAAAATATTAACATTTCAACAGAATTTTCAAAAATTTAAGGTCTAGTATTTATGTTTTTAAAACTTCCGTTTTGCATTCGTTCTTTGCAATTGACCTTACAATAACTGGAAGTGTGGAAAGATAAAGCGTAAGCATAGTACTTACAATGTACTGGCAGTTCATTTCGAAATTTGGCCGTATTTCCTCTAATGAGTATGCTTTGAAATATACTTGAATTATTCGTGATATGAATGGAAATAATAAAAGTAATAATAATGTAATGATGATAGTTAAAAAAATTAAAAGTTTATATTGGAGCTAGAAATGACAACATTTAAGATTTGCATAAATTTAACAATGTAATAATATAGCCAAAACATAAAATGATACAGAGCGTCAGAAAATTACATTACAATAATTTCAGAAATTGTAGAGGGTTTTAGACAATAATTTGAGACAGGGAATCTATGGTCCATGGAAAAAAATAATAAACAATGGATTTATATGGTTTTAAACAAATTGAATTAAATGCTGATAAATCTATGTTAAAGCAAAGCGGGGTAAAAGTTTCCCTTAGAATGTTTTCAAACCGCTTCAAGATTATTAAAATTCATTATCAAGATATACTGTATAAAAAAAAACAAATTAAAATATCGGACTAATTAAATGGCAATAAGGCAATGAATAACGGTTAACTGATATATTGTGTTACTGTGTTGGTCTAGTGTTTATCGCTGCTGACCAGAATGTCTCGGGTGAAGTTCCCAGTATTTATTTAAGATCTTTTATAAATTAGAGGAGTCTGGAATGGGATCCACCCAGCCTCGTGAGGACAATTGGGAAGCTGCGTGATACAGACGTAGCAAACTCTTATCAAACTGCCACGTGATGGCGACCGGTGGGATATGGTGCACTTATCATATGCCCTTCTGCAATACTGCATTCTATAGTTGTCGCAAAACGGAGGTAGTTGACGCAGCCATCGCTGCGGCATGTTAAAAGCCTATAAAGTTGGGAAAAGGCCTCAAGAGGCTTGTTTAAGACCCCTGTACAGTCTCTAGAAGAATTGCTGTGTACTTCATTAACAACCTGTATAACATATACAAAACAGTTTCATTTATCAATAATGAGAAGAGGACGTTACTTATAAAACCTACAGACACAATTTAAAAAAAAGAACATAGAGAGGAGCAGAATATAATGAAATACGTGCCATATTTAATGTAAAATATACTAGCTTCTGATTTAAAGATTGTACTTCACTTTCAATGTAGATATTGTGCCATAAATGCAAAATGCTGCATTACTACAAAAATACCATTTAGGCAAGAACTCTCTAAACTCTGATTAACATCTCGACAATATATCACAATGAATTAAATTCATGCCTTTCTGTAAATGTTTAGATTCGGAATAGCTTCAGAGATATTGCAAAATACTCAATGTTTTGTAAATATGTAATCCGAAATAGCTAACGCTCATTTTGAAATTTATTTAAGAAACCTATGTTCATTTGTTTTACTACTTCTAAAGTTGGTGTAGTCATTTGTTCCCTGTTTCCCTTCCTTTTGCAAGTGAAACAGAACAATGGCTTATTAAAGGTATCACTTTTTAAAAGCTTCTTACACAAACTCAAGCGTTTATAAAACCGTTTCGAAATATTATTGTTAGAACATTTTATTTATTATAATGACATTCTAATGTTTTCCGCTAAAAGTGCGAGTTCTAAAAATGGTTCTAAACATAGTCTTGATTTATAAAATAAAAGGCCTGATATGCAGAAAGTAAACCGGACTGAGAAATCAAAGGAATGGTACGTGTAAAATATTGAAACAAGTATTAGGTAAGTTTCTCACAATAAACAGCATTACTATCATATGTAGTATCCTGGTAGCGCTTAACCAGCACTTGATATAACAATGTTATGTATGTGACATTCTAACCGCTATAATAAAACTAACTCTGCGTCAACTTTTTTACTAACATAAATTTTATACACGTAAGCGTTTAAGATGGGTTTGCGGTAAAAACTTTATGAACAATTTTTTCCAAATTACTACATTGAATTAGTCTACAAGTCTTAGGCGTTAAGTTCTCTTCGATTTTTTTCATAAAACCTAAAGTAATATGTCAAAGGAAGGGAACTTTCACCATACCAAAACACATAATATCTTGGAAAGGGGAAAGACCGTGACAAAATGGGTGCTAAAATTGGTGGAAAATTTTGAAAGGAAAGGAAAATGGAGTAAGCAAATTCAATTCGCTTGATGGGCGAATCAGCAAATGTAAATACAATGCTTTTATTTCTCTGTTCACTGGGTAAAAAAGAGCGAATTTTTGTTTACACTTTTCAAGTTTTAAATCATTAATATTTCTTTTGTTGACAAAGATCAGGTAGGCATAACTTATTTTAATGAATATTGTTTCGTTAAGAAGGGCAAACTCGTTAATTTTTAATGCGATAGTAAGTTCAATCTGTCGCTGACTTCCGATTATGTATTGAAAGTATTAATTTTTGTTTGTATTTATTTCACTAAAAACAGATTTCGATTTTAAAAACAATGATGTAGTGCATCATAGTCCTTTGCTTCCCAAAACTACTTAAGGTTATAAATTGAGGGCTTGCTTAAGTTATTAAATATAAATTCTCCTCCATTAGCTGATCCGTAGCGGGAGCGAGTGTTTGGTGTTTGTACTCGTACGTATATCTCCTACCTTAGGATTGGGATGAGCAAATGCAAAAGAGGGAGGAGAGAAAGAAAAAAGAAGAGCTAGGAGACAAAGGAGACCGTTACACTCAAAGCATCGTGAAGCTATGCAATTCTGCTTTGTTCAGTACTATACCGTTAGGTACATAATGTGATCACGTGGCAATTTCCATTATTGAAAGAATTTTTTTTTTATTCATGTTCACAGATATTCGTGAGCTTTTTAGACTGAAAAGTTTATAGTAAAAACATTTTAAGTCCATTGTCTTTAAGGAAGTTTGACTTATTAAGGAATGTGTATCAATACTCCAATATCATTTCAATGTGCACCGCCTTGATGTCATGCTTAAATTCATTATTAATTTATCTGACGCACATCTTTCTTAAATTTTAATATCTCATTGCATTAAAAATAACATTTAAGAGCAAGGTGTTAGAAAAAAAAAAGTCGTCTCCCTTGTTATGGTACTTTGCTTACACGACTAAATCCTAGGGATTTTGTTAATCAGTATGTCGTTTCCTTAAAGCAAAAGGTACTAGAATTAACATTGCATCTCTAAATAACTTAATTCGTTAAAAATGAAATACAGCAGGTATGTAAATAGGAAAATTAAATGCTTGCTAGGGAAAATGTTCAACTTTGAGTAAGGATTAATGCGAACATATATGTGTGTTTTAAAATGTTTTGGTCATCATCATCATCATCATCTACATGTACTAATCTCTAACCTGCAATTGTGAATGTAAATAAAGATGATCTAATTGAAACTAATACCAGCCAAACCTATACATGCATCGAACTAGGTGCCCATCGTTTTAACTATCGTTTCTTTACCCTCCATTATCCATCCCTCCATCTCTGGCTGCAATTAGGTCTCATATTTTACCGGCCTTCTCTTCCTTCAATTTTTCTTCTTCTCGTTCCCTATCTCTTCCTGTTTATTCTCCCCAGGCCTCACGACGTTGTAAGATGGGAGTCATCAATTACACACGAATGACACTTAGCCCCCCCCCCCCTCTAGCCAATCCCTCACACACACGCGGAGAACGCGCGAAAGAAAAAAAACTTCCTTGGTTGTTAGCTTTTTTTGCTGGCAAACATCCCATTCCTTCTTTTGCTCTGGAATGGGGGAAGTGAGAGGAATCAATGGACGACGGCAACTACTACAAGAAGGGAACAACAACAAACAACAGCAACAGCAGAAACAACTATCAGCTATTGAAGAAACACTGTAACTTGTTCTTTAATTAAAATGAATACTAAAAGCTCCTGCTATAAAGTATGTTTAGTAACTTAGACCACTTTACGCTTCACCCTCAAATGAGCAAATTATGAGTAGCATAAACTTATATCGCATTGCACAAAAAGAACCTAATCTACTTTACGGTCGGCTGAGTGAACGTCAGCTGAGCTAAGGCCTGCGCCACACTCGCACTGCGCTAAGTTCAGGTGGATTGGACTGGAAAGAATAGAGCCAATCTCAAGGGCTAGCGTTAGTGCCTACGCCCTCACGGGAAGAAGGGAGGGAAGGAAATTTGGGCGCCAGAGATAGTGATGCACTGACATTGACATCAATGTTTCCAGATGGCACATCCGCTGGTAGAGCCCACCCTAAGGAATTTCAGATTCTCAGAAATATTTCCAAAGCGCAAGCCACTACCAAACCGCGCACAGCACCAGTTCCTTTGCCTTTTGACTCTGCAACACGCCCAACGGAATAAAATGAGGAAACTGGAAGAGAGGAAAATTCGTGGAAAGAAAAGGCGCATGCCAGCATTCGCCCAATTAACCAGGGGAAGCCACGAAAAAAGCCCAAGGTTAGGATAGCTGGTCCCAAATATCTATAAATTGGTGCCAAACATTGCTGGGACGTTTAAAAAAAGACACACTTGTAATCACTTTCACTTAATTTGCTTTTGTTTGGTTGGTTGTGTTTTGATGTTTGCTGGGTGAAAAAATCACAAGAAAAGTGTATACGGTGAGTGAAACTGCAGATCTGCACTGCATCAGATGGGAATGCATTAGAAGCGCGAGAACTTTATCCCCGACAAACAATTGCCTCTTTATGTAGATATTCTGGGAGTTCTCCGGCAGTAGGTACCAAAATATGGAATCTTTTGCTTTCTTAGGCTGCTTCTGCTGGCCTATTGTTTAAGATATTCGTCAATCCTTGCAAGTTAACCCGTTGTCTTGGGTTCTGAGAGTATATCGTTTGTAACGACAAGAATACATCACCTGTTCTCCGTTTCATAAACAACTAGTCTACTAGCTATTAGCACAATTCTACCAATTCTAATAAAACCTGTTTCATGAACATTTAGTCCACAATTGTAGTATCATATAATTTTTTCACCAGTCACTTGTCTAAATTACTAGTGTAGTGATTGTGTCTGAAAGTCTAGAAGACTGTTTCGGGGATATTTATTACTCGGTGGATTGTTTGTTGATGGAATTTTGTGTAAGCAGTATATATTTCAAAACGTATATTCAAGTTATTGTGTCTACCCTTTCAAAAAGAATATCTAGTATTAAAAGCAAAGTGACAGTGCTACATTTAATTAATGAACTTGAAGGAGTTCTATTTGAGCAATTCTCCGACATGATTACGAAGAAAGAGAAAGCCGAAATGTGGAAACGCAAACTGTGAAAGCGTTGGGGTTAATTGTATTGGAGAAAGATTACTCACTTTGGCCAAACATCAAGAAAGCTACAATAGTAAGTGTTTTTATTTTAGATTCATATTTGCCATTCACCTACAAATAATGGCATAAGTAGCTCAGTTTCTACGGTACTTTTTCATGTAAAAATATACAATTCAAGATGTATGGAAATGGATGATGAATTTGATTTTGCATAAATAACCCTTAATGTGTCGAATTTAATTGGTAAAATCAATGTCTAACCTAAAATATGTACACTAGTATGTATATTTAACATTCGATAGTGCATCTAGTTAACAATGCGCAATATTACAGACCAAATGTTTCTTGAAACAAAATACTCATACAACAAAATCGCACGATGATAATAGCAGTCTGCCACACTAGTAACTAGTACTTTATGCTAATAAGTTCTAGAAACTCACACTTGTAAAACAACAAGTAGGGAATACCTAGCATGGATACTAGTTTTAGTAGATCAGGAAAACTTTTACCCTGGTAAAACAGGATACAGATGGATCATTCTTAACATTATTCAGAACAAGATGCAGTTTCTAAGGAAACGAATCCCTTAAGTTGTCTCTCTACGCATTTAGTTATCATTACAGTTTATGCAGTATTGACATAGTAAGAGATATTGGTAACAAGAGCTGCGTACACGTTTTCAATACAGTAATTCGTTCGATAAAATCATGTGAAGGCGTAGTTGATATTAGTATCATTTAATGCACTTTTAAATTAATTTTTATTTTTTCGATGACTGCTGCCTCGGCTTCAAAATAAATGATTCCACGGAAATCCATTGTAACTGTGGGATACACTCTCTTTATAGGCAAGACTCGTGAAATTATGTATAATGTTCGCAATGTTTAATATATACAATTGTTGATTCATTTAGCATCGCTAATAATGTATCAGAAAGTTTGGTAGCAAAAGCAATGAAAGAAGGCAGGAATTCTATCAAAACAAGGGACGTTTAGATTTTTCTACACCTAAAGGAAAATGGAGCAAAAGAAAGAAAATAATAGATAGGTTAACTTACACAGAGTCACACAAGGAAGTTAATTCATGAATTTTAATACGTTAGGAAGTCCCTACCATCAGCAATCCACTTAAAGATAGAGGAAATTAGGACTCAAGTGGAGGAAGTGCTACTCAAGCAATCAGTTTCCAGTCCTCCCTAGCCTTCCGCCAGTTTTATTACTAAGTATAGATTGGTTATCACAGTGTGTAGCAGTCAATCCCTCATTGAACATCATGCCCGAGCCCACGGCAGGAAACATGAGTACAGCGTTTTTCCGTCTATCTGGTAACATTGTAAAAGAGGCACAAAACTGTGGGCTTGAGGAACAAGTCCTTCGTGACGTAGGGCGAATATAAGAAAAGTTGCATAAAGGAAAAAAGTGTCAAATGACTATTTTGACCATTCTGCACGAAAGCCTTCTTTACCGGCAAGGAATTTCGACCACGAAGAAAATTTTTTTCAGTGCATTCTACAGAAGTGTACTGTGTTCATGTATGTATTAGCACTTACCTTGTTCACTGATGAGGTTGGACTTTTAGGTGATTGTATCTTCAGTTATCACAATAATTACATCGCCACGGGTGGCCGAGGTCGTTAAGGCGCGGACTTGTGAGGGGGAGGTCTGGGGTTTGGATCCCGCCAGGAGCGTCCTCCCTGAATGAGGTTTTTTTCCAGGTTTTCTTCAGTCCTCATAAATGGCAAATGCTAAACTTAGGTCTGGAACGATTCCTTCCTTAAAAATACATCCTTTCCCAATGTTTTATTTCATCTCATGTATCATCAGTGTCCATTGCCTGTGGTGCCTCTGTAGCAAAAACGGGCGTTAAACACCATTCATTCATTACAATAATTCCAAAACTCTAGTGAAATACGATTGGACAAACATCAACAGAAATTCAATGTAAACGTTTGGGTTAGAATCGTTTATAATCACCTTTTTGGTTCCAATTTCTACTTTCAGAGTCTGACCGGAGACTGTGGCCTGCACTTTTCAGAAATGAGCTGTTTTGTTTAATTATAGGTGTACCATTGGACGAATGTGGTTTAAGTGCAGGCTTGCGTTCCAGCTCACTTTAATCATATAGTTTGTCATTGTTTGTGTGATTATTTTACGCAAATGTGGTATGGTCGAGGGGGAGGGGGTCTTTGAATGGGATAGATTGACAGATGTGAATCCATGGATTTCTTTCTGAGGAGACACTTAAAGTCCTAAATTTATGTGACTCCTTTACCTGATGGTGACGTTCTGAGAGAGCATGTCCAAGGTGGATCTGAGCAATCACGAAACACTGCAGCAGTTCAACAGAGTATGCCAAACATTGGCTCAAGGGATGCATGTATTTTGATGGCGTATTATTAGCAACCAATAAAATCGTGTAGCTCTGAAACAAATACTTTCAAATGCATATTTACATTTTCTTAAAAAATTGCTGTTAGGCACATGTTACTAAATAATTTGACATGCGTTTGCCTACAAGGAAAGCAGAGGTTTACTGCTATAGAGTTAGGCAATATTTAAAACGACGAAGTTTCATCATCTACATACTGAAAAGTTTGTCTTTCTATTTCATATATCTGATAATATTTAACGAATAAAAAAGTATTCGCAAAAAATTCCATTAATGCTTTTAATAACCTCGCTAATCATTGAGTTAGAAAGCTAGAATATTTTATTTAATGCCTTCAAAATTAAATAAATAATAATTGATCATATAATTTAATAACAACGGTGCTAATTAAATTCAAACAAGTTTCAACTTCATAGAAAAGATTTAATGATGTCATATTTCGGCTGACGTAGTATGAACCTTCTAACACGCAAAAATAACGTCGGGATACAGGACGGAAAAAAAAGAGACATATTTTTCATTTCTTTTATATCATTTGTATTTCCATTGCCGTAGAAATTTAACAATGGTTATAATATGCTCCTTTTTTGTTTTCATTATTTCAGTGCGTGGTACTTGAAAAACATTCCCAGTCTGAAAATATTTTCAAGGCTCAGCTACATCAGGAGACTGTAAAGAGAAATAATTTGCTCTTATAATGAAGATCTACAACGCTGTTGCTAAAGCATCACAATATGTCTTTTCTATCGATAATTCAAAGACGACAGAGAAGAGGTTCAAAGTATACAGTAACATTGTACTTTCTGATGAATTAGATCATGGCAACATAACAAAAGTATCTCTCAAATTCATCCGTTCTATCAGTATTGTTGAAAACATTGTTCTTTGAGGAAAAGTGCTGCGGCTTTAAATCTGATGACTAAGTTTATCTAGATAGGGAAATTCTTACTCGTCCAATTGCCTCTCATTTTTGGAGGAGTTCTACAAAATGAAGTACATTTGGAGCAATGGGTAAATTATTCAACAAGAATAAGACAAATTATTACTAAATAAGGCTCTGAATTACAAAACACTGGAGTATATACAAAACTCGTATGAAACCTATAAAATAACTAACTGGTATTTTTCCATCTTAGTGATGTAGAGAAGAGGTTTATTGTATACACTGACACCTCCTCAAATTAATAGTTATAGCTTTATTAGCATGCGTTTTACATTCTGATCATTTTACCAATATCAGCAAAACTGTTTACACAGAGCAATTTTGCTTTAAAGAATACAAATATAGATTTTAGGATAGGTTGGCATTGCATGAACACTTTTATAATTTAAACATTTAATGTGGAAATATAATCTACACAGCCAACAAAAAAGTAACAAAACAACTGCTGTGTAAGAAAAATTAGGGTGTAAGACTGATGCAACAAGATTCTATATGGCCCCAGCTGACCTGACCACCAAGTGGGATTGAAAATTGCCCTCCTGGTCATTTGCCGGCTTTAAATTACACACAAAGCTTTCCTTCGTCCCTTTAATAGATTATACTAAAAGCTCTGTGCCGAAACATAACGAGCACGCTGCAGTAGGAATCTAGTAGTACGATAAATAAGCAGGAACGCACGCAGAGGTTTTACTCCTGAACCAATGTTAAGTTCAACAACGTTAGTGTCCTCTTCTGTAAATTACAAGGTCTTGATTCAGTTTTATGGCAACAAAATGAAAATAGAGAACAGCCTGCTACAAAATATTTAGTGAGAAAACAGGTTCGAAGTTCATAACTTCTTTGCCAGGTGCAACTAAATTGGTAATATTTTCCTGCTTTCTTTCTCCTTCTGCCATCAATAGCATCGCTACACACAAGCATAGAATCTACCGCTGTGACGCCTAGCATGTTCTGCTTGACAACTATGTGCTCGAGTTCAACCCTATTTGATTTTTAATAGTGTTTAACGATCGTCTACACTGCTGAAGAATGAGGACTGAGAAAAACCTCAGTTTGCGATGACGGTCCGGGCGGGAATCGAACAGACCTTCCGCTCATGACCTCAACCAATGTGTCAGTACCCCCGTTTGGGAAATACTGCCTCTGTAAGGTTATTATTCCAAAGTTTTTCCTTAAACTGAAAAAGTAATAATGAGATAACTTTCGCCATCAGGGACTCCGAATTCATTTGCGCCATTTTATTCATTTTATTCACTCTCTCATAAGAACTGGCTATTAAACGCTTAGAAACCGAGCGACAAGGCTCTAAACTCGCATTCCAGAGGTCCCGGGTTCAATTATCGTTGGGCTGTCCATCCTGACCTTGGGTTTTTCATGGTTTTGCCTGGTCACTTAGGCAAATGCGGGGTGGATATTTATTTTCCACTAATTTTTCACTCTCCCTTTCCTTTCATTCCATAGCGTCAGTTAAGGGGTTGGAAGTATCAGGCGAGGCGGGCTGGTGCTTTGTGGTGTGGCGGTGACTTGCGCTTAGGTAAAGTTCCTGTCCTAGCGTCTGAAGGGATCTGCATGGTGCCTCCTCGGGGATTTAGGCTATCTTGTAGGCCCGGTGAAGGCTTTCGAGTCTGGGACTGATCATCTGTGAAAACCCTGCCTATGTTCATGTATCGCTTCCTTGGATTCCTGGCCGCCCTTGCATCCTCTACACTATCCCTTCCTCTCTGAGGTGCCCACTCGAGGGTATATATACAATTGGCCCTTCTAGCGAGTTGGATGCGAGATCTTATCCTATTTCAAACGCGTATAAAAATTAATAAATAAAATCATATAAACACACATGGGTATCATCATTCTTGTTTTATGTTAAATAATAGATAATGCTAATAGTAAAATGTTACATTATACTCTCATAAATTAAATCAATTTAAACCATAGCAAACGAATTTTAATGAGTACAGTTGAACATTTTATACAATCCAAAGATAAATATAGATATGGTTTTGAATAAGTATGTACATAAACAGCAATAAATGATGAAACCTCAACAAAAACATAAAGAATACAAGATGTGACCATAGAAATAGTAATGTAAACTACATAATGGCAGTTTATACCATGGAATCATCCAGTCCTCAGCACATGAAATCAGACAGTAGAAATAACAGCGGATTTATTCTGACGAATGACATTACTAACACCTCTAAAACTTGTAGTAACAGAAATGAAATAAACAGATATTAACGGACACGCAAACAGCTCAAACAAACTGATTCTTCAAATAATAATCACAGACATCGTATATTCCAGTGCAAGGCATACAACACATAAATATTATATGTAGTACATTTCCATCAGCACTCCCATTCCACCCATTTCCCTGCGTTGACTCTTTTACAAAGGCGAAAGTGGCAGGCGAGGTGGGTTGGTGGTTTGTGCGCTGTGGCGGTGACTTGCGAATTTATCTTGAGCGGAAGCAACTCTTCTGAGGGACTCGAGTTCCTTGGGGGGCTTTAGCTCTGCTTATCTGGAAACATTTTAGGGATCCCTATTTATATATTTGCCTCACCATCCCTGGATCCTGGCTGCATTCACTTTATCCCTTCCTTCCGGAGCTGTCCTAGTTGGGAACTAAGCACAAACGGCCAGTTCTTGAAAACAACTGAAGAACCGAAAATTCCTTCTACCAAATCAATCCATCAGTTTCGAGCATTAAACACTAGAATATGCAGTGAGAGTGCTTCAGAGTAAAAAAACGTCAACATGGAATAACATTCCATGCAATGCCTGTAACATTCCCAGGAAATAAGTAGAACGCGATGATTATTGAAAAACCATATGCTTCCTTAGTGCGCTTCGTACGGGGAAATAGTACATACTTTCAAGTAAATAATAGACATATAGGTGAATACACAGAAAAGGGTTGTATTAATACAAAGATATCAATACATTTTTATTCTAATTCAGAAAAATATATTTTTGCCTTAGCAGTGACAGACTTGATCACGAGCATTATGACCATTCCCCACTATCTCCCTCCACCACTAGTGTAATAGTACAGTAATGATTAACTTTGTTTGAACTGAAAACACAGAATTAGAATGAATAGTCCAAATGTCTGCCTAAATAAAGATAAATAATAAGAGGAAACACAGGAAAAGAAGAAACAAGTAAAATAAATAACGAAATAAAGTAAAAGACAAGGAGAGAAAATGATAAAAGATAAAAAGAAAAAAATAAAAGAAAGGAAAGCGTTTCCTTTCCGCCCCCTCTTTTCCTATTTTCAATTACAAAGAAGGTCGGAGCAGCATTTTTTTCGCAAGTTTAGAGAAGTCATCTTAATTATTTTTTCCCCTTCATCATTTTGCATTTATGAAGTTAATTAATTAGCTATATAGCATTTGAGTTTCAATGAATCAGGTACTAACCTATCCTCTTTTGGGGAAATGCCTGCAACCTCCAAGCTTAATATCAAACATTAAATGCATATCTTATATCTACATTTGCATACGAAAATTTTATTTTTATTTATAAGTCTAAAATTTCTCGTTTCCATTTCATGAGGTTTATCATATGGGGAATATGATTTATTTCATCGTTCAGACTGAACTATATACGTTACAAATTCAATTAAACTAGTTTTAAGTTCATGTAACACAAAACTATGCATGTATAAAGATTGCAATTTTAAAGAAGTGTTTTCATGTTAATTTCCCTGGCAATGTTCAATAAAATTGTAACTCTTCTGTAGACGATCAGGGAACACGATAATAAATTAAGAGCTAGAGCCTCTACTGGGTGCCAACAAATATTCCTATTTCTAATTTTCTGCACTGTATTTCTGATACACCGTCATAGAGCGTGTTTCTGCATTCTTACCACTATATCACGGCAATGGATATTTTTAAGAGTTGTGTGTGCTCTTCTAACCGAAAGTTATGAGGATGTGGTACATTAATAAATACGTGAGTACATTTCAATGCAACGCATTTTATCCTGACAACGTTAAAAAAATAATCAATGTATGTGCCATTTGATACAGCATAAATAAGTATATTTAAAATAGGAATAATATATATTGCAACGCACATATGATTCAGTTAGAGCGTGCTAAGGAGGCGCGAGTCCAATGGGATTCTTGTGCTAAACCTCTGCGCTGGAGCGATGTGCTATGTATGCCGTCTACCACTAGAAAAAAAGATTGAGAATGCGTGGAGAGATGCAATATTATTAAAATATTAAACTATTAAAGAGAACATAACTAATATTAAAAACATGTCTAAACTAATTATATACTTCATGAACACCTTCCGAGACATATTAAAATGCTAATTTAATTACTTTACATTTAGTATGAAATTATGAATAAAATATGCCTCCCTAAAACAAAAGTTAACATGAAAAACAGTAAATTCTTTCATTTAAAGTGATAGAATTCTCGCTACGGTGTGCATAATCTTGTTTTACAGAGGCAGAGGATGCCCTTGCGTCAATAGTTCAAGAAAACTAGGCTCTATTTAACGTTTTCGATTGGAGGATTAAGACTGCCACTCTCGTCTCTTTTTAACTCCGTGCAAATCGATCATATGTACATCACAATATATAATATTCGAGTTTTAAACATATTGCAATATGTCGAACGATACAAATAATATTTAGGTTCCTTTGTGAGAGAATAATTAATAACAAAATAAGAATATTATAAGGCATTGAATGAAATTACACCGATATAAGTAAATGTGAGCCAATCGCGTTTATTTTATTTATTTATTTTTTTGCATTGGTATAGTAAATTTTAAACCAAAGCTAGTCTCGTAAACAGTACTTAAAATAGAATTAGAATGTATTCTACCGTGAATAAGAAGTTATTCTGGTGACAAAAGTTGTACTGCTCCTCCAGTAGAACTCAATGTGTTCAGTATTTCTCGTTATAAATGGTTTTAAACACATGTTATTGTATAAAAACAACCAATATATGGAAAATGATTCTAATGTCAATGCTTATAAATGAGTGTTATGCTTATAAATGGTAATTCAATTACTAATATATGTTTCTATTTCATTAATTACTCTTGTAAAGGTTCATCTAGAAGCCACTCCGCATTCATTGTATATCCTAGATTTCACTAGGGAAGTGAATATGGGTGGCAGCACAGCGTTTAGGCACTGTGTTCACTTAACCACCAAGGCAATCACACAATCCAAAGTCGAAACTTTAGCAACGGTGGGGGATTACCTGCTAAAAACCAGTTTCGAAGGAAATGTAGGAATACCAATTTTCTCCTGTACGGTGCACATCTCTTGAGTGAAGAACTTGTCGATGACCCTTTAGATGTACGTTCATACAATGAGTGAAACATATTAGTATATGGTATGATTGCATCCTGTGATTAGCACCCTTTGTATTGTCTTTCACATATTACTGATCAAGCAGATTGTGGATTCATTCAGTGCAGTGTGCTATTTGCTTTAACCTAAAATTATACCTAAGAAAAAGCATTTCACAGACAAAGAAAGGTTTCATTTGCAGAATTTTGTATTCAAATTCATATCACTCAAAAAAGAAAGAAAAGTGTGAAAATATTTGCTTCAAATTCATGGCCAATAAATCTGAAAATACTAAAATAAATTATTTATAGTGTTTATTACATAGCTATATACTATTTCTTTCCTCCGCGAAGCTGTGGCTTCCCGTCATTTACAGAGTAGTTGAAATAATATTTGTAATTTTAGAATCAGTAACTCAGTAATTAAATGCAAGTATATTGTGCATTTTCTTTCAGTGGAGGAACTTTAATGAAATAACTCGTATTTATAGTTATGTTTGTATAGTGTTTAAAAGCGTTTATAATGTGTAATTTTTGGTCATATTTAAGAAATAACATGTAGTAATATATAGCAAGTTAAGAAAAATATTACATATTTCTCCGAACACAGAATGACTTGGCAAAAAGTCAGATAATGCAAGGTAATCCCTTCTGGTATACAGCTAGGGTTGTAAATGCCTCTGCCTCAGGCAAGACTCCGGCCTGTTTGCTGACAAAGTTGCAGGATCCGAGTAAAAGATTCATTGACAGTAGTAACGTATAAAATCTATTTAAATTCATCTTATTGACGAATAGCGGAACATTTAGCCTGACCAAAATTGTCCAGCGAATAGAAATAAAATTCAGTGAGGTAAGCACTGACCTATGAGTGACTTTAACAAAAAATTGGCGGGAGTTTTTCACGCCGTTGCTCTAGCATAGTTTTGTACTGTGTACAAAAGGGATAGATTTTGTCCAAAAGTCGCGCAGTCCCAGAATTTTCCGGGCCCAGATACGTGTGGCTGCCGTCGCCGGAGATCAGCGGAAGAGCGACCTAAGTACCAAGTACCAAGCCGAAACTGGTACTTGGTACCAAGCTTGAGTATCAGTCACCGCGTTAATTGCCGATACAGTATCATTGAGCTGCATTAAGAATTCTGTTAAATTTACAATCTCTTCGCACTCGGCACTATTTGGTTAACGCAATAAACTTACGTGTTTGCCAAGATTACTTTACCTGTGGTTCGACGTGAGTTTACCTGAATATTCATGTTAAAGAGAATAAACGATATCAGCATCTAAACAACAAAGCATTATTTATCCTCATCTTTTGCATTCACTCAGTCCAACTGGCTTACAGCCGCCCAAATCCAGCGAAACGCTCTCGAGAGAGTCTCATCGAAGAGTGGAGTGATCTGCAGCAGCCGTGGTGAAACCTGCAATCAGCGGACTTAAATTATTTATCGCAGCAACCTTACAGCCCAACCCCGTTCCCCACCAATAAATGCCGTTTCATCCGTCTTTCCCTCCTTCGTGCTCTTTCCTCTTTCTTCCCTTCTTTTTTCCATCTATCCCCCCCCCCCCCAAATGCATAGTTAAAAAAACCGCGGTAAAATTTAAATTCTGCCAGAAGGTAGTACTTTGTAGTTCACTTGTTCATAAACCCGTGGGCACAAGTGCAGAACTGAATCCTCAGGTATTTAAATAGAGAACTGTAGAATCTGATTGACAGTGATACATTTTTGGCTATTTCTGAAACTTCATAAATAATACAGCAGATTGCTAGGAGACTCACACGGTAAAAAACCGCACAAACCAAATGCAAAAACAAACACGTAAATAAAATTAGCGATCAGTCAAATTTTCACGTTGTAAAAGTTTAAAGTTATGCCAATACAAATCACTGTAAATACTAAACTGAAAAGAGGAATTTGCATAGAATCTCAGAGCAATGACCATCAAGAAGAGATATTGGTAAGCTTTATTAGTCACATTTTATGTAATTAATGGCACCACAACAATCCGTTAAAGAAAACTCTTCTTGAATTGCTGCTTATCATAAACGTCTAAATTTTCCTCTGAGCCCAACATTTGCGGGTTCTAACAGGGCCAAAACCGATAAACATTTTAGGACGTAAAAGTCTCATGTGCAAGTCAGGGGTGGTTTATGATACATTACAGAACGCCATACCTAAAAAAGAGATCGCTGGATAATATCGGCTGTTTCGCCTTAGTACCTTAGTTTCCAATCAGATGCTTTTGGAGACGATGGACTTACCACCTGTTCCTCTGCCTTCTATTGGTAAATATGCGTACTTGAGAAATTCTTCTTGGGAGGCGCCCATGTTCTGAGACAGAACGCAGAGGCTATACGTCTAAGGAATGTTACATATCCCTAATTCACCGTTTTTCTTTGCGCAGCATAAATCTAACATGTTCCACGAAGCTGTTATCATTTTTTCGTTTGTAAATAAGAGGCACATATGAATTGGAAAACCGAGCGGGGTAGTTCAGGAGGTAACGCATGAGACTTACATTCAGCAGATTCCGGGTTCAATTCCCGCTGGGCCGGCCACCCTGGCCTTGATATTTTTCGTGGTTTATCTTGGGATGGATATTTACATTTCACGAATTTTTCGCGCTCTCCCCCCATTTCACATCGTTTCATTCAGTTGGTTCTGTTAAATGACCGAAAGTGTACCTGGCCCAAAGGGACTGGCGCATTGTGATGGTGTCAGTCCTGGTGGTGTAGTGGTTACCATACTTGCCTCCTAAACCCAAGATCGCGGGTTCGAACCCGGCCAGGACCGATGGATTTTTTCGGGGCGTAAAAATCCTAAGTATGACTTCCTTCGGAAGGGAAGTAAATCCGTGGGTCCCGTGTCGTACATTTACGGCACGAAAAAGAACCTCAAGCCTGAAAGAGAGGCCTCTGAGAAAAAATTGTCGGCCATTTCACGCCCTGAGTTGAATGGGACGCTGATGACCAGATCTGTTAAAGAGCGTCCATAAATAAATAAATCAAACAAATCAATTGTGATGGTGGCTTGCGCATTGGAAATATGTCTTTCCGAGTGTCTGGAATGGAAACGGACTTTCCGGGGGGCTCATTAGAACTCGGGGATGGGATCCGCTAGCATCGGGCGTTTTATCAGGAAATATCTGCGTCCGCGCAGTCACCGCCATCCTGTCCACCTGGTGTCGCCCTCGCTTATCATCCCTTCCTCCAAGAGATGCCCTCCTTGAGTACGTAGGCACAAAGGGCCAGCCGTGAGAAAGGCTCAAGTACCAAAAGTAATATAAGTACTATTGATTTATAAGAGTTGACTATGAATGCGGCCTTTAGTTACACCATTTTCATTTTCGCATTGCAAGCTTTTGCAACATGACAGCAGAAAAGTATGCGTTTGTAGATGTAAGAAACCTTTCAGACGCTTAGGTCTAAATTATAACATAACTGTCAATCCTGTTTGCAATTTGGTTCAAAACTCACGTTGCTAAACCAGCTTGCTTTATTAGACTATTTAGTTTTTCTTTTTGTTAGATTCATGTATATATATATATATATATATATATATATATATATCTGTGTGTTATACATGTACATACACTTTGTACTTATTCCACATACAAGTAAAAATAATGAATTATTTAAGTTTCTTTTCTTTCTTTCTCAAGCTTCTTTTGCTAACCCGTTGTCACACTATTGTTTTATGTTAAAACAGTTTCATCGTTAAAATGCGCCTGAAATCATAAATTGCTGTGGCTTTTAATACCTGATTCAACATGTTAATATAGCCTGGATGCAGAAAAAAGCGATTGAAATTATTTTTCTCGCAAAATTGACTAATTAATGAGCTGCAAATAACTGATACATATTTGTTACTATTATTCTCTACATTGGTTTTGGCAATGTACACATTTTGTATTGCTCATGTTCGTGTTTAAACAGATATATAGGAAACTGTAAAAATAACGTAAATTCATTCTCTTTAAATGAGGATGGGGAATTTACTGGCTGGTACTGTGGGAAAGAACTGGCGGATACAAGGAAGGGGAGAATGAAAACTGGGAGAAAAAGGGAGCTAAACAGACGTAACATTAACGACATGTCACAAGGGGAAAGAAAAGACTAGGGCTAAATATGAACGAGATGCAAAGAAAATGTGAAAAGAAAATGATAGAAGAGGCCCACACGTTCTATCTGCTCACTCCCCATTTGCTTTTAATGCATAAGGAATCATTTAGCACGTTCCCTTTACATAATACGAATGTTAATTGTAATCCATTTGCTTTGAAGGAGCAAAAAATTATTATTTCATATTTTCCATACCAAAGTAATTATGCATTTCAAACGACTACCAGCTTAGACTTCCAAATAGTTAATATCTTCTGTCTCTTTTGAGCTCTTGCTTTCATGTGCTCTCAAAAATGTATAAAATGCATGATTAAAGATACTGATATAATTTGCTCAATTAAAATGTGATAAACGCACACATATTAGGTTAAGACAAAATTTAATAATGATGCTTTTGGTTTAACTTAGTATTACCAAAGAGAGAAAGTCTATAGATAGTGTTCTCACTGTATATTTGATGAGATAGAAAAAAATGCAATCGAATTTTTATTTTACTTTTATTTTAAATATTATACAGTTAAAATCCATCACAATAGTAGCACTTTTTATAATCTTTCTTTATTTTCGCTTAGAGTGAAATGGTCTTATCGCGATATCTGTAGATTATGAGCTTAAATACTGTAGGAGCAGTTTGCAGGAATAAATGTAATAAATTAATGTGGCGCAAATGAACTCGGAGTCCTTGATATGTTAAAGCTATCTGCTGGCATTCACCTTCTTAGGACAAAGAAAAACTTCGAGAATTTGACCTGATCGGTAATTAGACTCAGGACATCTACTACTACTAGGCCACGCAAGTGGTCAATAACGGTTTATTTTAATCAGTTTTTGTAATATTTGAATTAGTTTTTATTTGGGCAGAATAGTATTTATAGGGGAAGTTTAACAAAAATGAGGGAATATAAAGCTAAGAACTCGTATTAATAAACATATAAAATTTTATTTGGGCAGAATAGCATTTATAGAGGAAGTTTAACAAAAATGAGGGAATATAAAGCTAAGAACTTGTATTAATAAACATATCAAAAATTTTGAGTAAGGATATTTCATTCTATTTATTAACAGGAATAAATTTCATTATAATATTTTATCAGATAGCTGAGAATTGTGAAGGTTTCATAAGCAATGTGTACAATTTTTGTAATAACTTTCCCCTATTAGAAACCAATGTAAGAGTTGCGAACAGTGCATAAATTTATTTAACAAGTAAGATCAACGCCCATTTTTTGCTTGGCATCAAACGTGATGGACACTGATCATACATGAGATGAAGTGATAAACTGCAAAGGAAATGTTGGGAAGGAAGCATTGCAGGACTATGAAAGGGCAGTTTGCCATTAATGACGACGGCGGAAGACGTAGAAAAAAAATCTGTCAAGGACAAAGGTTCTGGCGGATTCGAACTGCAGACATCCCGTTCATCTTAGCAACATCGCCTTTCATGTTGTTAAACTATGAAGTTTTCCTTTCCGTGTACTTTATGGGCTGCATAATTTGATGCTAAAATGGATTTGGGTATTTTATAAAATAATGTTTGCCGTTATATAAATTAGGGAAATGTATGTATCTCAGTAGACTTGTCATAAAATTGCGTATCACAAAAGCAGAGACACAATTTTTGTCACATATTTTAAATTACTTTTATTCTATTTTATTTATTTATCTTTGTTATGCTAAAGTATATGCAAAAAGTACTCGATGGATACTATTAATAGACACCTTAATTAAATATATTTAACAAGAAGTGTCTTGTACTATAATTATTACATCTTTACATTAATTCGTTTTAATGCAAGACAGAAAAACCCCTATAAAAGAGCTCGTGAAAAATATTTAATGAATCATAGCATAAGCAAGACATGTCACTCAACTGGCGTTCATGCTCTATAATTGCGATTTTGTCTGTGCAGAATGAAAATATTGGAACAATGAATCACTCAGAAATTTCCTCATTATTTATTTCTGAATATTATTTAAAGAGAAAACTTGATATTACATTAATCAACGCTAATTCATTCCAGTTGCAATAAAATGCGGAACATCGACTTTCCGTAGTAATTTGAAGTATTGATGAGGAAGCGCAAGTAAAAATACGAATGACCAGAATTAGGCATTATTTTGTTATATGCAGCTCATTATATCAAATTATAATGACCGATGCAGTGACAGTGGACTACATCTGTTGATAAACATCGCTCAAGGTAAGCCGGCCTACATGAGTCCGAACTGGCTGGTTTATCGAATTGCTACGTTGGCCTTGAGGATCACGCCACTCATTCAATGTCTTATGAAAGGTGAAAGAAATGATACATATGGCTATATTAGAATAAAGTGTGCTAAGAATGCTAAGTGGGCCTAATTATGCTGTATCAGAATGTTTATTTGCGTTTCAATGTGCGCTGGAGCTGTCAAAAGATAAATTGAAAAAAAATCTCAACAAATTGAGTTTCAAGTCAACGCAATTCACAAATTATTTAATATTCACCACTTTCAACGAACTAAAAGACAACATGAGTAAAGACAATAAGCTTAATACTGAAAGTTGGTTTTTCGTAAACTGAAGAAAGAAAAATTTATGTAACACTGAGGACTTATAGATAATAAAATTACAGAGGAAATTTCGTTAATTTTATTATATGAGCATTTTAAGGAAAACATCTCTATATTGAGTATAGGTTTGTCTAAGGTATACGCAATTTATAAAATTCAAGCATTATGTTATCTAAATGATATCACTGCTCTAGTTTAATTTTTAAAAATATCAGTGTTTTATGGTGTTTTTTTACAAAAAATGAAAAAAATTCGCATGAAAAAATATCTAAAATAAAGAATCGTTAACATATATAGAAACGATGGATGCTTATAAGGCTACAAAAATACATTTATTTACATACACATACTAGAACGAAGAAATGCGAAGTATGGCTAAAAACGGTGAGCTGCTTAGTTTTAAACCGAAGTAGACTATGAAAAATACACTTTGGAGACTGAACAATGTACTATGCTAATTATTATTATTATTATTATTATTATTATTATTATTATTATTATTATTTTGCTTTTTACACGATTTGTTACGTCGTCCTCTACCTGTATTTCATTTTTGTTGCAGAATACACGTAAATACATATAAGTTATGAAAATAAATCTTTTTATATGAGAAAAAGGACATTTTGGTTTCGTCTGTGAAACAATAACATTATTAAATAAATAAACAAAACAATTAGGAGCTAAAAAAATGAACTGTTTCAATATACGGTGAGTATATACGGATTCACATATTTGTGAATAAACACGGGCATAAATGTGTGCATTTTTTGTATTAGTGGTAACTGGATTTCCGTATTATTACATTGAGAAAGAACTTGGTGGAGAACGAATTCCTTGAACGCAAAAGGTGTTGTTCCTTTGACTGCTGTTGCCGCTACAGCTGTAAAAGATTGAATTAATACTGAGGTTCAGTGACTAAGAATGTATTTTTCTAACGCAACACTATTTCGAGACAAAGTCATGTACAGTGTCGTGCATGATTTTCTGTTAAATTCGCAAAAAAAAAAAAAAAAAAAAAAAAAAAAAAAAATCTAGATTTCACTTGAAAAGTTGGTAAAGAAATTCCATGGTCCAGGGTTCGTATAGACAGTGGCGTGCTCCATCGGGTTACTACGAACATGGAGAAACATGTGGGTAAATGAATTGGATTGCAGGCACCATTCCAACACGTCCTGTATTCAAAATATGTATAGTATCTAATTTTGCATTGTGTGGTATGCCTTTTTTAACTGGATTTTATTCAAAGGATTTAGTTTTGGAAGTTGTTTCTTTAAGAAATTTAAATATATTTATATATTTTTTGTTTTTTTTTTCAACAGGATTAACTGTGTGTTATACTTTCCGTATGTTTTATTATGTGTTTTGAGGAGATTTTAATTTATTGTCTTTTTGTATGTATGTATGTATGTATGTATGTATGTATGTATGTATGTATGTATGTATGTATGTATGTATGTATGTATGTATGTATGTATGTATGTATGTATGTAAGTATGTATGTATGTATGTATGTGTATGTGTGTATGTGTGTATGTGTGTATGTGTGTATGTATGTGTGTATGTGTGTATGTGTGTATGTATGTATGTATGTATGTATGTGTGTATGTGTGTATGTGTGTATGTATGTATGTGTGTGTATGTGTGTATGTGTGTATGTATGTGTGTGTGTATGTGTGTATGTGTGTATGTATGTATGTATGTATGTATGTATGTGTGTATGTATGTATGTATGTGTGTATGTGTGTATGTATGTGTGTATGTGTGTATGTATGTATGTATGTATGTATGTATGTGTGTGTATGTATGTATGTATGTATGTATGTATGTAAGTGTGTATGTGTGTATGTATGTATATGTGTATGTGTGTATGTATGTATATGTGTATGTGTGTATGTATGTGTGTATGTATGTATGTTCTATGATAAGTTCTCTTCTAAACAGGTCGCATTGTATTTGGCAACAAAGAGTTTAGAGTTATATCCTCACCGGTATCTATTACTAACCAAAGACCATGTCACAGAACTATCCGTTTTGGTTATAATCGCATTAATTATCTGTACATTTGCGTTCTCAGCTAATCTCAATTGCCAGATCAATACTTCCATATGATCCTATACTGCTAATTGAGGCTTCTAAGTTATGTTACTATTTGCACAATGGACATCTTCAGAAAATACCATTGCCAGAATGAAATAGAAGTTGGAGTACATTTAAAATCTATTAGTATTTTATAACTTTAAGGAATTATGGCATGTTGTTCGTTCGTTATCAGAATTGTTTTATATATCATATATCGTGCAACAACCAGCACATCACTATTCCGGCTGACCTAACAGCTCGATTGGTGTGACATTCACTAACGCATTTGTCGACAACTTTGCTGATTTGCACTTGTTTTCGTTCGATGGGATGCAATTTAACTGTAACTTGGCAGTCAAGAGCAGGTTCTGGAAGCTATAAACTGGAGCGCTTTAGTTATATTTAATAAATCATAATTTTGAAAAGGCAGTCATTTTTAGTTAATTCATTAAAATCGAGTACGGGCCACACCGCCTGTTGTAGTATCGCTATCTTTCTGTTAAAATAGAATATTAACAGCCAAGATTATTACAATTTGAATATCTTTCTGTTGAGTAATGTGCATTCGCCCCCTAGTAGCTTGAGAATATGCAATGCCAGTGCCCTGTAATACTTATTGCAAGCTTTCAAGAAAGCCGTTTCTGTCCCCAAACTTGGACGTATTGAGATATCTCCATTGTGTAATCTTAACAAAGCCAAGATCCAACAGCTGAATCATGATAAATATTTATGTTATTCGTTTTACTACTGAGAGTAGAAATTCAAGAAAAGAAGAAATTACGAAGTAGTCTACAAAATGGAGATGTGAAATGAGATTCGTAAAGTGTGGATTTATACATGCTTTATTCATTAATG
Source organism: Metallyticus violacea (assembly GCA_030762175.1). Lineage (NCBI taxonomy): Eukaryota > Metazoa > Arthropoda > Insecta > Mantodea > Metallyticidae > Metallyticus > Metallyticus violacea. Next base: position 90,781,345 of record CM060833.1, on the reverse strand, counting down.
TTGATAACTAACCACTCTTCACGAGTCACGGTAATACAGTCTTAATAATTCTAAGAAGATGCCGCACTTGACTCTTTATTGTCCCCATTCAACGGAAATATCCCTTCCGTATTTGAAATGAAACGTTTCACAGATTTAGTGCACATGTGTCTTGCAAGTTGTCAAGAGTCCCGTGCGTTTAAATGCGTCGATTAATTAGAACAGCGTTTTATTCCTGTGTTTTCTGTAAATTTGTTGAAAGATAGATGCAACACTTACTTCGATTACTTCAATTTATGTTAGCGGCTTCATTCAATGGCACCGATAAATTCTATTATCTGGTCCAGCTATTTCGTTTAATTTATTCAGGTAGCAGGTGTTCCCTTTAAATTCGCGTATGTTAAAGCTAACTTTTCGCTAATCAAGTAAGTCTCCCTTTTTAAATCGTAGTCTGGGATTGGCCAATTTATGTTACACCTACGTATATCTGGTCTGTTATATAGCCAACTGGACGACGCCATTAATGCTCTAATGAATGATAGCAAACAAAAGCAAAATGTGCCCAAAGATGGATAACCAGGGAATTCAGCAGTCATTTCTTGCAACAAATGTTGACACTTACACATTGCAGGAGTACAAGCAAAAATAATTATAAATAACAATATTGTTATAGAGTTAAATAGTATTAATAAATAAATCTACAGAAGAACAATATATACAGCAGAAAAAGGTAACTTGAAAATACACTTGCTATAAGAAATCAGTTTAAAACCGTAGGTGTTAACCTTAATTTACAAACATGTTGCTAAGGAAAGCTCGTGTCTTTTAGAATTATCCTTGTATATATTTTTTCCGTAAATACTTTATAGTTCAGTGTGCATATTCTTGCATTTAAAACATGAACAGATTTCTACTATCATTCCGTTTTACACAATAAATGTGCCGATAAATAATAATCTCTAAAACGTGGCTATCACTTTCTTGTTTCTCCTGATTTCAGAAATTAAAGTTCAGTGGGAGTGCTAAGTAGAAACGATTAACTAAGTGCGTAAGGAATACATCCCAGTCTAGGGTTCTGACCAACACAAGCGTAAGCTGCTGAAATATTTCGCTACACTGCTAACCTACATGTTTTATTATTTAATAGTTTCGTATAAATCCAAGATGTATGCAATTGGAGCATGATCAGCGTGGCATAAGTGAATTACTTCCGGAAACTCACATTACTCAGGGACGTTTCTAAAATAAAGTATTATTCAAATCATATCACAAGTATTTATAATCAATTTCGGTCGGTGATTTGCAGCAATAAAATAGCATCGAAGAAATCAGTTTGAAGAATACTCATCCGAAATGTTACAAATGCCTTAAAGCAGTGAGGAAGAATTAAATAAGTTTATCTATAAAATTTCTCTTTACGTGAACTCAAGTGGCCATGCTCTTTGCAGCATGTAGTTGGCGACTTATTCATCGTGTATAGGTGAATTGGAGCAAACCTTCGGTTAATAATGATGTATAGATGTTCGTGCGTGTATGAACATAGGTGAACAAGGTATTCCGATTAATTGCTGTGATAGCTTAAATTAATGATCCGCATTCTCCCGCTAGTGCCATGCAACATTAATGCCTTAAATTCTAGTAAAGATACTGAATAATAAGGTCCTAGGTAGGATTAATGATGAAAAGGTTTATGAACCGATTTTCACGGGAGAAGAATAAAACGTGTTAACGCAATGTTCTAAAATATATTAAACAAGTTTCTATATATTAATAATTTAATAACCACACTTATTCAAGAACTAATTATAGGTTCAAGTATAAAAACGAGAAGGTTACATTAAAATGATGATTTTAGTCAGTAAGATCATCAAAACATTTTACTTTATATCAGTTTTGTTAAACAAATTGAAATACAGATAAAATAGAACTTACATAAATTTTTCCAAAGAACACAAAAATATAATATAAAAATACTCCAGTCTTAATGCTTCAAAATAATGAAACCCTTTGAATATTAAAAAACAAAACAAAAAAAAAACCCTTTGCAAGAAAATTATACCAAATAAGACCAAATACAATTATACAATGAATTTATCTCCAACACTTGATACATATAATAATAATAATAATAATAATAATAATAATAATAACACAGCAACTTAGAAAGTATATTAATTAAATCATCTCAGGATTTTTACCCAAAAGCCAAAAAGAAAGATTTCCTTAATCACTTTCACCAAATCATTGCCCGAAATTAAAGGAATAAGCAAAAATAATTGTCCATAGATACAAGCGTAATGAAAAGAAGGCGTATTTGTTTAGCTCTTTTCAAAACGATACAAAAAATATAAAATAATGTCGAAATTTACAATAATATCAGAATGAATTCCACAACTTTGTCCAAAATGAAAGAATTCTTCATGGATTAAAAACAATTATAACAAAAGAACTCCATAATTCCCCTATTTTACAAAAATAATTTCTTTAAGCAACAAATACCTGGGTCACTTGTGGTAAATGCAGGAGTTAACCATCGCCCTTCCCCCCCAAAATATTTTAGAGGTAAAGAATACCAAGGAAATGCCCTCTACAGGCAGCCGACGACCAATTCAGTTATGTTCCGGAACCAAGTTTGGAAGGCAATTAAAATAGCCCCACTACAATTAAAAACAAATACCGTTACATGCTCCAACCGCTGTGTGGCAATTACAGGTTTTGAAGGAAATTCCAAGAAAATAGGCGAAATACAAGGAAGGAAAAAAATAAGATGGGAAGGGAATGTATATTATGTAGCGTTACATATAAATATAATGCCACAAATAAAAATGAAAAAAAAAATAAGATCAATTTATGGAATTATATTATGAGAGTTAAACTCTATGTCTGTGAAGTCTATATTTTCAGCTTCAATATCATTGTTGTCAAATGATTTAAAGTATTAAATTGGGGTTAGTGTTTTCATTAAGTATAAAATTGGTGGAGAACTACTATTGCTCCAAGAACAGTTATAAATATAGAATATAATGTTCAAAAGTGTATTAATATAAAATTTCTAATGAGGCATAATTAACAATTGCTTGAGGCAAGGGAATTCAATCAACCTATTGATATACGGTTATTAATAAATGGGAAAACAGTTCGTAATGTTGATGCTAATTTGTTAATAATAATGTAATAATAAAAAAACTACAAATATTAATTTTGGAAACCGAAGATAGGATTTTTATGTTCTTTGAATTTTTAAAAGTTTTCTTAATAATGACTAGCCGACATTTTAAATACTAGCTTACTCATATGATTGGAAACATCTAAATACAAGCAAGTTATATTTATTTTTTAATGAAGTACTTTTCTCGACAAATACTTAATCACAAAGCAGAGCGTGATACCGTTCACATCCAAATTATTTGATGAGCATGTGAAATAAATTCTAGCATAATTTACTATAGAGTCCAAATAATGTTAAAGGAAAACCTATGGGTTCTTACAATCCTATTTACGTACATTTAAAGTAAAATACAAGGCGTTAATTTCCCTCAAGGCTAACCCATTTATTTATTTAATTTCTTATCATAACATATTATATGAGAAGGTTCACGTTCTTAGAAAAACGCAATGCTTCAATGTATAAATTTCGTCAATGCAAAGTTGCATGTTACTTTTTGAAAGTCTTTGGTAGTAAATAGTACTAAAATAAAATGGTTGTTCAAACAAAAAATCGAATTTAATAGCAGAACATATTTGATTACAATAATTACTCACACATTCGCAAAATACAATCATTTACTCTTTAGCTTTTGAACCTAAAAGTAGTCCTCTCTTAATTACGGTGCGGTCCCATCAGCCAGCCAGCAAATTTCCCTACATCCACAAGGAGGTTCGTTAAACTACACTGATATATATATATATATATATATATATATATATATATATATATATAGAGCACAAGCAAGGGAATACCTTCCAATATACAAAAAGTTAATTTTTGGCCAGCGTTCACAGGTGAATACGACCCGCGCAGAGTCAAGTTCACCCCAATCCCTGCTCTGTCTAAGAACAAGATTCCGCATTTCTACTCGCACGACTTTCACCAATAATAGTCTATATATAATATTAGTTATATTTCATGAGGCGCAATAACCTGTGAATATACAATGGGAGTAGTTTAAAATTTGCGCAACTTAGATCAACCGACCAGTGGATCTACCCCGCTCTAATCACTGAGATTCATCATGCGGCATGCGCGATGCCATTCTCTTTTCCAATCAGTTGCAAGCGGAACTTAGTCCGGCAGTTGTATTGTGCAATCAAGAGTGAAGCAGTGTTGTGTAACGCTGAGATATTCATTGCCTCGTTGTATGTTCATCTTCAAAGCATACATCAGCTACAGAAAGTCGAGTGAGAGAATGAGACAGATATTTAGGCCTAGCTTTCCTGGCAGCCCGATTACAACATGAAAAACATTGAAGTAAGTACATAAGCTTAATGAAACAGGTTCTGTGACTGACGGAAAAAAATAGTCAAAAACTTTATGTGCTGCCTGAAGAAAAATTTGATGAAATAAAGCCGTCCTCGTTCCCCAGCTCTTACGTTTTGTGGTTTTTATCTTTGGGGGGTATTGAAAAATAGAATATATTCAACTAACTCTCATACAATGGAGGAATTTACTGGTGGAAAACTGATGCGTGTTCATGGTGATTTTCTAAGAAGATGTGAATTACGTGTAAGGGAAAATTGGTAACTTTTCCACCACTTACTGTAAGGAAGGTGAATATCAAATTCTGTTATACCGTATAGTATATTGTACCTAAGTTTCAAAATGGTGAGGCGTTGAGCACCTCGAGTCTACGCAAGAAACATCAACGGCAACGGGAGGTCTAACTACCGACTGGCTGAACTATATCCGTACTTTTAAACTGCAATCACTTTAATAGAAGCTGTTCAAAGTGGTGTTCGTTTACAGTAAAGCATTTCTGACGTAATTTAACACAATTTATCCTCACACAACAGCTCTGCTTTCGTAATTCTTGTCATTTTTATCCTGATATTAAGTGCCTCTAGAGTAAGGAAGTTATTCCTGTAGATTTTTAATTTTTTTCTCTTCTAGTAAAAATATTTCAATACAATACACTACAGTAACATTTACTTCACTAACACACGATAATTAATAAAAGTGGTATACCAATAGCATATAATTGAATATGATAGTACAAACACTTTAGTTACACTGCCCTCTTAACCGCAAATTGAGTTATATACATTTATTGACAAAACAATAACGGCTCCCCGCAATTGCGGGTAGCCACAATGGACAAAGCATAGAAATTCTTAAAAATATGTTTAGAATCAAAAAAAAAAAAACCATAAAAAATGAGGACGAATGCAAGTTAAGAAACAGAGAAAACAATGTGTATAAAAGGAAATCTTCGGTACCGAAGTAAAAATAAAGAGGCATGTAGAGCAGCTCTCACGATCTCTTTAATCTTCATTTTATATAAATTAAAACCTTTTTCAGATGGTGAAAAAGCGCAGAGGATGAAGTCAATGACTTCTATGTTCTGAAGTTTATGTTTTCTTAAAAGTGTGATATCGGGTGTTATCCGCGCTTTCTTGATTCATTTCTTCAGGTAGGGTCTTGTGTTTTTTTCCAAATCTAATGGTAGGATCTATTATATAAGATCTATTGTTGTTTGATGGGATAAAACTAGAACTGGCGCTTGCACTTGTAACAGCTGCCTCAGTTCGGAAAAATTGCAGAATGAGTAGGTATTTCAAAACTGATAAACTACTTTTTAAAGGAATCATAGAAAATAAGATAAAACTTTACAAAAAAATTCTTCTCAGATAAAATAAATATCTAATTGAAAAAATTAATTTAACGTTATTCGATATCATTTCTTTATCAGATATAATACATATGACACATCATTACATTAACAATTTTACTGGTGATGGAATCGAGAGGAAGAGCTACCTTGTCAATGGCTACTGTAACGGAGGTCAATACATGGAATTCCTTGATAGATCTCTCTCTTTTCCCTAAGAGCTGTCACGTATATTTAGGATGAAATAAATCGGAAGGGATCTAAAAACACATAGTTGTCGAATCTTTGATTAATCAAATCTTTGATATATCAAATTTTATACTTCCTAACTCCCGACTATATTTTTGTCTCTGTACCTCGGACAGAAGTAATGAAAGATCATCTTTGTGAGACACGTCGGTCCTGGTGGTGTAATGGTAAACATACTTGCCTTCTAAACCCAAGGTTGCGGGTTCGAAACCGACCAGAATCGATGGATTTTTTCGGGCGTAAAAGTTATAAGTATGGCTTCCTTCGGAAGGGAAGTAAAGCTGTGGGTCCCGTGTCGTACATTTACGGCACGATAAAGAACCTCAAGCCTGAAAAAAGAGGCCTCTGAGCAAACATTTTCGGCCGTTTCACGCCCTGAATAGAATAGGACGCTGATGACCTGAGATGTTAAAGAGCGTCCTTAAATAAACAAATTTGTGAGACACAGCGATCTAAAATTAATTTAATAACACTGCTAATAATGCACTTTTTTCGATTGTTGTATATACTGTATACTTTTATTGAAAGTATATGCACATTTAGTAATTTTGATAAGCAATAACAACACAACGCGTTAAAACAATGGAATAAAAAGTATAATTTTAATGCAAAAATAATTTAGTTTAAATCTGATTTATACAGATTCGTTTTGTGTGCATTTGGTGTAATATCAAAAGATTAAATGCAGAAGTAATTTAGTTTAAAGTTGATTTATACAAAATAGTACTGTGTACATTTGGTGTAATGTCAAAATACTGTTCATTAAAATTATAAAAACCACAATACCGGATTCTAAGGAGTTCAAATCTTCCTATAATCGCAAGAAATCAATGATATGTCTAAAAACGTACAACTAAAATATGGGAATAAATGAAAATCTCCTGTTCTAATCATTCGGTGTCTCTGTAGACAGGAGTCCGCGTCAACTCTGGAAAATGATTTCGTTCACGATCTAAAATTATAAAGATGTATTTTACTTTTTTCCACATACTCGTACATTTCTTTACACTCAACACAAACACATTTTAACTTGTTTTCGCGCAACTGAGTTCGAATTCGCCGAGACCGGAATATTGGGAAGAAACGCTATTGCGAATTCCTGTAAGATAAAGAAGTTATCTCCACATGCTCCATAAATCAGATATTATGTATCTGCTCCTTCCAGCACATCACGTCACCATTGAACTTTATCTACTCCTCGAAGCCAACCTCAAATCCATCAATGGCAAATTCCAACCAGGTGCTGTAGATTATCTGCAATTCTTTGTATGACTTTCCTTATCTAATTAGCTGTTTCTGATAAGAATGGGTGAAAGTAACCTAAACATACACAGAGAAGACAATTTGCAACAGCTGACATATATTGCAACAGTGGTTCTATATCTCCTACACACCTCCGAGTATTGTAATCAAGATTTTTAAACATGTGCTTATGATATTTTTATATATTATGGAGTCCAAGAACCCACGTTAACCTTTCATTATAAAAATCAAACCGCATCGTAACGAAATACATTCATTTGCATTTGTGCAGGTAATGCTATTGCGTCACCCAACCATTAAAGGAAGCGCTTCTCGACAAAGCGAGCAAAGGAACAAAGAAGTTTGAAGAGCTAAAGAGCCTAGTAAACATAAATAACACAATCTCGTCAAAAGCCGAGAGCTTGAAATGCTAGAACTGATTAATGTGATTTGCCTGAGTCTCATGCAAGTATCAAGCCGGAGTGCAAACAACAGTCTTATGTTCTAAATGTAGTTTTCATTTCTGATACACACATTCAGAAGCTGATAGTGAAAATGCCTTTTTCGTGAATTCTGATAAATTTAGTATAAATATGTTCAAAAGCTGATCCAAAAATCATGGTCGATATATGAACTTTGCAAAATATAAATATTGTACAAAAATTCGTATATGTGAATGCCAGGTAAAATATAAGTACAGGGCTTTTCAAAAGAGATAAATTAAATTGCTCATATTTAATTAATCTTCTATTCAGTCTTAAAAATTCTGACACAGTCTTATTACGCAAGAAATGGAATTCTTTGAAAATCATTAGCCATTGCCATACCTTCATGCTAAGTGCTGTATGCGTTCACCATTTTGTTCTTATACAAATAAGCAACAACTCATCTTCAATGCTGTATATAGCAGCTCTGAGTTCGCGTTCTTGAATACATGCCAGAGTGTCCAACTCATCAGTTGTCGTAGATTTGCTCAGTTATATATCTTCATAATTGGATTAATATCTGGCGATCTCTGGAAATAATTCAAATTTCATGGCAAACTCTTAAATAAAACTTGGACATGAAACCACCCAAAGGCTGCTGAAAAAACTGGTTTCACTTTCGTAATAACATTGAATATGCCCAATATGAGTTTACAGAGGTAATACTATTTCTTTCCACAAATACGTAGAAAGCAATAAAACACTTCACGTACATTGAAATTCTGTATTTCGTCCACAAAAATCAGAAATACATAAATTCGATTAGAATGAGATGCAAAAAATCTCATTTGTAGTGTAATAAGGCATTACCAAAATATTTTAACAGTGTGTGGAAAATGTAAGTAATAGTACGAATTAAAGTTATTTACTTTTGAAAAACCCTCATACATAAAAGTTTCCAAATTGGCTCAATACCCTATTTATCATTAAATAAGATATTAAAATCCAAAATACCCCAATATAAGCTCTGAATGTTTAGAAACTTGATAGCAACAATTGTGTAATTCTTCTTCAGAGGTTTTGGTAGAATGTTGACTTTTTTCTCCATGCCTCTCATAATTTCTCGACTATTAAGAAATTCATTTTCAGGTGTATTGATATTGGATCACTAGATGTTTTATATTGTGACTGCACCTTATTTTGCAAATTATCTGCATTGTTTAACTTCCAGATACTCTCCAGTATGATTTTAACGAAAATCTTAACTGCTTAATATTGCTAAGTGTGCCTTAAAATCTAAATGTTTAGTTTGCACAAACTTGAAATTGAAAGTTATGTAAAACTTAGTAAAAACGAAGCAATAGACAAAAAGACCAACAGAATAAAAGAGGGGCTTTCTTCTTCTCATGTGGCGCTACAGCCCGTGGTGAGCCATGGTCTGCAATAGCATCCTCTACCTCCGTCTTATGACTTCATAGATAGAGGGCAGTATTGCAGGGGGCATGTGATCAGCATGCCGGCAACAGCAGGTCCCCTATTACGCGGCTTTCGTCATCGAAGAATGCCAGCCCCCTCTCTATCGGGTAGCTTCCCCATTGTCCTCACGAGGCTGGGTAGACCCCGTTCCAGACCTCCCTAACTTAGAAAAATTCCTTGGCAGGGACTCGAACTCAGGCCTCCCAACCAGCAATCAGCAACGCTAACCCCTAGATCAAGGAGGTGGTCAAAATAGGGGATCTTAAAGCAACAAAATTGTTTGAAATTGTAGCCGAAAAAATTGACATAAGTGATTCAAACTAAATATATGCCATTAAAATATTCTTTAAGCATATGTTTGAAAAAAATAATAAACATTCAAGTCAGCGGAAGCTAGATTCTGTTAAAATTTGCAACGTGTTATTCATTCCAAATGTATCAGCTTTATTCATAGTTACATGGCATTCTAAATCTGCTAAAAATCTAAGATTCCAAGTTTCTCAATGAGCTAGTAATATACAAACCCATTTTATTCCATCTTGACTAAAATTACCTGGAGCTAATTAACTAAAATAACTTCCGACAGTGAATCGTTTGTAGGAGACCAAGGGAAACTGCCTTTTCCTTTACTTAAAACATTATAATTTTATTGCTTGTTCAAACAATGCATGTTTGGTAGCAACTGATTGATATGTAGCAAAGCAGCAACCATTTTTTAAAAGTTGAAACGAAATCAGAATAAAAGAGAGGCCTATTTCATTTATTACAAGTGGCACAAAAATTTAAGTATAGTTTTGTGGAGTTACAGCAAAAACCATTGTTCATATTTCTCAGAGCACAATACGCAAAATAGAAATTTCTTCGAAAATTCGCTCTTCAGAATGGAAAATGTTCTTTAAAAGATACGGTGAGTAAGAGTGATTTTGTTTGCTGTTTAGCTTTGATTTATGTACATAGACAATGTAAATGTATCTACTGAAATAAAAACACAAAAAGAAATATAATAAAAGGAATTTGGTCTACGCTATATACTGACGGAATATGATGCAAAATTAGTATGATAGAACATTTTTATACAGTGAAGTCGAGGGTCGGCTCAAATTGTTTATATAAGGCGGCGCTCCAGTACTTTGGCCTTGTGAAATGCAGGCTTGACGCGATATGGAAGAAGAAGACCAATAAATGAGCATCTCACCTTAATTGCTAAAAACTAAAGCACAAGCTAAAAGCTTGTGTAGCTGTTGAAGTCGACATGCTAAGAAGAATCCAAGCACACATGAGGGACAAGTGTGGTGTAAATACAAAATGGACACACTGTTTGGATTCGTATTCATGGAATAATTATTTGATGTACAATACATTTATATGACATGTGTGTGTGTGTGTGTGTGTGTGTGTGTGTGTGCTTCTATCTTATTTCAAAATGGTCTCCATCCATTTACAAGTATTGATTCTAAAAACATTTAAGTTTTTTTTTGTTTTTTCAATACAGAATGCATAGAAAAACGAGCGATTTTGTCAATGCTTGATTACACGGTTTGTGATGCAATAGGAGTTTACTCGGAAATATCGGGTGTCATTGTGATTGCTTTTTTTCAAAAGAAGGAGCATTCCTTATTTTTGAGAGAATATCTCTATAGATGAATGGGCAGAGATTCTGTCGAATCCGTCACCACGTTCATTTTTTTGTTTGGGGAATGTAACAAATCATAAAACCAATGAGATTTACAGAGTAGTGTCTGCAGCAATTTTAGGCGACATGCTTTCTGACTGCATACGAACGTGGGAAACAGTTTTTGAAATAATGGCGGCCATATTGTATTTTAAAATATATATATATATATATATATATATATATATATACAAGGTGAATCAACTCATTTTGTGAGCAACCCTTCATTTTATACACGACGCTAAAATTCAGGTATGCAACGTGCGCACATATACATTGACTCCCCTTATCATCTCGTCAACCAGTAGATTAGGCTACGATGCGAGCTCTGCTAACGCAAATTAACGTCATTTGTCTTTGTAGCTTAATTGAAATGTACAATACACTATTTAGATTTGTACATTAAAAAGTTTCTCAGAAAACGTATTACTTGTCTTTTGTCTTTAACTAACTAGTGATGTAAATAAGCATTGCTCTATGTTCTGCTTCACAGGGAACATCACTGTACTATAACAGTCCATTAGGTGGGACTAGATACGACAGCGTAGCTGTGTTCGGACGTAACAATTAAATTGCCGGGATTGCATATGTTCTCAATCCTCAGGATGAGTATAATCATACGATATAAGTACACACTAAGTATACAGCGGGGTTATTAATGTTATGGGCAGCAGATTACGGATGTGTACTAGGAAAAGTTAGTCATCAAGGCCGTATAACGTATGTGCAGGTAGCACTTTTAGTTTGCTTAAGGAAGGCTTTGTGAGAGAGTGGTGGTGTGTTCGTGTGTTATTGGGTGCTTTCATTGTGTGCAAAGTGTGTATTAATTGTTCATTAGTTAAGCCACTACATAAGTATAATGTTGAAGAACGGTTTTTATATATGAAAACGAATTCTTCCAGAGAAGTAGTAAGACGATTTGCAAGAAAAAATTCTGGCAATCGCGTTCCAGACGGAGAAACGTTTCTCTAAAGGACAAGAACCGTCTTGTTCTTAGGGCAGAAAAGTTAGATCAAATACAGGAATTTCCTAATCACATACCGGCAGTCTATTGCTGCCGAGGGGCATCCTTTTCAACATTTCTTATAATTTAGGTTAGTGCTTAATTATTATCATTTTAAATACAGTATCGTTTTATGTTTTTTGTACAAATAGAAAAACTAAAATAAATTATTAACTAAGCGCTGCTACTCTATCTTCCTTTTTCCAGCTGCGGTGGTTGAAGTTCCCGCGGTCAGGTGGCCTCTAATTCAAATAACCTCGCTGTAAATTCATGTAAATTTTATTTACGACAAACCATTAGTCAATAAAAATCGATCGTCACTTTATGTGCACGTGTATATGTAGTAAAAGTACTATTGGACCCAGATTTTTTGATTTTTATATAGATTGAATATTGACATTGACCACAAACAAATAATCATAAGATCGTGATACGCGATTCTAAATCTACACACGCCTCTAAATATTGCTAGTTGTACCCTATTGTGTATATATGAATTAGATGCATGTAAAATAAGAACATGTATCATGAGTCGTGGCTATAGCTATAAATAGCTTATTGCATATGGTTTAAGTTTTAACGTTGTTCTTCAAATTTTCTGACCTTCATTATGACTCTTGAAGCATTCTATTTTATTTATTGATTAATAAAATGTCAGTTTTCATGGAGTATATTATATAATCACCGAAGGACTCCAGTGTTTCTCTATATCAGTTTTTAAACAATTGCATATAAGAATCGCAAGCTGCAATTGCGACCTGTCTGGCTACTATGCTGTCTGCAGTATACTGGTCAGACGAGCATTAGTTGTTACCAAGGCAACGCTTCATACGCTGCATGATCAAAAGCATGTCCGATTTTTTTTACTCGACTCTTGCACATACACACTTTTTTCCTGACCCTACCTCCCCCTCCTGCTCCCACTAGTTTAATTTCGGGTTCCCGGAGCTGTTGGTAATGTCCCTGCACATTGTAGTCTAGCAAAGGCAGACAACGTAAAGATTTTTGCTATAAGCTTCTCTTCTCTTCCGCTGCATCTCTCTTTTTCCCTCGTTAGTTTGCTTTTTTACCCCTTTTTTAGCTTTTAGCGTTTAATATATTTTTAATATATGAAAACGAGCTTCTACAGTTACAGAAGGGGGTTTATGGAGGGGTAGGTGAAAGAAGTGAAGTCCACTCTAGGTCTTAAAAAAAGTAGGAAGGATATCTTTTTACATCCCAGCTTTGCAGAACTCCGAAGGATCTCTTTAGCAGCGCGAAACAAAGGCGAGGGCTAAAGCAACCTACCCAACAAAGTCCAGCCTTAATAATAAAGCAGCAGCATCATATTTGAAAGAACAACAACAGATCAGTTTTCCCACACTCTCTTATGTAGGAAAAACAAGAGTCATTCACAAATTGTAAAGTGACCAAATGGGCAAATTTTTCCGAAAGCTATAGTTACTTTCTAATAACTCTTCGCCATATTTAGTGACTAGCATGGTCCGATCACACGGCGGTTTTCGCAAGCGTAGCAACAATGCCATTCATTGGCCACTTACTTAGTTTAAGCAGAAAGATGCGTAACATCCTTTCATATGCTTTTTGGCATACGTTTAGCCTTTTCCCTATCAGCTGAGTTCCCGTTGAGAAATACCCATTTCACTGATATAAAATATATTCATATATCAGTACATATTAATTATTATAAGTCTTTCCCCACTCATGGCACTCCACACGCCACTTTCTCGTCTTGAAGAGGCATACCCCATGAATAGACCCCAGCGGCTGCATATAAGGCTAGAGTGCACAACTTTACTACTGCTGTGTATAGATATCAATCATATAGAATCTTAATGACTACAATTAATATATGTACGTGTTAGAGTATGCATTGTAGAAAGAGAGAGAGTTTACTTTGTCCTGGTTTGCGTGGCAGCATACGCTTTGATTAAAGTCTGGAATCTGCTGGATGAAGTCTTTACTTGGAATGTAAGATTTATACACCGTGGGACAGCTACGTCATGGGGATAGCTCTGATGTAAGTGGCTCCACGTTGATGTGCGCCGACTTTGCGGGGGTATGAATGGATGTTGTTTGTAAATAGCCTCGACTGGTGTATATTCTTGTAGTTGTTGTTTATTCGTTGTTTTCGTTCTCAAAACAACAAACTGTCATGGTAATAGCGCTAATTAAATAAACGGAACTAAGAAGAGGTGAAGCATATAGTTCGACGTTACTTCTAAAATTAATTTATTTCACGTGACTTTCCTTAAAACATTGGTGCTTTACCGTCGAAAGTGTCGAATCGTTTTAGCACATTTATTCAACAGTGTATAGGCTATTAGACTGTTTGTCGCGACATAGCGAAATATTAAGAGTACGGCACCGAAGACTAAAAAGAGTGGAGAATGAAGAACAGCACCCAATCTTGTCCTTATGCACCAGATTCAAATACGAATCGTTGAAGCAAGCAACACGCACGAAACACATAACATATGTCTATAATTAAAAATGCATGCTCTGCTTTTAAATTTTCCTGTTTCCTCATCTGATTAGTTCGCCCACAGGAGTTTAAAAATCTATCTTACATACGTTACTTCAAACTTTAATAGTTTCCAGCTATATTGGCTCAACTGCCTCCAACGACATTTAAAGAACTCCACATACCCACACATAAAAAGAGTCTTTCCCCAGGCCAAAATATTTGGTTTTAAAGGTCCAGAGGACAATGGTTAATGTCCTTGGCTCGTTTCACCCTAACACAAAAGTTCACACGCTTGCAAGGTTTTACGACTTCCACCTATTTCCAACGCTATTGCGGACAAAACACCGATTTGTACCATTCTACAAGATGTTAAGATGTACGACACATGAATATACATTATAAAGGAAAAAATATGCATGACGTAAGATTATTAAAAATTATAGTAATCATGGTAAGGGAAAACATAGAAATTATAATAATATTATGGGAGAAATCATAGAAACAGTTTCAACTATTCACTTTATTTTCTTCAATTAAAACACAACGAAGTAAAGCCACTACTTCACGAATACTCATGAAATTTCACAAGCCTGCCTTTCAGAATCAAATGTACTTGATATTGAAATAATGTGCAAGTTTTACCATATTTAATATATACAACAATGTTGCCATTTGTATATTGTTGCACTACAATTATCTATACTCTTTTAAAATATTAATTTAACTTTCTAACCTAACAGCATTCAATCTGTATAAAACTGGGGATAAACTTTCCTGGGATTGGGCCCATGTAACGATAGGTGACTCAGATGTGCATGCATGTGCTGTCTCTTATGGGCTAGACTTTGGTTTGCACCATGAATGCAAGTCAAGTCCCATGCAGATAATAACTGAAAATGCAAATATCAGAAGAAGTTCCGTACATACATTTTTACGCATAAAAAGCATCCAGCAATAGTCATAGAAAGTTAAACGTTTAAGTTTTTGGGAATAGCGCAAACAACTACTAACCTCCTGGAGTCAGGTCTCTTCAGAGTTTGCTAATTAGATGTGTTTCTATTTCACCATTATTGACAATCCATTTTCTCCAAAATAGTTTTGTTGTAGCTGAACAAAATACACATACAGATTTCTAAGGTTTGATTATCAACAACTATGTACCTATATCGAGAAAGAAATCGAGAAATTAAAGCTTGTTGAACTAAGAAAATTTTCCCAGCGCCACCCAAGATTTCTTCCGTCAAAACCGCTTTTCCCCCTTTCTAAGTTTCTCTTCTGTAATGCATCCAGCACTCTGAAATAATGTTGTTATTTACGGATTTACACTAAGAGTTAATTCTGCAGATCGAGAGGATTCTGTATTGATGTAAGAATCCTGCATGGAGACATGTATCGCAAAGAAAACAAATTTAAGCATACAGTCGAACGTCAATTATCTATAACGTCAAATATTGCAACTTTAAAGAATTCTCCGTTTTAACTGTTTGTCCCTTATGCGTATGTAGGAACAAAATGTATAGTTATACATTATGTAATAACGACTCGAGCTGCTTTCATTGTTAACAGCCGGTTTTTGCATTGTCAAGCTGATGCAGGTTTTGTTGACAGGGATGTTGGATATATGATAATGCCATACTCATAAAAATATTTGAAACAATGTATGATACAGGATCCGTAATTAAGATCGTATGGAAATATATGAACTTCCTCTCCTTTAATTTTTATTTTTATTCTAGCAATAGAGAAAAATGAACACACGTGTGCACTTCAATGCCCTTCTTGGAATTCTTTTTATCACCTCACCTCCCTCGATTCGTAACGAAGGTCTAGGAGTGTGCTCTCCTCTGGATACAAGGATAGCAGGTTCAAACCCGGCCAAGGATCGATAGTTTTTTTTTTTCAAAGCGTAAAATATCGAGCGCAAGTCCTCCGGGAGGGACTTAATTCCTGGGTCCTCTGTAATGGACACACGATACGTTAAAGAACTTCATACGTGATAAAATAGGCTATGGATAAAATAATCAGTCGTTTTACGCCAAAAGATATTGCTTAGTTCCTGTAAGATGGCGTTGGAGACAATGGTCTTACTATCTGCCCCTCTACCCTCTTTAGAGAAATAAGTGTACTTGAAAGTCTCCTTGGTAATCACGGGAGGCGCTCATGTTCCAACACGGAACGAAGGATACTAACAAAAACCAAACTCACCTGTCTCAGACTAGAGGCAGGTTGGATGATCAACATCACCGATGACTATGAGCGGAGAATGTGCTCCATTTTGAGGAAGGGAATCATGGGCACATATACTGACTGAATGTAAAGGTATGGAAGAATGGAGGGAAAAGTAGCTATCACACTCCTTTACGGGATCAAACAAAGGAAGATGGTCTTGCTAGACTCTGCTGCAGGCAAAAAAGGGCAGGAGAGATTAGGTAAATTTCCCGTTGAAAGTGAGAGTTCAGGTTCGGTTCGGGAAAAGAGATGGGGGAAATTTTTATTGAATCCAGCAGAGTGTGTGATTCATAAAATGATTCTTTCTATTTATTTTGGATATATAGTTTTAAATTTTTATTTTTAAATTTTATTTATTTTATTTAATTTTATGTTTATTTACCTGTTGAATACATATACGTGTATTTTTGTTTTGTTATTTATTGGGAAATATTCCCTGAGCCTGTTCAAGTTTTATTATATGGTGCCATTGAAATAGATACACTCTTGCTGTTGCTGCTGCTAAACTCTCACCTAGCCCTTCATCTGTTCTCACTCAATAGCATGCAACTATGGCTACACCTTACAGTATTCCCTTTTAATTAAATTAAATTTTAATGCATAAGTGGAAATAATTTTAATAATAATATTATATGAACATTCACAAAGTATTATTTTTAATTGCGAGTTTTAGTTAGTATGCTGTATCACCTAAAAATTAGGTCACAATAATAATAAATCTGTTGAAGTATACCAAATGTGGTGTTTCAGTTTCATTTAATTATTAGCCTGCTGCGCGCGTTTATATAAATTCAAGGATGATTTATATGAGGAGGTCATGCTCCTTAAACTCCAAAGAAAAAGAACGATACGGAGAAAGTTGAAAGGAAATAATAATAATAATAATAATAATAATAATATATAATATAAAATAAAACTACAAATAAAGTAACACAATAACAATGTAACAAATTAACATTAATTATAATAGTAGAAAATGATAAAACACAAAGAAAAAGTCACACTTGAGATCGCTATATTTCAAACTCGCGGAGTCCTTCTATGGCAAGAAGACAAGTGACGGTGATAAAAGTGGATATTGAGTATCGAAGGTGACGTTATGCATGGAAACAGATGAAACTAGAAATGAGAGTGTGGGTGAAAAAAATTAATACGTAAGATTTAAACCAGGTGGTATACGTGCTTTATGTAAAAATTAGCTGCCATTTCTCTATCTCTGAGAAAACTTTCAGAGTATTGTGTAGGTCATGCATCAATAAATGTTAGATTAAAAGCATCATCAAAAGCCTTACAATGAGATAAGGCATGTTGGGCATACGGGAAGAGAGACTTGGTCTTAACAGAACGCCTATGATTGTTCATACGTAGCAAAACAACAGTAGAAGTTAAACCAATATAAAATCCTTTGCAAGGCTTACAAGATAACATATATACGACGTTCTTGGAAGAACAAGTAGCAAATGAAGAAATGTTAAATTCTCTGGATAAATTAGGGCTGTGGAATGAATGGCAAGGCATAATTAGAGCACAGGTGGGTGTTGGCAAGGATATGAGCCAGCAAAGAGACGTGGTAAATTCGGAGGAGATAGGTTTCCGCGAAATATACTTTTAAGGTTAGGGAGTGTTCTAAAAGTAAGGCGGGGTAAAAATTTAGAAAAATCATTTAAAGATAAGTGCATTAACAAAGTATCATGACATTCTTTCTAGGTCTGATGCTTTCAATTCCAGGCATGTAAGTAGTAACAAGGTTAATGAAGTTCTTATTAGATGTTTTAGGTTTGCAATTGAAAGTTTTGTGCGCTAGGATTATACGGGATTTTAAAAGAGAGGAAGGATAATTTTGGTCTTAGATCTTTTGAGCTAGGTTTTTAATATACTTGTCAAGAGATGAAAAGTTGTTGCAAAGACGATGACCACGGATTGAAAGAGAAAAAAGAATAGATCTTTTGATATGCAAGGGATGACAGCTATCAAAATGAAGAAGAAAATAAATTGATAGGCTTATGTGCACAGACGTAAGAAAAGAGTCATTACATAAAGAAATATCATTATCTTGGAACGTAGCAGCATTTGGATAGACAGAAGAAGTGAACTTTACTAAAAAATTTTGGAGTTTTTTTGTTGAACCAAAATTTCATAACATTATCTGGTTAGATGACATAGTATAAGATGTATTAAACAATAAAAGTATTAGAAAAAGCACAGAGAAAGTAAGAAATAAAATAAATAAATTCAAAGTTCATTTCTGTACAGCAAAGTGTACAGTGAACCAAAGTGAGGAAGGTACTGTAAATATCAACCTATTGGATGGAATTGCCAGCACTCCAGTGTGTAAAACGTGAATGCTGTATGATGACCACCCACCAACTACTGCCCAAGACTTTGAGGATGAAAGTGAGTAAGTCTATTAAAGAAAAGCTTTACTAAATTGCATTTAGCTGTGTTAATTTGCATATGCGACTAAATTTATAGTTTTATTTTTTTATTTGCTTGATATGTGACAATTTCAATAGAAATATTAAGTTTGGCACGATTTTAGTGTCATGACCTAACATACCTATTCTATTCTGTCGAACTTGATGCCTGCAGTATGAGACATGGCATTTTCCATTAAATTAATCGTTAATTGTTAAGTATTGTGACCAAATTAGAAAATTTAAACCTGCTAGCAAAAAAGAGAAAGAGTAAACTCTTTAGCAAGAGTGCTCATTTCAACTAAGCATTAACCATTTCTTCAAAGACAATATACTTTGAAATGTATATTATTACTGTATTTTGCGTGCATCTTAATGGCAAAATTATCTTACATAAATATCTGAATTGCACTCTATGGTATCTAGTTAGAGGAATCAACATTCATGCTGTAGTCCCAATTATTTGGAATAATCAACGTCCTACTGTAGTACATAATTTTTTACAAGAGTTCACTGCATGTATGTGACATTCTTCGACCTACAAGGCTAGGAACATATCGATAGCGAGAAACCGCTCGAGTATCTGACTTTGATAGGACACCAAATATATGTTGTAGTTTGCATTCTGAACGAATTACTGAACAATGAACTACGTTTATGAACATGAAATATAATGTTATACATTTATTAAACAATCCAAGGTTCTAAAGATCCAGTACAGCTTGCAACATCTGGCATTCCCGTTTAAGATAATGGGGAGTGACAAGTATTAATTTACGCAGTATGGAGTTCTTGGGCGTTTCTAACGCCCTGCGTGTTCTATCAGTTATTATGACCGGGTCGTCTCTACAACATTTTTGGGGAAGGAATTACTTTGCTGCATTTCCTCTTCACGGCACCCTCACATGTTGTGATGTGCTTGCAAATATCTCATTTCGGCAATCTCTATTTTGTGCTTCAACATGAAAATAACATCTACTATCTGAAACTGCAGACCTTCTGAGCATTTTCACTGGTAAAGAGCTATCTTCCTCACAGACTCATTTCAAAGACGAGTTTTTAGCTAAAATACGGAACTTTTATACGCATGAATTCATGCTTTCGGCAAATTAATTTTGCGATTTTAAGATTAGGAAGATAACATTTCTACTTTCATTTGTTTTGAAAAGAGGTTAGAACATATAAAGGAGAAAGTCGTCCAGTTTTACAAAGCTGGTACTATCCAGCAATTTTGAAATTACCTGGAAAAATGGAATAGGATATTATAAAAAGAAGCGTAAGAAAGGCTAAAGATTATTATTGAAATAATTGGGATCATTGTCTTGAACTGTTTTTTCTACTTGTTCCAGTTTGATTACAGTTTATTTGTTTGTTTATTCATTTATCATCCTGTAAATCACATTGCATTTGAGTGCAAACGATACAGGGCAAGCCATTTCAATTATTGTATTATACAAACATCATGAAAGTTGAAAAATTATATATAAAACAAATTTTATTATAAATACGCTGTTACAACTTAATATGTACTATATATCTACAGAGTAAAAATAATAATAAAGCAAATAAAACATTTTGGAGGATTTAATAGAGATGAGAATTTTATAAAATAAAATGACACACAACAATAAAACATTACAAATTACACGCAAATATTAATATTATAGATGAGAGGGAGTTTAAATTACTTTATAATAAATAAACACTAGAGTTTAAGTGTTCAATTATGCCACAATCCCTTATTTAATTTCAATGCTTAAAAATTCTGTAGTTAATAGCGGCCATGGAAATATGCCAGAAGTTTTGATTTAAAAATTAAAAATATCTCTATTGTTTTCAACTTTGAGGGAAGATTAATTTAATACTTAGTACCTGAATATATTGCTCTATGCTGCAGGATTTATCTAAGAGGTATATCAATATTTGCACATTACATTTAATTATTGTATTGTAAAAGTGAATTTGATTATTTTTTGAGAAAATACGTTAGAATTATATTTTTCTTTGTGAAAAATATTAAATCATAAATATAAATGCATGGAAGAGGTAGGGTACCAAATTTAAAATCGATCTGCAAGTGAGTTTTTAATTGTTTCTGCTATTATTTTCATTAATCATTAGTACTGTAAACAAGGTAGATATAGTGGCGACTTTCCCCAGAACAGAATTCCAAATCTCATTAATAAACGAGCATAGGCAAAATAGATTTCTACTTGTTTCCAAAATTGTTCACTAACATTCTGAACATATTGGTTGTTTAATAGTTAAGTTGCTCGTTTCACGGTAGCTGCCAGTCGGCATCCAGAGAGGTAACTCCCGGCAAAGCAGATGTAATATGCACGCAATTGATTCAAATACTCGCAATTGAAACTATAATTACTGTGAAAATAAACACATACTTTATGACAGGAGATGTTGGAAATGTTTTTCTGATGCCAGAAATGTGCGGATGTAGCCGGAAAACATTTCCAACATCTCCTGTCATATGGTACGCGCTTATTTTCATTGTAATTGTAGTTGTAATTGCGAGAAACTGAATCATTTGCGCGGATATTACATCCACTTCGCCGAGAGTTACTGTTCTGCTTTCCGATTAGCTGCTGGCGTGAAACGGGCGACAAATTTATGAAATACGCATTATATGAAGAATGTATTTCTGTTTGTTTATATTATTAAAATTAAAATACTTTCTCTAATTAACGTTTCATTCACGTCCTTTAATATCCAGAAATGTAATGTATAAGGTACAAGTGTATTATTCAGTAATGTAGTGTAAATTTGCATATACGGAAGGCCATATAAAGTTTTACGACTACAAGTCAATGTTTCTTAAATGAGCCAATGAAACTAAATTATGAGTTTTTTCTTAGTTTATTTCAAGAAAATGTCTGTATAAAAGCATCACGAGCAAAACTTAAATGGGTCCCCTTATTCGGGAAAGTAATTTAAGAATTTTAGAACGAATTTTTAGATATTTGGACAATCCTCAACAAATTAAGTCAAATTTGTCAAAAACAATTTTTCTCAAATGAAATCTTGAGAATCTTACGGCATAAGGAGTTAAAAAACTATTCTTTAAAAGATAAATATTAATTAACTAAGCCATCAATTTATACAATTTTATTAAATGTTCAAAATAAATTCCATAAACATCTCGATATGCATGAAGAGATAGTGCTGTAAGCTTTCTATATTCGAAGTGTCATGTGTATCTTGTTCTAGACATTACTGTATGTTTAACGTAGTCCCATATAAGTAATCTCAGGGAGTAAAGTCAGGTGAATAGGGTAGCCATACAACAGACCTTGCACGTTCACTCCATTTATCGTGGAATTTGTACGTTTAATAGTTCATTTGTGCGTCTTAAGTAGTTTGACGGTGCTCCATCTTGCTGGTACCATGTTTTTTTTTTCACGTACACTAACAGGAGTTTTTTATAAGAATGTAAGAAATTCGTTCGTGATAGTTAACAAAAAGTTTTTTCCAATGGCTTCTTTTCGGATTCACAAACTGTATTCAGTACTGTATGAAGCGCATTACTTTAAGATTTTATGTTAGAAAAAGTGTTTGAAATAAAAGTTACTTAATTTTTAAATTTATCCAAGCATCTAAAATTTAAATCATCCTTCCATTTAAAGTTCTGAAGTTCCCTCTGGAGTCCTTAGGGGGCTCATTTTTCTCATGGCGCTATTATTAAGGCCCCTTTTGCAACAAGTTTAGAAAAAGTCAGCATTTGGTTTTATAGGTTTATATAGGTCACCTTACATGTATTTATGATGTAATAATTATAAAATCTTCGGTACTTATAATATTCACCGATAACAATATCCTAAAATATCCTATGGTTCTTTTAAAAGTATTATCCACAATATCATTTATGACATTCCTATCCTTACCGTGCTGAACATCGGTCCTGGTGGTGTAGTGGTTACCATACTTGCCTCCTAAACCCAAGATCGCGGGTTCGAACCCGGCCAGGACCGACGGATGTAAAAATTCTAATTATGGCTTCCTTCGGAAGGGAAGTAAACCGTGGGTCCCGTGTCGTACATTTACGGCACGAAAAAGAAGCTCAAGTCTGAAAGAGATGCAAAATATGTCGGCCGTTTCAAGCCCTGAATAGAATGGGACGCGGATGACCTGAGATGTTAACGAGCGTCCGTAATTAAATCAACCAAAAAGAAAAAACCGTGCTGAACAGGAAAAATAATGGGACAGCCTGGCTAATTGTGATACTAATATTGTAATTACGAATTCTTGTATATTGAGATTGTTCTCTAGTTTTCAACTTCAGTAATATGTTGAGGGCCCTCGGATTACTATTTGATGGACCGTCTAACGGCAACTTTTCTATCCTATATCATTCCTATCCTATAACATTTATATAAATAAAAATGCTGTCTTTAGTATTAAGTGACTGCTTTTTAAGCAACAAGATATTCTCTATTGTAAGTTGTTTAAAACAAAGAGAAATTTAACCTTTAGTCTAAGGATGTAAATAAAGTACTAAAATAAAATATTTACATTAATGAAACACTTTGCTTACAAACTAAAACATTCGTAGATTTGTAACAGCTCTTTGACTGCATACACTCAACTCATTCAATTGCTTCTTCAACAGAATACTAAATTTGGCAACTTGCCACTTATTCTGTTTTAATTTTAGCAATATAAAGGGAAAAATTGGAGAAAGAAGAAGGAAGAGAAAGCGCTTCAAACAAAGTAGGTTATAATTTGTGATTTTTATTCTGATTAGCATAAAATGAAACACGGTCAATATAAATGTCAACTTTCAGGTATTTCAGTATGCAATACTCCTAGAGTATGGCGGTGAAGTAGCCAATTTCACTCAAACAGTACAGCAAATAATACAAACAATACGAGGTTCGATCCATAAGTTTCCGGCCTGATTTTTTGCAACCATTTCCATGATATCTGATACTCACGTGTTTCATATTGCATTTCCTTTCCGACAACGCCGTTCATTAGCTTGGAGAAGCATTGACGTATTGCATAGCAGAGCTGATGTTCAAAATTGAATATAGAGCAGAGATTGCATTTTAACTAAAGAAGGACTTTCAACCAGTGATATTAAGAAATATCTTGACTGAATGTATAGGAAATCTTACCCACCATATTTCATTTTGAAGGAGTGATCAAAATTATTTCCTTTGAGAAAAAAGCGCCTTGAAGATAACCCAGGTTCGGGTATATGTTGACACAAGAAAACATCTACCTTGTTGAGAAGAAAGTTCTGAATGACAGACATTTAAAGGCAAAAAGAGAACATTTACGTAATTATGCATAAGGTCAGTGCAGATGCGTGCCCCAAATTCGTTCAGCAGTTAAATGCAAGTGCGCGTGGAATGTTGTCAGAAGTTTTTGAACCTTTGCCGTAATAAAGAGAGAAATCCATCACAGTGTACGAAATATATTTTTCTACCTATGTATGTATATATTTATTAAGTGCGTTTGAGCTTACACCCGGTGGCAGTGAAGATTGATGAAAATACAATGATTTTAGAGCCAAATGCTTAAAAAGAAAAATAAACTTAATTAAATATGTGATAACTTAGATTTATATAAATCAATTTAATCTAAGTATATGTCGAATAAATTTTAGTGCCAGTTAATTTACATTTCACTAAATTAAAATGTTAACCTAGTTAAATAAACTTAATTCTAAAAATATTAACCTAATAAATTTCACATGACTAAAAACATGACCTCCTTTTGAAATGAGAATTACTTTCTTTCCTAGAAGTCATACAGTCTACACAATTATTTGGAACTGCAGAGGAATTCCGATGGTAGCTGAGCTTCTACATAAATTGCGCATTGTCATTAAGGAAAAAGTGCATGGAATTATGAGTTCATCTGCTGCAGCGAAGCACCAACTAACACGACTGTTGTTGCTAAGGCTTTCAGGAACTGCATCATCCACCGTACAACCTAGGCCTTGCTCTAGTGACTATTTTCTATTTTCAGAACCGAAATTTGAACTTTGAGGATGGAGATTTACGAACAATAATGCGTTGAAGGGCGTTCTCTTTCAGCGTTTTGCATACAAAGCTTCGGAATATTTTATTTAGGGGGATTGAAATGTTAATCGAGAGATGCAAGAAATGCATTGAAGTACAGGGAGATTAGGTTTGCATTTTTTTCACCTACCTGACATGGTCAGCCGAAAAATTATAGATCGCACCTCGTAGATTTTACATTCGTTTTCATTATTATAAACCTTTATTTTTCACTCAGACTGATATATTTGAGACTGCATATTATTATGTCAATAAAAAAACAACAATTTTGGTTATATTTATTATATCAATATATCAATTATTTTATTAAACGCCACTGACCTTAGTATAACCAAAGTCTCAAATTTTACCGTACAATATACAGAGAAAAAAGTCAGGGTCACTACATGCGAGTTATTTGTTACCAAAAAAGAGATTAAACACATATGCTTGTAAGAGCCGATTATACATCAGTTGTGTGGTGGGATGCCATCCTGCTGTAGCTGTAAATGTCTCTGTATATTCATCCATGATGTCTTTGTGATACAACGGAATTTATCAATCTGTATTTTGAAACCTTGTGCTTAATATGGTCTCAGTAAATAGTTTAAAATGACTTTTTCTGTCACTAACTTATTATAAATGAAGATGAAGATGTTATCGTGATGAAAAGAACTTTGGTGACGATATATCTGTGGTGGCTGTATATTATATTATATTATATTATATTATATTATATTATTTTATATTATATTATTATATTATCTAATTATGATATTGTAATTTCTGTTTCTAGAATAATCCATTTTACACGGTAAGGGCAAAAATAATAAAAATTACAGAATCACATTATATTTAGTTTTAATACTCGTAAATACTGATTTGAGCAAACAGTTTCTCAACATTACAATTTAAATTCGGTCTACGAATTTTGGTTTAAAAAATTCGATATCCTAAAACCACACATTTACTTAATTTTAATTTACAATAGACACATATACCGTATCACTGAATTGGATCTTTGTCGGTCCTGCAGGTGTAGTGGTAACCATACTTGCCTCGTAAATCCAAGATCGCGGGCTCAAACCCGGCCAGGATCGATGGATTTTTTCGGGCGTAAAAATTCTAAGTATGACTTCCTTTGGAAGGGAAGTAACCCGTGGCCATGGGTCCCTGTCGTAGATTTACGACAGAATAAAGAGCCTCAAGCCTGAAAGAAGAGGCCTCTGACCAAATTTGTCGGTCGTTTCACGCCCTGAATTGAATGGAACGCTGATGACCTGAAATGTTAAAGAGCGTCCGTAAATAAACCAAATAAAAAAATGAATTGACTTGTTTGGGAGGAGGAAGATTTGCTTGCGGCTAACCCCCTGTACCTACGCCCTTAATGGAGAACATCTACCAGAGGAAGAGAAGCGATAAGGAAAACATCGGGTGGTGACAGACCGGATATCCAACATTTTTCTAGATAGAATATCCTGACGCCAGTGGAACCTCTTATTCCCAAGGAGTTCGAGCCCCTCAGAAGTTCCGCTTCCAACCAGACACCGGGACAGAAACCTTCCTAAGCACAAACTACGTCACACCGCACCAGCCCACCTCGCCCCGATTCTGTAACAGAACCAACGGAATGAAATGGAAGAGCGGAAAATTCGTGAAAAGTAAAGATCCATTGCAACCAGGGGAAATGACTAAAAACTCAAGGTCACGATAGCCGGCTTCAAAGGTTTTGAGCCTGGGAGTGACCACTCCGCTCGGTTACAGGGTATTTAAATCAATAACATAAACAGCAGTCTACTTCCTTAGGAGTCTGTGCATTCTAAATTAAAATATAATTTTTATTTATGAAGAATTGCCATACATCACATCAATCAAAACAGAGAAATAATATGGTAAGAAAAATAAAAAGTCAGCAAAGTTGTATGACATTATAGATTGTAAGGGATACATGTTAAGCAATATCAACCGAATTGCAGTGCCTGATATTATTTTTACATATGAGTAGACTTTTGCAACAGTTATCTATGGCTAATAGAACATTAAATATTAACAGGTATAAAAAGGGGAAAATATACAAATAATTACTTAACCAGACAAGTTTATTCAACTGACGAATTTGTGTTTTATAAATGTGTACTTTATTTATTTATTAACTCCAACGAGTA
Organism: Metallyticus violacea; assembly: GCA_030762175.1. Lineage (NCBI taxonomy): Eukaryota > Metazoa > Arthropoda > Insecta > Mantodea > Metallyticidae > Metallyticus > Metallyticus violacea. The sequence continues at coordinate 90,754,179 of CM060833.1, read as the reverse complement.
AAGCTCACATACTGCGGCGGTAAAAAATAAATAGAAGCATTCAAACTAAATAAACATTAGTGAATAATGAGTAATGCTGCACAGAAAAAATAAATTACAACAGAATCAACATTATTACTTCCAAACAAGAACAAAGCTACAAAATTAAAAAAACAGTACAATTGATACTTTTTACAAAACGAATGTTTTGATGAGGTTTTAGATATATTAAATTTTATATTTCATAGTTCTGAAATATTTTTAGCAATTTATTTCATAAGTAACTTGCGTGTAAATAAATATGTCCCTTGTGCTTTGACCTACTCTTTGTACTATTCACAGACATGTTTACGATGCTTTTTAGAGTGAAATAATTTATTCAATCATGTGTAACAAGTCTTAATGCAATAATATTTTATATATTGTATATAGAGAATATTGAACACATCCATCATTGTAAGGAACGTAATAAAATCTGTTCAAACATAGATGTTGCTACTCCAGTAATAATATGAAATTTTGACAAGCGTGTTTTAAGTGCTGCAGACCAATAATTTTCTCCTTATACACTAAGATGTTTTAAGTAACTGCACAGATTGTGGTATTGCGCTAGAAACAGACTGATACTCGATAGTGGGTTCAAACGGCTAAATAATCATTTAAATCTAACGTTCTAGGTAACCTTCATCTGTTATTATACCCTGAAATGCTGGACCTATGGAAAATTGTTTATTCATATTATAATTGGGGTAGTTTTATTTACTTTTTCAATAAAACTATTTAATTCCAGTGATAGTATCAATTCTGGGCCATATTATATATATTATATTATTATATATATTATATTAACTATATTATAATCTAAAAGTTGTGAAGCACTGTCATTGGGTTTAAATATATATTTCTGATTTTACAGAATGAAATATAATAGTGTATTAAAATTTAATGGTTCTTAAGTTTTAGAGATAGTAGTTATTTACTTGTTTCACGTCAAATCCTTCGACAGAACAAAGTGTTGACAAATATCATGAGATAACTAGCATTTGGGGCTCCATCTCTTCTTCCAAGCAGAATCGAAAATGCAAAAGTTCTAATTCTACACCTGGGCGGAAGATGAAACGCAACAAAGTGAACAGATTTCACTTTGTACATTATCAGCGTTGATCTATAAACCGGCACATGCTGGTTCACCCTGCAAGGTCACTACCAATCAAAATACCAAATTCTGCCTTGGCAAGTTGCTATTCAAGGTTCCTATGTGGATGATCTACACGATGAATTGTTATTACTTTCCCGAACGTAATATATTATTATAATGTTTTTATTTTATATAAGAATAAAGTTAAAAATGCTCAATCTATAAAAATAATTACATGAAAAAGAATACTCAATCTAATACTAACATTTGGACATTAGATACACATATTATATGTTCAGTACTGCTTAACCAAGAAAAAGAATAGAAGGAGAAACAGTATGTTAAGTTAAGTTTGTGGTTTTATTTTAACAAGGTTTAATGCGATTTGAACTATGGTTTTCCAGGGCTGAAAATTTGATTCAGGGGCTTCTCAATGGTAAAGAAAGGCTAATGATGAGATTGCTTCAGTCTGAACACACATCTATGAAGAACATTTATTTAACGGCAACGGACAAGTAGATGAAACAGGAAAGTGATGACATAAGTATAAGGGCGTCTATTTGACAAAACAATAGCAAACTGATCATTATAACATAGGTATGGTAATAATTTCGACGTAATCACAACAATAGTAAATAAAAAATTGAAGGTCAATAATTGCGTAAAAGGAAAATGACCAATATAAAACATATTTTAAATGATTCCAGGCAAGTACCACCTTAATTATTTCATATATTTTATTTTAATTTCCTAATTCACATCTTAATTGTTGGAATGATGTTAACTCTCTTAGAAGCAAATGCCTTTAGTTAATGTCCTACATTCTGAGGGTAGGCGACACCCAGATTATTCTTAATAGGCCTGCATTATTCGACCCACATTCGAACTTAGGGCTAGGCAGCTAAGCTGTCTTATGTTTATCTATAAAAAAGTTAACTTGTGGTTGCTTAGTATTCAAGAATGTTCATTTTATACACAAATGAATGTCAATGAAGTATTTAAAAATTTTTGTGAACTACGCGTATAGCAATAAACAATAATAATATTAACAATATAATTATTAACGTTTACTGTTAAATATTGTGCTATTCGTTTGACTTATTTCTGTACTCTTGCTGTATGATATTATAGCAAAGAGTACACATTTAAGTATAGCTAAATAACTAATTTTCTCACTACAAAGTTTATAATTTTAATATTTAATACACATACAACAAATTGCCTATTTTTTCAGCACACTCAGATTATTGTGATAAAATTAGAAAATAAATAACAAAATTCTTCAGAAAATAAATAAGATAGATTAAATACAAATATTGGCTTGTTATTAGATTTTCATAGCTACCAGTTCTGCAAATTAAACACACTACATTTCAGTCTATTCCGTAAAATTGGAAAATTGTAACCATAAACTTTTTAGTGCATATGGCAACCCGTAGAAGACCAGTGAGGAGATTTCTCTCAGGAATTTAGTAGCTGTCAAAAAAAATTAATTTACTTGGTACTCGTCCTTCCATTCTGGAATATGGACGTCTCCTATGTGGGAGGTTTCGACTGCCAAGGAGACATTAGTTACCCTTATTTTCCTTTGGTGGGAAGAGTGACCGATAGTATACCATTGCCTCCATTGCCATCTGGGAGTGAAAGTGCCGATAATTTTGTTCAGGGTTTCAGGTATGGGGCTCCTTAACGTGCTATAAATCTAATATACAGCATTCAGGAATTAAAGTACTGTCCCGTTGAACTTGCACTCTAAGTATGAGTCCTGAAAAGTCCATTAACTTCGACTGGGTGTGAATCCACGAATCATGGATTCAGGGGACAGCACGCTACCCCCTTTGCCGCCGAAGCCAATTATTAAAAATGTAGACCAGTCACAGTAGAATGGTTTTATATATCCAAATGCTAAGCTGTTTTCAGTTCTTATGAATAATAATCAATATCTGATAAGGAAGAGAAGACCGGGTTTTCTATCGAATAGGATTTGTTCTGAACTGTCTATCATTACACAGCAACTTTAAACTAAAAAGACTGCCCAAAATAGGCTGGGTGTTGCTTCGTAGTCTATCTGTAGTCCTGCATTATATTTTTACAATTTCTAAATTTTTTATTTTTTGATTTACTTACATATTCTGGTAAAGTTAAAAACATACGACCTTCTCTATCATACTATCAGAAAAACAAACAGATGAACAAAAAGCATGGAACATTGCTTATAACTTTATTATTTGAATATTTATTATAAATGCTACATTTATTTAACGTATATAACTTAAATCTTTAGAAAAGTTATATCCCTAGGTATATAGATGTGTCTTCCTAGATAGCTTATATATATATTCACATTATTAGCTCTTCTTTCATTTCTGCATTGTAGTTTATTCGTTGTTTTACTGTTTATTTACTTTTTGTTTTAAAGTTTAACACTATATAGAGAATTTAAATTGATTATTAAATTGATTTAGAGAATACAGAGGACAATAAATTCTGTTTTCAAAAACAAAACTTTTAACTCTTATTGTATTACTTATCGTGCCAAATCTCACTGAATGGGAAATAATACAAGTTTCAACAATGATAGATGAAAACTCAGGTGTGTGATTTATTTAAACAGCTGAATCCAAACAGAAATATAACATTGTCCACAGTGTCAAATTTTGTAAAGAAGTTCAACTAAACGGAAATTGTAAACAACAAGAAAAAATCCGGAGAGCTAAAAGCTGCCCTGAATGATAAAATGCCCGTAATATGTCGTTTCTGTTCAAGCACATGATCAAAAAGGAACTAGCAAGGGATAACAATGTCAATCAAGAATGGGTTTCTAATTTAATGATATTTGTAAATTGGCAACCATACAAAATACAAAATGTATGGGAATAAAGTGAAGATGTTTTAACCGAAAAAAATAATTTTGTGAAACTTTAATGGAGCTGACAATAAAAACCGTAAATTGAATAATACATCCAATATTTAAGATGAGATCACTTTTTGTCTAAATGGTACAGTTACACGGCATAACTGTCGATACTGGTTACAGAACAACTCATTGAACAACTGGTTACAGAACAACAATATTGGAAAGTGCAACAGAATACACAATATCCACAGAAAGTTTAGTTGGTAATAACATATTGGATCATTTTTCATTGAAGAAAATCATAGTATGTGCCTATACCCATTGCAGAACAATATAATTCCACCTTATCAAGATTTACTTTCTGTTGTAGGCACCTTGCTCGATATTTATGTAGTTTCAACAAGTTGGTGCTCCAGATATGCGGAAAATTTTAGATCAGCATTTCCTGGAAGAAGAGGGTACATCAAAAGGTCCACTAGTAGACCGCCAAATCTCAATCATCTACATTACTATGATCCAGAGGGTACCATAACACACCCAACAGTATATTGAAAATGAAACAGAACAGAGAATCAGAACTGAGATTACTGTACAACAGAAAAAATTTTCACGACAGGCTGGGACATTATTTGGTAATAAATAGCGCTCGTTTGTTACAGTTACGAATAGCCAGAAAGTCATGTTAATTTAATCACAACATTTTTAAGCAGTTGTGATATAATCAGGAAAATAATAAACTCGTCTCACAAAGAATTGAGAGGACAGCTAAAAAATATAAAAATAATTATAGGCTGCCATTTAGGGAAAATGTGTTTTTGGCACACTATATACGTTTTGATTCGTTTTTATTTAAGGACGCTCTTTAACATCACAGGTCATCAGCTCCCATTCAACTCCGGGCGTGAAAAGGCCGACAAATTTTGCTCAGAGGCCTCTCTTTCAGGCTTGAGGTTCTTTTTCGTGCCGTAAATGTACGACACGGGATCTACGGCTTTACTTACCTTCCCAAGGAAGCCATACTTAGGATTTTTACGCCCGAAAAAATCCATCGATCCTGGCAGGGTTTGAACCCGCGACCTTGGGCTTAGAAGGCAAGTATGGTTACCGCTACATCACCAGGACCGACATTATATACCTGAGGATATAACTTTTCTAAATTGTGTATAAAATGTTAAGTAATATAGTCTAATAAAAGCACAGTTTAAAGCTTTTAAAAACATTTAAATTATAAAGTTATCACTCTTTGCTCTTTATGTATATGTAAAACGTACAAAATATAGTATAACTAAGAGTAAAATATATAAAAATGATTATAATAAAGTAACTATTATTTAACGTAGCATATAAATGAAGGAGAAACCTATACACAGAAAAAAATACAGGAGGCAAAAATCATAAATAAAAAAGGGTAACTTCAATTAAAGTTGCTACAATTATGCATCTAGATCATCAGGAGGCAAAATTTAAGACGAAGAGATAATTTTTAAAAAGTCAACATTAGTAATAAGAAGTTCTACAACTGGAAATTTTAGAGGTAGTTAATATGCCAGTAAAGAGAGAATATTTATGGAAGTGATATATTTCAAGCAACCTTAAAACTAACTTTACAACGATTTTAATCAAATTTCATATATTATATTAATACACCAGCGAAATTAGAGAAAGAACAGTAATGCTGGAAGGGTTAAAACGAATTTATAAATAGACAACGAAAGAAACGATGTAAAAAATAACATACATTCATAGCGTTCCCATAAATGCTTCTGGGTTAGCAAATGAAAGTTGCTGTATTTCAATATAAAATCCTCAAAATAAAGCAGTGTATTTTAATGAAGCGATAGCAAATAGAACTCGTTTATCTGCTTGTGTCCTCCCAGTTGTTTTGTATTTTATATATATATTCCGTTATAATTAATGCGTTTGCCTAAGGCCAGGAAGCTGTTTTTAATTGGAAGATAGGTTTTCCACTAGAACAGCGCAATGTTCAGTTTTATTATAATATTAAAAAATTTTACGCGCCGACCGGTCAGATTGGTTTCGCAAATAATGGCATACAAATGAGGCATATTTTTTCCATCACACTTGTTTAATGGGACTGCTGTATGCAATATTTTAAAACCTAATATGAAAATTAAGCTTGAAATAGTCTATAACCACACGCAATGCACTAGTTAGTTAGCACTTTACACGAAGGACTCATTCACTTCCTTATTCTGTTTAGAAAAGAAATTCATTTCTTCCTTACCCACAGACATGCAATAGTACTTGTAACACCGATTTATTTATTCAAAATATTAACATTTTTTCACTAAAGACTTATAAACCTTTCTTTAAAATACCTATTTTCCCTAACATTTTCACTATCTTTTATTGATAAATAATAACTAGTTTATTTTCAGTAATTGATCCCTCTTCATATATTATCAATATATCATTAAACACGAGCTGTATTTCCTGTATCAGAATTCATCCGCACGTTCCCAAATTACTGACTATCCTTTATGTGGTTAGAATTGTGTGGACAGTAATTTAATTTTGTCTTGTGACTTTCAGATGCTTTTCCAAAGATACAAATGTATGAAAACTACAAGACCACACCTGGAGACTACAGTGAGGATGCGAAAGTATTTTCTTACGCATTGTCGCCTAGCTTCTTGTCACATATTTTCATCACACTTTCTCAAAGCTCAGCTGGTGAGATAAGGAATTTTCCTATTATTACAAATAAGCTCATTAATGCAATATTTTAGTATAATCTTCATTTGCTTCAAACCTATAATTTGTTCTTAATTTTGAAATTTGATATACATATTAAAACTCAATTTTAAATCAGATATACATGTTAAAGATATTTGAACATATAAGTTTTATCTTTGATAACTTCCATCTTTAGCCTTATTTTAAATTACAAATTTTATTCACAACCTCCATCTCTTGATTGGATGGTGAACGTTCTGCCTTTGAATAAAGACAATGAGTAATAAAGATCTGTAACTTGTTGCAACCACCGATTCACACACACACTCTCTCTCTCTCACGCACGCACGCACGCACGCGCGCACACACACACACACACACACACACAAATACTTTTTTATTTAACTTTGTTTCTTGTTTCCTTTTCTGACTTCAGTGAGCAGTATTGCTTAGAAAGCTAACCATCTTCTCCTGAGAAAATGTCTTTATAAAATAAGAGTTCTTTTTTCCATGCTATGCTGCCGCGCCCATCAGACACCTGTTTGTCTTGTTTGATCGAAGACGTACATTGGGTGCGGGTAAAATGATTGACTGTCAACATTTTGACCCCAAGATGTCAAGAGACGTAATAGGAGAGGTGAGGTCGATGGGGTCGCGTGTTTGGATAATAGCTGTTGCTACGGCGCATGCGTGCATGATTTTGAATTATACGAACCCAAGTAGAAAAACGATTTAAGTACTGTAAGCGATATTCCTTCTGAGAGTTTCATTACTGATTTTAAAAAGGGCAAATATTTATTTACATTTTTTCTTTAAAGTATGGAGTGGAGTGTGTGAATGAGATAAACTTCAGAAGAAATACAAATATAACCAAGCAAAGCGAAGTAAACAAATAAACAGTGTGAGCTGCAAACTTACCTGCTAAACCAGACGCTACTTGCGAGCAAAAAATGCAAACATGTGGCTTACAACAAGGAAAAAAGTGGAAGACATTACTTGCGGTAAATATAAAAATGAGTATTTAAACATGCAAGCACTTTAAAATAGAGATTTTACTTACTTACTCTTATTGCAATATCTTCATGATAAATGTAACGAAAACATACACCTTAGTTGCTCACATATGTATTTAATTAGCATTTAAATAAAAACTAGAGAAACGTGAATGGTAATAAAATGATATAAGCATAATTAATTCCGTACATTTCTTCTTATTTTGCATTTAGTATTGAGTTTAAAATAACGATCTGTTACTAAATTATGTTATATATATATAACACAAGTCTAGCTTCTTGCCATTGAAGAACTCGCAGTAGTTCGAAATATAGCAATTTCAAGTGTGACTCTTTCTCTGTGTTTTATCTTTATCTACTTTTATTTTAGTTAATTTATATATATATATATATATATATATATCTTTCCTTCTGCCTTTGTTGGAAAACTCGGCTATCATAAATTTATAGCGTGATATTTTAATTCGCTTTCTGTTAATGTGATAGAAAATTATACAAATATTCTGAGGCATTACACATGGTAGTTTTAGATTTTAAAACGACCTTTCTATCATTGACTTTTAGTTCTAATGCGCCATTGATTTTTTTTTTTTTTGCACATAAACGAATATTTATTGTGTTTGAATAAATTACAATAAGACAAAATACTAATGTATATTTTAGTTTTCTCAGAAATACTGAAAAAGAAACAAGTAAAAGAAATAAATAAGAAATTAAAATGTATTTATGTAATAATTTTATATAATTCAGAAATGCAGCGGATGAAAATGTTATAAATTAAACGCTTTGTTTTAAGCTAATATTTAATTTAAATTCATTTAAAAATGTATTGCAAGAAAATTGTTAACAAAAATGATAACCCAATTTTTATACATTTCTTTGTTTACGCACAAGAGGATATTATAGAGAGCTATTTTTTCTCTCTTTTGCGTCCGAGCGAACCATCCCGTAGGATTTAATTCTCGAGGCGAACATGAACTTTTCTCTTGCAAATTTGTTTGATATTCTTTCTCTTACTATTCCTCCACATGCTTTATCGTATATTTATTCTTTTTTACTATTTTCGTACACTATAAATTAAAATGCAATTTTAATACAAGATTTGACAAGCACTTACTTACATTTTTTTGAATCGAAAGAAAACAACAATAAGCTATTCCGAGAATAATGTTATTTATTCGTCTATAGTAGATTTTAAATACAGTTAAAATTGCCCATAAATATCTTTTTTATATTTTCATAAAAAGCTGCACCTTAGTTTTACAAAAACAGCTATAAATTGAGTGCTGAAATATTAAAAAGTAATCAAAAGTAAAATGCACATAGAGTAGAATTTTAAAAAATTACTTCTATACCTCCTGGTATCCCATTTTCAATTGCTTTTTTTATAGAATGTTTTGTTTATTTTACAAGTAATCTTTCTGCAGATTATGGATGATGGGGTTACAAAATGGTAAATTTTATCACATAATATTTTTGTAGTTCTACGCCGGGGAATAAGAATTAATGCAAAATTATCATATTTATTAGTCTCCTCAAACCTAGCAACAGATAATTGATTGAATGGAACTTAGTGATCATACTGTTAACGAATGTTTCTTGGAAATTTCACAAAATGTATGTTTTAGTCCTAATATTCACTTTTCAAAGCATGCACAAATAATTTATGCCCAGCATACCACTGGTACTCAATTTATTGTTTTCGTTCTTCAAAACGTTTAAATAGAACACTCAATAAAACCAAACGTTCAAATTTCATTTATATTACTTTCAGCTGATTAAAACAAAAGTAAACAATACACTTAAACAGGTGTTATAAGAAAGAAACATTAAACAAGATAAAAATAAAGAAATGTTAATTCCTGTTAGAATTAACTAGATGGCTATCGAAAATTGAGAAACTTTCCAGTGCCAACTTTCAAGAAGAATCTCTCTGATATCTTTCTGATTGTGATAGTTTTACCCCTTGAAGGAGCAAGATAATCCACGATCTGACCATTGTCCTCTCGCTTTTTAAGAATGTTTAACTATAATGCGTTTAACCTCAAATATTAATCGGAAAGAAATATCATAATTGGTGCAGCGGTACTAAATAAGGATGTTAAATAAAATATGTAAAATGTGTGAAGGTAAAGATTTGAAAGAAAAAAAAAAGGATTTGAATTTGATTTGATAGGTTATACGGAATGTAATTCTTCCTCTCCGATAACTGGTTTTTCCGCTGACTTACCACGGATGAGACTACTGCTGGATATTTTCATGGCCTTGTGACCATAGGGGAGGGAGTATATGGAGATTGATAATAGTTTTCGTTATGGAAGATGACACAATTTAGTGTTCATAAACTATTGTACCTAAAATGTACCGCACTCAACTAATAAAGCTCGTCCACTTAATACACTTCCAAAACTATCTACACGCTGATGACCTGAGATGTTAAAAAGCGATCTTAAATAAACAAAAAACTAACTACAGCTTTCCACTAACTGAACTGAACTGCGAAAGTCCTTCCACTGATATTGTCCCTACTGAATACTCTTGCATTGATTGTCCTTTGCATGCCTTCAGTTTTCATCCAAAGGAAGGCCCTATACGTTGATGATTATGGCTTGAGCAACATTATTGAACATTAATACATTTTCAAAATTTTCAACAACGATTTTAATATTAGTTTTTGTTAAATTGGTAACATGTTTTAATTAATCCAATTATTGCAATTATAATGTTAAAAGCTGCAATAATAGGTCAAGGCCTCATGAATTGCTTTGAAGTTTCGAGGCATCGTTTCTAACTTCTAGTTCCTTCTTGGAAATTATATAGAGCAACTTATCAATAGACCCAGCATTAATTTTAAAATGTCCATTTAATCATATTAAAGTAAATGATCTTTTACAATGCTAATTATCCCTTTTCATAGCCGAGTAAAACCTTGATAGAGCACAGCGATAAATAAAAACTTTGCTTCACGCTCCTGGAAAACCATCACTGCTCAAAACATATTTTGACAGTTACTCATATATAAGACATTGTGGGTTTATATGATGCCCTAAGTTATAAATAAACATATTTTTAAACATGACCGTATTAGTTGCGTTCCTTAGAACTAAGCTAGCTGACATTGTTGATTAACCTAGAGCTAGGGCAGACCCTGAAAAAATTGCTTGACAAGAACACAAACCATCCAACTCAGTTTTGAATCATTCGTATTAGCAGTCAGTGTTGTATTATTATTAAATGCTGATTTCTGCCCATAGATTCCCTTACCCAACCAAAGAAAATTCAGCTAAGATTGATGTTTACATGCGATAATTCTCAAGTGGTTAAATTTATATCCATCACTTTCCTTTTAAAACTTATTGCTATTACATAATAACTAAGGATCTTAAAGATGAAACAAAGTATTCAGTCATTTTGAATACTTCTAGGACTAGTTGCGTTGTATAAAGGTAAACTGACAACCATCAGAGGGGTCGGTCTCCACAAGAATGAATACCTTCCTGTACAACTACTCAGTCAATTATACACTTGTGAGATTGTGCAACCTTTGTATTGACCATTTCCGACGGAGTATATCAGTGAAAGTAGCTCAAGTTCTGCTTCACGGAAGCAATTCAAATGATTCAGATTTTCAAGGACGATTCCTTGAGCCAAAGCCAAATAGAATTCGAAACCGGCGTTTCAAAGTGCTAGAATAAGCACAAGACAAAGTATTTAGGCATAAACTTATTTACTTTCATAGATGTAGGAATTGAACATTAATAGTTCGAGGGATATTACAAGAGCAGAAGGAACTTCAATTGACTGAAATCGCTAATTTATATCCGATTTCGTTATAAAAAATATCATAATAGTATGCGGGTTATCGCCCGTGGCCTGAAACAAAGCAGGGCTTTGTCGCGCGACAAAGTACACAACTTTCGGCCATTATTTTCAATGGTCAAAGCTCTTCCATGCCGGACAGTGCATTGAAGTTCTTTTCCAACTGAAGAGTGTAATATGAAATAGAAACACTATGGAAAGTTCACGATAATGCATTCTTCAGACCTCTCATAATTTTAGCTAAACAGACTATTACACAAATCTGTTAGCCACATACGGTCCACTTCTGGTTACCAGAAACTCCTATCCTTCATCATGAAAAGTCGCATTGAAAAGGAGTTTTCAGAATAGGGTAATATAAGAATCATGAAGAGATAAGTGGGGACACAATTTTGAAACCAGAGATTTTTGCATATAAATTGCATAAATGTGACCATTATATATTGTTAATTTTACCATTCCTAATCAAATGTTGCTCCATACGGAAATAAAACAAACAATTGGGGATTATAAAGGCCTATGGGTGTATGGTTGCACAAATGTTCTTTATTTATTTTTATTTATTTGTATATTTTTGAAGCTCCCTGTTACGTCTAGAGAGAACTGACTTTTCAGAACTATTTGTAAAAGTCTTTGCAGCTTATCCGCCCTTCTTGACATACTTCTATAATATGACCATGACACTGAACGTGCACATCACTGACTGAAATAGTATGCTGTATTATTTTTAGCAGGTTTGTTGCATCTCCTTTTTCGACAAATACGCTGCACAGTTTATAGCAATTAAAATTCTCCTACCAAGTGTTATGATTACACATTTTAAAACGCCAAACTCATTATACAGATCATTTTCATGATGATGCATAGAAGTTTGAATAGACTTTAAGAGTTTGTACATCGCTTTTTAAAAGTTTGAATCAAATTGTGCTATTAGACAAACAATTTTTTATGAAATGTATTTTATTTTATTTGAAATGTCCTCCGCGGATTCTTTTACATCTTCATAGAATTCAACAACTCGTTAAACTTTTCCTTATCTTTGGGGAAGCGGAAAGTGTTTTATTGCCTTTATTTTATGTATCTGACCTTAATGAAATAAGAAAATATCTTTTAAATAGTTAAGTAACCTCTTTAGCATAAAGCAAAAGGACGTTTCACTAAGTTTTACTTTTGTTGCTACGCAAGGATCTATGAGAATACGATGATATAACTTTTTACCACGTTCTTGAGGATGATTAGAGTGGTAGTGTTTCACACCATGGTATGTCAAAGTAAATTACGTTGCATAGTCTTCTTCTGTAGGATATCTTCGGTAGGAATTTAAGAAGGGATTGACATTTCTCTTGGTTGTTAACATTTTCTTGGTGTCTATTTGAGTGTAAATACTTCTAAGCTACTATATTATGATATTTAACATTTAATGAGATACCTCTTATTCTGGGTTTACACATAAATTCACCATTCACTGTTTTATTGCTAAACTTTATGGTTTTCATTCTGTAACCATTTTTCGTGGAATGAACTTAAATATAACCTTTGCATTTGCAATACGGAAAAATTTTAACTGTATGGCACAATAAATTACTGGAAAATTGATTTAACTAACTACAAGCTTGGAAGCGATATCTTTAGACGCAGCGATGGAAAACTGTGAGAAACGTTGCGTCAGTTACGATAAAGATAAAATTCATTGTAATGTGTACTATAATTGCAAAAACATTATACAAAAATAATTGTATGTAACAGGTGCAGTATTAAAGAGATCTGGCAAATCTAGAGGATGCAGCTGATGCTGATTTCGAAAACGACGTTTTCACACTATTTTGAGAAGTGTAAAGTACACTAGAATAAATGTTTGAATCTGGAGTAGTATCTATGAAATGGGCTAAGTCGCCAATGTGCTAAGTAAGGTAGTTTATTTTCTATGAATACAATAGAAATACTTCTATTTAATTCAAAGATTTCATACAATACGCCACTTGATGCCAGCATTGTATACTTATTGCCTAAAGAATGTTGGCAGTACGGTATCAAATTCATTCTTGTTGCACTGTTGTAGAAAGAGCGATGAATTATTGAAAGAAAATGTCTTATAACAACTTAAAAAAAAACAATATGCTCACTGTTTGTGCTGTTCATACCGACTATAAATTGGCAATGGAACATTCTACCTGAGCAAATATAAAAGTTTATTGTTTCTTCCCCAAATTTTACTATCGTTCCGATTAAAAATATTCTCTAGAACACAGGAGGAAGTAATACCTGTGATTGAATACTCTAAACGTTGCAAATAGCTTAGATTTCTAATAGGATAAAAAGCACCAAACTTGGAACCTTTCAATTCTACTTACAAAGAAGTCGTGAAATTGCTTTATTTTTGTTAATTACTGGATTAATTCGTTTTAAAGGGATTTAATAATATTAAGAACCCGGCGATAATGTTAGAAAGTTTTAAAACCTCCTTTCCTTCCAAACAGTCATTTTCTATTCTTCTATCCTTACATATATCAACGTGTACTATCCTTACCAGGGGCTGGTATGGAGTTAATTGATGCTAATACGGAAGTACGGAGTCGATTTCCGGTCAAGCTGTCTTTTTTTTTTTTTTTTTTTTAAGATTTTTTCCTTACCTTGAGAAAGTGTATGTCAGATAGCTTTAAGGCTGCTATAGACTCCGAGCTCATTTGCGCCATCATCAATCTCATTCATAGGTTTAAGGACCTTCCTCGTGTACCATATACATATTACCTTCACCAGTATCTCCAATGGGACAACTTAGCTGCGCTCTTTGAGCGTCCCGGCTTCAAAAATTCGCTACAATACCGGGGGGAGATGCTCACTATTTCATAAGACAATGAACTGGCATAGGCCAAAAAATGATATTATATTATTTCACAACATCACAACTTAAATTTACAGTCTTGCATGCATAAATAATTAATATGTTATCATTCATTCATGCACTTATAATGCTTAATAAATATACTTCTTTGCTTACAAGTTCTGTATTCGATATGGAAGCACTTATTCTGCCAAATGTTTAGTGAAGTTGTAAAATGGCAAGCGATTTATTGTTATTCTTGTTTATGAACGTTTTTAAAATGCGATTTGATGAGAGGAAAACCTCATTGTTGTTTAAAATATCACAAGAAATGAAAAACAAAGGATTAGTTGGCAAAATGAATGTTAAAACGATTGCATTTTTAGTTTATATTATGTAACTCTAATATAAAAAATATCATTCAATTAGCGCTGCGATCATCAAAAACATATTTAAAAACTTTTTATTAATACTTATTCAATATAATTTTATAAAAAATCTTTCTCTAAAATAGTTTTTAAAGTAAATGAACCTGGAATCTATTTGCCACTAATATTTAAAAGCAAACATGTAATACCGAAATGTAATACTTTGATTAACACTAATTTTTTATTTACGTTGTTTTCACATAGACAGCCCTTGGGACAAGTAACGGTAAGACATTGCGCGTTTCTGCGCTCCGGCCATCTCTAACAAAATAAACTCTGGGTACTCATTTGGATAGCAGGATATTGAACCTGAGCCGGTCTGACACGGTAGAGAGGAGAACATTTTCCCGGGGATCGAACTTCCGTTCAGTTTGTAGTCAAGCGCCTTACCAACTGAGTTACTTCGGCAACATATACATCTATAATATCGAAAATGAACTAAATATAAAGATAGAACAATTTTCCGAGTAATTTTTTTTTTTTTCAATTTTGAGTTTGATAATGCCAGTTATTTAGATAGAAAAAACGAATTTTGAGTTTAAAGAGTTTATAATGCAAACCTAGGGAAAAATGTAAAATGTTGATAGGAGAAATAATTTAAAAAATACTATTTCTGTTACGGATACCAGTACAACAACGAAACACCAACTCAGTTTTCGATTATACATCGAAGAATTAACATTATAAGTGTATAGTAATCAGTTGATACTCTCCTACTTTTGTTCAAAGCAGGGATAATTAAATCTACAATTTCTGAAACATTTATTCTCAGAAGAAATGCCCCTAGAGACCACTTTAGGTAATAGGCAACAAGCGACCTTAACCGCCAGACTCTTGGGCATGTCACAAATGGTAAAAGCAGCTTCAGATGGTCATGTTTAAATCATCAGCCTTTGAGGAACCCTGCCGCAAAAGGTATGCGCCACAAAGTGAATTTTATTGTCTGTCTTGCATCAGACCACGAAAATTCTGCCGACATTCCACAGCAAAACGATGGCCGCCATGTAAGCAATTGTGGCTGGCAGAGGAATCTAAATGATGGTAAAGAAGTAATTCCTCATCCGCTCCCTAAAGCCACAAGCATAACATTCTCTGCAAATAATGGTTTCGAAAAAGCAGAGAAATAAAGCAGTGAAATCATTGGCTAATATCCTAACTTTATTGTGCACCTATAAATCAGATATGAACCTTCTCTTTTGGAGATCTTTTATTGCATCTAAAAATCTCTAACAACTGAATATAAGCACTTGACTCTTGGAATTTGGTATCCTGCCTCTTAGCTGAATAACATAAAAGCAAGAAAACTAGTTCTGGAATCTCTTAGGATACAAATTTTTATATCTGAGTCTAAAAGCACCAGTAATTGTTTTTACCTGGTGAAATTAAATCTCTAAAACATATTTTATTGAGCAAAATAATCTTTCGCTTTTCTATTTGCTTTGCGTTCAATTTTGATACCGAATGGGGCACGTGCAGTAAATAATATAAATTAATTTTCTAATTTATACGATTAATGCGAGAAACAAATTTAAATTTAATATTTCATTGTAGGAAAACGATCACATTTATATAAAGATACAAGCTGAGCAGAACTTCGATCAGAATTGCTTCAGATTTGAGCAAAAAGATATTTTGGAAACAGAATAAAGTCAAAGCAAGACATTCATTTTATGTTTCATACAAAAAGTTTTACATTATAGCCTAAAGATAATATTACATAGTAGATTGAGTTCGTTTGCTTTCAAATATACATTGTTCTGTAAATATGGCATTCATGCTGCTCAAACTGAAGTATGGAGTATCATGGATCTTATTCTCAAGTTGGGAATGCCTAACGCCCCGAAGCTGAAAAGTTAATGAACATTTTAGAATCTTTCAAACATAAAAAAGCTAAAATGATTCCATAATACAGATATGTATTCACAATTTGATTTCCATGATTTGTAATATTCTATTTCTATTTATTTTAAGTCGCATTTATATAAAATGTTATGCGTTCAGTATTATATCCCTTCTTATGATTTTAAGAGAACATACTCATTATCCGCCCCACGCTTTATGCAAGAATTAGAGTTTCTCTTAATGTTCCAATTATAATTAAGGAAAATTTGAAACTTAACACAAACATCAAGGATTAGTCGCAGAATCTTTAAACGAATAAATATGGAATGTTATATTTTTGCTTATATATAAAAGTACAAAATAGATTTCTTAGACTGTAAAATGATGCAAAAGATCATCAATGATCAATTTTATGTTTATTTATATTTATACCATTTAGTCAAATTAAATGTACTTATTCTCGAAATCATTTTGTGCCAATTTGGGCACTTTCTAGAGCGCTCATTTCTCATTTTCTTTTAATTTTTTAAATTCCTTATAAGTTGAAAAATATTATTTTTTATATTCATATATCAGTCTGTAACACTTAATAAAACACTTAATAGTGTTCACCGCCCGTTTTAGTGCGATGGATACATGAGGTGAAATGGTAAAATATGAAAAGATTTTTTAAAGGAAGGAAGTGTTCCAGGCAAAAGTATATGGCACTTCACCAGCAATTGAGCTCTGAGAAAAGCCTGGAAAAAATTCAGTCAGAGAGAATGCTCCTTGGTGGATCGAACCTTAGACCTCTAGCTCACGATTTGGGTCACTCGTGTCAAGCATTTAAAAACGGAAACGCTGTATCGCCCACCACATGTTGAAAATTATATTGTTCGGAAAAAATAAGGACACCATAATTAATTACAAGAGAAATTTATAAAAATAGCGAGTATATTGCCAACGTAAAGTTACTATCTCTGTTAGTCCAAAAGAGAGATTATGTGTTTATCAAAAAGATCATTTAAAAATGTTAAAATTCAGAAGAGCTTTAATTTAACAACATATGTAACAATGTATTATTTATACCAACTGAGACATCTAAAATTATCATATTGAATGTTTGGTAAAATTAGTAATAATTCAGTTTTTGAGGGTTAGAATATAGGAAGGCTCACGAATTTGGTATACATAGAGTGATTTGTTGAAAAACTCATTTCATTACAAAGGTTGCGTTTAGAATGAAACAATCAGAAGAACTAAAATTAAACTGCATAAAATTACGACAGTTTGCTTCACATTTTATGCAGGTGTAATTAATAATTGTCTGTACAACGTAGTAAACGTAAGTAAACGATGATTAAAAATTAGTCAGAAAGGAGTTTCAAAGTTTGAGATGGAAAAATAACAAATTTTCATGACTGGAAGGCTCAATGTAGTTCACTGAGAAGGGGGGAAAAAATCCAGGACTCTACGTAAATGATAATAGTCAAATACAGCACAAACAATCAACACTAAAAATTAATAACATGAAAAAGTATTGGTTATCGTGCATTTAAACACATATAAGCGGATTTGGGTTTCATGTAACAAATTCATACATTATTGTTTTATTAGCTCTAGCTAAGTTCAACAATGCCCTTCCTCTTTTAGTTGCAATAAATTACTAAATTATATTTATGTATATATAATTATATGTAAAATATATGTACTATATATAGAGGATTAGTTTTCTTATTCCTCTCTTAGTTACAAAAATAAATTATTAAAATAATACTACAAATGCTCTATAATATTGCATCACCTAAAATGCTAGAGTGATTTGAACACAAGTGCATTTCATCTCACATCATGTCATGAGTGCATACTTTATTGCTGTCGGTTTCCAGTACACCTTTAACTCTCTAAAACTATACATGCACTTTTTATCATTGTATATTCTGAGTTCCTTTCGATAACTTTGACAGCTCAAATGCTATAGTATCACCATTTGCTCTAGACTTTCTTCTTTCCAGTGACTGCATGGTTATGATGCGCTTAATACTTCAGATATTCCAAATATTCCATTAATGGAGATCGTTGATAGCTTAAAAAAAAAAAAAGCCAATGCCTCGCGTTTATTCTTGTTATGAAGCACCGATTTGGGTTTTAGGATCAAAGCGGCTTCGTTCTCATTGCAGGTGTCAACCAAGTCTTTGATATCATTGAAAAGTGCGGAATAATAAATGACATGAGCTTTAGTCATGTGACAACATTTCTTTGAATTTGAATTCCGAAGAGTACTTTAGGAAAACGTTAACGGAAAAGATACATTTGCTCACGTTTGCAATAATGCGGCCGGAACTAAGAGTTGTTTTAGAGCTGGACTGTCCAAAAAGCGGCCCGCCGATCCTTTTGATAGGCTCCCATCCCATAAGCAACCGTCTGATCCAAAGATTTTTTTTAGTAGTGTTTATCGCCCGTTTTTACCACTGAGACACCACAGGGGGTGAACACTGGTGATACATGAAATGAAATGATTTATTGGGAAAGGATTTTTTTTAAGGAAGGAAATGTTCCAGGCCTAAGTTTAGGGTACTTCCCCGGCATTTTCCATTTATGAGGATTGAGGAAAACCTGGAAGAAAGCCCAGTCAGGGAGGAAGGTCCTGGTGGCGTTTGAGTCCCAGACCACCCTTTCACGAGTCCGCGATTTAACGACCTCGGCCACCCGTGGCGGTATCCAAATAATAGTAGACAAATAAAAAATTATGTGCCGCCGACTAACTTATTAATTACTTAATAAGCATTTCTGCATATATTTCTATGATAGCGATACTGCTGTATAACAAGTTCAGTTTTGCGTTTCTGCAATATATATATAACTTCTGTGTATAGATAGCTATAATGCAGCACTCAACAAACATCTGCAACAATGGTTGTTCAAATAACTAAGTATCAAATTACTATGCCATTCCCCATTAGAATTACCCATAAAAGACATGTAGATCCTTTCTTTCAAAATAAGAAGGAAGGAGAGTTTAAAGCCTTAAGACTTCTTTCCAAGGAACGTTTTCCTAAAATACGCGACTTTGGGCGGGAAATTGCATCAATGCTAATAAAAGTAAATTCTACACCATGAAATTCGTTAAGAATCGGCACAGAAGCTGCCTCACAGATTGTTCTGTTTTGAATATTTTCCGTCTTGCAACAACAGGAATGGATGTAGACATTCCGGCCCTTGTGAGTTCTGCCGATCGTCCTCATCTGTAGCATTAAATGTCTACTCCTTCACGTACGTTACTAATATTTCAAGTACTGCTAAAATGGCTAATTAGTTTAGGCTGTGACCCGTCATCTGATAGTAAATACTTTCAGGTTAACAGTAATTGGACACCACCGTTTTAGAGTCTTGTTTTCTGAGACTTTTCATGTTAAATGTGATTTATTTTTGTTCATCTTCTTGCTCATATGTACACTTTACAAGTATGCAGATTATATTTTGTATTGCATCAGATAATAAATTTATTTGTACTTCAACTGTAGACAAGGAATGTTCAGATAAATATATATGTATACGGGTAAACACTGATAGTGAATTTTCATATGGATAAGCGTAAATAAAACAGAGTAAGAAATATTTCATTCTGCTTTTTTTCTGTTACTGAAAATAAATATCTAAATGAAGACTTTTATTAATTTTTGACACACAGAACACTACTTTCCCGTTTATTCTATTGTTGTTATTATCTGTAATGCAGTGCCAAATTAAATATGACTTTGTTCACATTTTCAGATATCTCAATTGCTATTTGTGAAAAGACCCCTCAATATAGAAATTTAAAACCTCAATAATAAAACAAATGCAAATTTTAAGACAGGACCCTGTACGATCTGGATATCACTGTAAGAAACAATGAAAATGCTCGAGTAACTTGAATAACAATTCAAGAACATACGAAATAAAACAAATTGTAATGCATCACTGTTGTAAAAAATGGCGTTTGTAGAAGGTTCTGAAGTCACAGTAATTTCAAATAGAGGTATATTTTCTACTTTTTACTACTGTGACACCATAGGCAGTGGACAATGATTGATGATATATGCGATAAAATAATAAAATGGGTACAGGATTTTTGGGAAGCATAAAATCTCAATCGGTAAGGGCAGAATGGCGGAATTCGAACCGCACACCTCCCTTAATAAGTACATATCTTATGAATATCGACTGCACTTGTTGATCTATGTTTTATGTGCTAATACTTCAAACTAGTTTATATTTTCAGAGAGAAATGGATAAACGTTAATTATTGAAGGCAAATGTTTAAAAGAGACATAATAGTGATAAATAATATAATTATTGAATAAGTAAAATAATTAAAATATGTTTATAATTTAATAGCCAGCTTAGGAGCAAAGAGAAAAATGTATTATAAATATCATTATATTAATGGTGCCATACAAACAAATCTAAAAAAAAAAATTATCAAATAATTTTACTCGCGGATATACGGAGCATGTATAGAGATAGTACAGCAGTAAATAACAATTCTCTCATCAAGTCTGTACAAGACTGAAAAACGACCAACTACGGCCGTCAAAATGAGATTTGATGGAAGGGATTAGAAGAATCTGCATCAACGATGATAGATTTCATCAACAACTGTGATAAAAAATATTATGGACAGAAGAAAAGAGAGAAAAACACTAGAGAATTAATGTAGATTCCCTGGGAATTACATCGACTGAACGACCAGTGTAAAAAAAGTAAACTTATAAATCGTTGCTTCGGAGCAGGAAAACTAATACTGCTTAAACCTTGATTTGAAAGAGTAAGAAAAGCCTATAAAGCGAAAAATACACATTCCTTTTTTTAAACTAATGGAATATATTTTAGGTGTCTAGGTTCTATAACAATAAAATACAAAGATTCTATGACCATGAGTAGGAAAATTTCATAAGAAGTGTTTTAATTTCGGGTAAAAAACAGTAGACACAAATCCGAGTATAGCAGAAAGTTGATTAAATTTACGATAAAAGCGGATTTTGTGTGGATAACTAGTTTTATGTATGAAGAATTCATAAGCACTAAACTTAAACATGATGTGCCTAACTATACACCAGCATAATTCCAGGTGAATGGAATGAGGTTTTAAACAGCATGTTAAACGGCACGAGGAAATAAAAAATAAAGTTGCTGAGTGCATTTATTTTCGGTTTTCGTTCTTTCTATTAATACTGGGTTGACTACTCTTGGCTGAAAGAAAGATATCGGTTCTTCTCAGAATTAGCTTTTCTATTAACACTTTCAACCAAAAAGTAAAGTTCAATAAATTAAGATGAAAAAATGAAAATGCAATCTATTGTATCAGTCTTCTATATTGCGATTCGTGTTTTTTTCTTCTTCTTTTTCATTAAAAGCATGTATTTTTTTAAATATGCGAGAGTTTTATTTTAATGATATTTAATTTTGTTAGAGGTAACTGCCTTCAAATTACTTTGCAATGCTAGACAAGGATGTGCGTATTATTCACTTGTTTGTAAAACAAAAGTGTAAATATGATTTACAAGAGACAAATTCGCTGGAGCCGTGATATGAAATTGGATGTGGCAATAACAACGCTCACGTGCGGCGTTCACAGCCGTGAACTCCACTCAGTGTATCATTAATCTTCCTCCCTGTTGGTATTCCACGGCGAATCTTCCAGTGGGTCACAAAGTGCATATGGTACAAAGAGAAGCTCTCACCGAGTAAACATTTCAAATGGGTGCCAAGTAGCGAGTGTTGTCACTATCTTACCAACAATCACTCCACCATTTTGGTCTTACCAGCATAAAAGAACCAACTGAGCCAAACATCATAAAAATAACAATAAAGGATCGGAATTCACATCTGTCACTCCGTCAGCATTTCTGTATGTTAGAACATATTATGTAACTCCGGCACGAAATGATTAAATAACTTTGGCCTATTTTCTTTTTTAAGATACTGATACATGTGATACAATATGATGTGTTTTAGAACTTTCAAAAACATTATGGAGTAAATATGCCAAGGCGCAAATGAGTTCGCCATCGTTCAGTACCTTAGAGAAGGGAAATTTTTAGAGCAAAAATTACCAAAGAATTTGAACTGAACTTGGCCGTCAGCTGATATGCGCATACACCTAGTATAATAAATAAAGAAGTGAACAACGTTGTGTTAAACTTAAAGTATTATGAAGAGAGTAAAGGAAAAAGAAGCAAAGGAGAAGAGAAAAGAATAGGTAATTGGAAGAGGGAGGAGAATAGAGCAAAGGAGGAAAGAAGGGTTAACAGATAGACGAACATGGAAGGAATGCAAAGAGTGAATATGTTAAATAAGCGAGGGTAAAAATGAAGAGGAGTTAGAGAGAAGGAAAGACTGAAGAAAGAAACATGGAATGGAAAAAAGAGAAGGGAGAGAGTATTAAATAAACGAAATAGGGTGACGAGAGGCGAGGAGGAAGGAAGGAGAGAGTAGGTGAAGAGAAAGGAAGTATAGAAATTGGGAGGGAAGAAAGAAGAGAGTAAAGAACAGAAAAGAAATTTGAGAAGAAAAAGGGAAGAGGAAAAGGAAGAAGGAAATGTAAGGGAGATGAAAGAAGAGACAAAAACAAGAAAAAATGTAAACGAGGAGAAGTAAATAAGAAGATAGAAGAAATGGAAGAGATGAGAACTTGAGTCGTGTTACTCTCCTTAGGAGAAGGACCTATTAATTTCGGTTCTTAAATTAGTTACCATTAGCAAACAAAGAAGGTAAAGTTTGGCAATATTCGAGGAATTATTTGAAAACATTATTTTGTTTTGTTGTTGTTGATGATGAGTTGCACATTATGGCATATATAATATGGTGTGCTCTAGAGAAACAAGTTCATAACATTCTAAGGAAAACGACGTATGCACGATCACATTCTGTATCTTTATTATAACTTAACAAGTGCATTATTGTTATTAATATCATTATGCGGTCGTGATAGCTTGATGACTGCCCTCTTCAGGAATTGACTTTGCATCTTTGTGTTAATTGCTTCAGTTAGTGTTATATAAATATGGCGAACTACTTGCAAGTCTACTTTAGTCATAGAATTTCTAGCCATCGAGTGTGTTGGCTCAGTCACTCTGGGACCCATATTTGGGAGATCTCAAGCTGAAATCCTGCGGTCGATTAAACTAACTGAGGTTTTCCCTATTTTATCAGCCCTTTTCATAAATGCATGGTGAGTAGTTCTCTGGCACGAATTCCTTCAATTTCATCCCTATGTGTACGTCTGCTCTTTCTGTGTTTGTGATGTCTTAGAGTAGACCCTGACATTGAACCGACCACCCTTCAGGTAGTTCATCAGTGTGTGTGTGTCTGAGTGCGTCTGGAGATAATTAGCTCTCGAACAGGCTACTGACCCGGCAATCGCTTGTAAGTTCCAGGGGTTTTAATTCTAACACTGAAAGAGGGTAAACAGTGAAAAAGAAAATTCCTAGGAAATAAAATAATTCAAATTATACAAAATTAACCACATGTAAAATCGTATTTATATCCAAACATACATAATCCAGTCTTTGTTAGAATGCAGTATAAGCGAAACGGTGTAAATAAGGCAACTTAACTATATATATTGCGCATCTCTTTTGATTATGATGACAAAACAGCACAAGGTAAATATCAAACTTAATGATTGGAAAAATTAAATTATAAAACCTGACAAATTAGAAACATTGAAGGTGAATAAGCAATTTTAAATGAGCAGACAGAATCAGATATTTGATTATTTGAAAGAAAAAAAATCATCGCTGTGGTACATGAAACACAAAGAGAATACCATTCATGATTAACAAGTTTATCCAACACGCTAGAGAGATCTTCGGGAAGAACATAAAAGAAAATGTTGTGACTGCTTTAAGCTATATCCACCGCTTTCGATGCAAACTCGCTAGATATACACTTTTTCAGCATTTCCATCACAGTAACCATTTTTCACTTGCCTGGCTCTATTTCCTCATCCCTGTTGCAGCTGAATTATTGGAGTGTTGATGCCGCGCATACACACTCACACACAGGTGGGAATTGGAAGTGCATTTGACTGAAAGCTGTGCCTGCCGTTGATGAGATTTGTACGCTGTTGAGATGAAAGCCACACACACCGTTGTTCTCTGCTAGCTCACCACTACCAACACTTTGAAGTGGTTTTAGTGTGTTTTCCATCGAGCCCTAGAATCTGCACTATGTAATGTGTGAGAGAAGCTTGGTTAGGGGAAAAAGAGAGAGGGGGGAAGCTTCAAAAATTGGGCATTATGTTTAATCACGGGTTGCGCGATGCAGTGGCGTTACATGTTGCATAGGAAGCATTTGACAAGTTTATTTGCGAACCGTTGCGATAGCAGACAGAGAAGAGATTGAGATGATATGGTAGGTAAGAGGAGAATTTGTGACAAGAGAAGAACAGTCAAAAGTGAGTAGAAGAGAAAAAAGATGAAAAGAAAAGCTTAAAAGAGGAAAAAAGGATCAGAATGAGCGAAGAAGGAAAGAGAATAATGGAGAGAAGAAGAGCGAAATACAAAAGCAATTACGGGGATAGCATGATACAGAAGAGGAAAAATATCAGAAAATGGAGCAATAAGATGAGAGAGATGAAACGTGGAGGACAGAGCAGGAAAGAGAAATAAAGCACGGAGGAGAAGGAATAGTACGGAGAGAGGAAAACAAAAGAAGAAAGAGGAGTATAATTGATGCAAAGGAGAGCAGGGGAAAAAGAAGAGAAGAAAATGGAAAATAGCCAAGCAAAGGAAAAGGAAAGTCTGCTGATTTGGTTTATTTACAGACTTTCTTTAACATCTCCCATTCAATTCCGGGCGTGAAATGGCTGATAAATTTTGCTCACAGGCTTCTTCTTTCAGGTTTGAGGTTCATTTACATGTCACAAATGTACGACACGGGACCCACAGCTTTACTTCCCTTCCGAAGGAAGTCATACTTAGGATTTTTATGCCCGAAAAAAAAAAGGCATCGATTCTGGCTGGGATTGAACACGCGATCTTGGGTTTAGGATGCAAGTATAGTTACCACTAGAGAACCAGGACCGACAAAAGGAGGAGGAGAGAGCATAACAGGAATAGGAAGTAAGGCAGAGCAGAGAGAGGACAAGAGAAAGAGAGAGAGTGAGAAGAGTGAGAAGACTACATTAAAAAGAATGATAACAAATCATAGGAAAACGGAGCGAAAGAGGGAAGCTGGTGGAGGAATGAACCGAAAAGGACATTGGCAGATCAGCGAAAAGAAAAATCGAGGAGAAAAAGAGAAAAGTCGAATAGAGCGCAGATATACAGGACGGAGGTGATGTTCCCTGCACACTATGGGGACGATAAATAATATGAACTATCCGCCTGCATTTAGACATCAGCTAAGAAAATTACAATTTCCACCCGTAACACAAAATGAAATAAATACCTTGAGAGGTTGTCGATGACGTAAGCTAATGCATTCTTTTGTTAGAAATAAAGTTTATGGACCACTATAAACAACTAAACATGAATTTGGTTACAAATTATTATTATTATTATTATTATTATTATTATTATTATTCGAATAAACATCTACAGAGAAACAAAAAAAGTAAGAACACCCAAACACAATATAAACTTGCGATAATTTTTCAGAGTTCTTAAAATGTTACCGCTGTGCTTCTCATTTACCAGTACCATATATAAATAATTGATACTTAGAGGAAATTGTTGATGATAATAAGTAGAGCCAAGCAAACTGTTACATACTGTTTGGTGCTCTAACTACACTTACTACACTTACACTACTATTACACTTACATCATTGTTGATACTACATTTAATTCAAGAGAACGGTTCATTCATTAAGCTGTACTGGTGTTGTATGATGAATGCTAATGAATGTCTCCATCTTCTTTGCCTTCCTTTTTATTTTGCCTTGTCATGGAGGAGCAGAAATTGGTGCCTTCATTTGCATTGATTCTTCAATTGAACTAAACGACAAATATAACTGAGCATGTTGTAACAATATTCAATAGTTAATTGTTTGCCTTTGAGGAAATCTCTAGATTAGATGCCCTTCAAAGTTCACAATGTCGTCAAAAGAGAGAATTTTGCCATTTAGTATTTCTTCTACATAGTTTTGTTTCTAGACTTGAAGAGTAAAGCCGGATTCGGTATCAGAAACGTCTATCGATAGTTCCATTGTGCCATTTGTAAAGAGTATAAGGATGTTGTGACGCGTCAGCAATTGTCTGTTCAAGAGCCAGATTTTTGTGGAACCTGCAGGAAGATTCAAGCCAACCGTGTATCATCCAGGTCTGTCATTTTCTTTACACGTTCATATTTTTAATTTGAAAGTGGTCATCAATCTTGGATTAGCTTCTCATCTGGCCATCGTTCTACGATGAATTTGATACATATCTCGCATAAAACTATACATGAGAAAATTTCCTTCCAGTAACTGAACACAAGTAGATGAGGGTAGTCTTCAGGTATATGCCCTTTTACAGTCATTCATCCATTAACAATTGTACTGCAGGCGACATTTTAAAACATTTTTGTTCATGCTCTATATTTAAACAAAGAAGAGAAAAACTCGTTCCGCCACTGGTGTGTACGGAGTTTGCTGCCGTTGTTGCGGGCAAATGCAGTACCAGTACGCAAAGAAATGTCGGAACAGTCTCTAGAGACTGCACACTGGGAGTGTAGCTAATGTTTACCAATGCAGTTTGTCGGGAGATGTAACCGAAGTGTCTAGACAGTGTGCAAACATTAGCGTCGAAATCAGTACTCTGGATGCCATCATGAAAGCCTTGCCTTTTCATGTGGGTAATTCAAGTTTACCTAAGACTTTTATGTACATTTGCCCTGTAGAACATTTTAAAGTATAAAGAAATGAACAAAATGTGGGTCACTGAAGGAGATTCTTAAAAACATTTGGTTTCCCATAAGGGAATGAGACGATGAATAAAATTGATTCTAAGCCCAGGATTAGTAGGCTCCTAATGATACCAAATGTTTGTTTTTTCAAGTAAGGAAAAGTTCAAGAAAATAAAAAGATAGTCAATTAGTATCGAATCTGCACTCTGTTTACTGAGAATGCAATCGAGTACAATACAACATGTGACAGTTGGTTTTTACAGATGGATCATTTTTAAATTTAAGATACATCAGTTCTGTCTGTTTCGCAAGTTGCGTTCTTACGATTTCTGAATGTATTTATCCTATATTCAGAAATGTTTTGAATTATTGAACGCAGGCTTTCACGGCTGGTGTTAATTATGAGAACTGAGTCTTCCGGACTGTAAGGCAGTGGTCCAATGGGAATCCTCTCCTTCATCTTCGTTAGAACTCTATAGACTAATGTTTACAGCAGGATAAGATTGCACTGTTAACCATTCGTTTTTCTTCAATCTCTTGTGTATATGTCTAACTTTTGCCTGATAATATATATATATATATATATATATATATATATAAGTCATGAGTGGGAGTTCATCCAAAATGTGCGCATATAAGCTTCTTGGAGCAAGCAAGAGTCTTTCGACCAGACAATACATTTTATCTTTTCCTTGATCGTTGAATCTTCATACTGAAGTATTACATACATTGAATATCTTCTTTACGCTTAAACAAAATAAAAAAAAACTGTCATTACAGACTGCTCCTCTTTAAGGATTACATTAGTGATACCGGATGTTTCTTTGTAATATCTGTTCCTATTATGGACTATTGTGTCCATAACTCAATTTCACACTATAAAAAGTTTTACATAAAATTTAAAAACTATTTCTAGACAAATAGGAGTTTGCAGTAGCAGGAAATACCTTTTCCAAAACTACTTATACGTTTGGACTAATGTTGTCTAAACTCTGCTTTTGTCACGACTCCCACTCATGTCTTCTATATATATGACCAGATAAAAGTTAGTGGAGTTTACAAAACTTGCAATCCAATTAAAATGTACTTAACACCGTGCAACGGCAACATAAAAAAGAAATATGACATTTTTATTTATTTACATAGCTTCCATTTCCACCAATCCAATGACGAAATACAAAAGGCATTGTAAATACTCGTAATGTTCTGTAATCATATATTTAATCCGGTCTTATCCATCTAAGTAGACACATGGACGCATAGTAGAGAGATGTAAAGTAGATTTTTTTTTTTTTTGAGTGGTGTTTAACGCCCGTTTTTACTACTGAGGCACCACAGGCGGTGGACACTGATGATACATGAGATGAAATGATAAATTGGGAAAGGATTTTTTTTTTAAGGAAGGAAGCGTTCCAGGCCTAAGTTTAGGTACCTCCCCGGCATTTGCCAGTTATGAAGACTGAGGAAAACCTGGAAAAAACCCCAGTCAGGGAGGACGGTCCTGGCGGGATTCGAACCGCAGACCTCCCGCTCACGAGTCCGTGCCTTAACGACCTCGGCCACCAGTGGCGGTAATGTAAAGTAGAGAAATGTAATTTAAGTAACTATTTACTTATTTTCTAAAGTTCACCAAAAATTATGTAATTTTCTCTCGTGAATGCTAATGAATTCTTCTACAAAATCATGCTATTCTTTTCTCATGATGAGTATAGTGTGGAAGCGCATATTTTTC